>CM042012.1:42860940-43453440 GCA_023525715.1 Cichorium intybus | reverse complement strand
TGTTTCTATCTGATCATTCAAAATACAAGCTCAAGAACTAGAAAAAAGAACTCTATTCACTCTTTTTCATGTCTAACAAATAACAACTATCCAAAAGAATGTTCCCAAAAACAAAACACAAGGCATGCACATCTTTTTTTCCATAAAGTGTCTTCTCACGAAATCCAATAAAATATCAATCATTTGTCACTATTTTTCTTGCAACGATTCATCCACCTGAAACAAATGAATATAAATTTCAATATAGGAAAATTATGACAATTTAAATTAATATTATAACTACCTTTCTTTTTGAACAGCTAGTTGCATAATGACCCAATCCTTGACAGTAAGAGCATGTTCGTTTCTTTGGCACTTCTAAAGAAGACTTGATTCTACTTGCATTTTTAGGACGCCCTTTCGTATTACTTGGACCAAGAGGATCTCGGATAGATATCTGAGGCGTCATATCTATTTCTGAAATTCTTACAGAAGAACTATGAGATGCTTTTGCAAATATATTAGGTTTTTCTAGAATCATTAGATCATCTAAAAGCTTTACCAACGTAGTATTGACTTTTTCTATCTTTAAAGGGGAGTCTCTTGCTTTCTCAATTAATTTATTAAAATTTGAACGAACACACCATAAAGTAAAGCCACTAACTCCATTTTCATTATCAATTTTTTCGAGTCTGATACTACCATTTCCAGTCTTGTACCTGGCATTAAGGGTCCACCGAGGTAAAATATAGTGACTTGGAAGTGTTTCAATGTGTCTCTTCTTCATCACATATAGGCTATGCTTGCGTAAAATTCCATGTGTCTCATAGTTACCACACGAACATGTAACAATTACTTGATCCAAAGAACGAAAGTTGACAATTTGCCAATATGTTTTATCAATGTTTAGTTGCCCAACTCGATATTTAATTTCTTCTGTACTTTTGCTTAAAGTCTTGTGACTTAAATTGTTGGTGTCTTCCATCCATTCTTTTTTAAAAACATCAAATAACTTTCTAGTATAACACTCACCTGCTTTTGCTTCTATCGGATGCACAGAAGAAAGAACTGCCCTTGAGTTCATAGTCTTGAAATCTTCATCTTCTTCGGCAGTTCTTCGAGACTCAACTGCTTTGTCATATTGTATTACAAATTCATTCAACATGGTACTCGAATTGACAAAGCCATCAAAAAATGAATTAATACTCTCACTTCGTCCACTGGTTGTCATACCTGCCAAGAAAACATCTTTGAAGAAGGGTTTAGCCCAATGTATCCGTTGATTATACATTTCACTTATCCAACAATTATTTTCCAGTTTGTACTTGCAACGTATAAGTTCCCACTTGGTTTCAAATTCTTCAATGGTGTCACTGTTTACCCAATCTTTATATGATTAATGAAAATCACTATAACGGGTAACAAACGGTCGAAGGTGTTCCGACTCATGCTTTTTAATATGCCATGCACAAAAGCGATGTCGAGTGTTTGGAAATACTTTTTTTATTGCATTACCCATAGCTTTATATTGATCAGTAATAATTGCCATCGGATAATTGTTAAACATATATTTTAGAAAATTCTCAAATAACCATTCAAATGTTTTTTCTCTTTCGTTTTCTAGCAATGCTGCACCAAAAAGTATCGATTGACCATGATGATTCACCCCTACAAAAGGAGCAAATGGCATCTTGAACTTGTTTTTCATATAAGTGACATCAAAAACCACAACATCTCCAAACTTAATATATGCATCTCTTGATCTCCCATCACTCCAAAAGATATTTCGAGGGCACCCATCATCACACAAATCAACGACAAAATACTGTTCATTATCCACTAACACTTTATCTTGGAAATACTTTATATGTCCATAAAACTCCTTTCCTCTGTATTGTTTTCGTTGTTCGGATAAGACATCAGCACATTGCTTTGAAGTAACATCAACTTCATCTGTAGTTTTCATTGCATTAATAGCCTTTTTAATCTGACAAGGCTTCAACCCTGCTTGACCAAGCTCCACCATAAGGGATTTACATTCCATTGAACGGTGGAACTTCTGATGAGATCGATGCTTCATCACCTTTGTTGGTGTTATGCTCAAATTGTGATTGTGTGTGTCATTAAACAAGTCCACGAACCATTTCCCATCCTTCTGTTTTGAAATTCGAAACATTGCTTTGCATCCGGTTCTAACTTCTCTACGACGTTTTTTCTCATTTCCACTTGAAGTGTTGTCATCCAACCGTTTAAAACCTTCTTTGTTGCATACATATATCTTCCAATAAGGCTCCTTTGTTATCTTATTTTTAAATATGGTCTCAATACGTATACCAAATCCATGTAAAAATGCATAATCATTATAAAATGTGTATGCCTCTTCAGGTGTATCGAAAACCTTACCCATAATACTTATATCATTACCTTTACCTGCGTCATATGCAAGATTCACAACATCATCATTTATTTTCGCCGATTCAAATGTTGATTCGAAATAACTATCTGCATCAATATCCTCCTTTAAATGTGTTTCAAATGACTGATCAGCTACTTGGTTTTCAAAGTGCATGGTCTTAAATGTGTCCTGCACCAAATTTACCACACGTCAATGACTCTAATAAACGAAAAACACAATTAATGCAAAAACACAATTCTAATTCCAGAATTCATGTCAACGTAGGATCCTTCTGATAACACAATTCTGATTTCAAAAATCACGACATCGTTTCAATTTTTGGTTGGTCTAATCGCAAAGTATGATTGGTTTGATTTCATAATTCACGTCAACATAATAAAACAATGTGATTATCAAGACCATTTATCAGAATCGTGAGCAATATTCACAAGAGATAGTCAAAAAATCAGAACCGTAATTGAACAAGTCAAATAACGTAATTGATAGCAAAGTTTGATTGGTGTGAAAAGATAAACACTAACCAATTCAAAGGTTAATTAAGCTTTAGAGGCCTCCTTAATCAGAACCGTTATTAAATTTCACAAGAAAGAAACGTGAATCAGAATTTCAAAAGAAAAAAACGTGATTGAATTTCACAAGAAAGAAACGCGAATCAGAATTTCAAAAGAAAAAAACGTGATTGACTTTGACATGTCGTGATTAACCAGAAAAATAACGAAATTAAGAAGGAGATGTAGCAATTATTGAAGTTGGAGAGGTAGAAGAAGCAATCGCACTTACAGGAAGAAGTCACGCTGGAAGCAATCTCACGGTTCGTTGAAGTTGTCAATTCGATTGAACTAGAAGAAGCAATTGTTGAAGGAGAAGAATCCCAAATTACGTGTTCAGACTTCAGACTGTCTATGAAAGTAGCACCGGGGAGGAAAGGATCCGTAATACAGGAGGAAAGGATGCGCGATAGAAAGGATACGATTTTTGTATAACACGACATCGTATTGGTAGTTTAACACCCAAGCTTGCGTACTTAACAACAGGATATTCACTTTTCCCATATATATATATATATATATATATATATATATATATATATATATATATATATATATATATATATATATATACACGACACAAATGTTTTTTAATATTAGAACGTTTCAAATATAAGTAAATAGAGTTTTCTGAAAGCAAAAAAATTATACGAAATGAGAAAAAATATACCCTATATATTTTATATTTTTTGGAAGTTCTAAATTCCAAAAACAAGTACAAGACAACAGATTTAGGCCGAAATAATCTATATATCTTATAATAGAGACATATTTCAAAACACCACATTCATTTGAAACTCCCATGTCTTTTCATATTTCCATTGATTTTCTAAATTTTTTTAATACTTCAATATTGATTTGAAACTCTCATGACTTTTCAATTTCATTCTAATAATAATTATAAATTGGTAAATTAATGTTAAATAAGTGATATGAAACCCAAATAACTCTTCATATTTTTTAAATTAATATCATTTACTAAAAAAATTTGTATTTCTTTCATTTATTCATGTTGTTTCTATATAAGTATATTTTTTTCTCATAAAAACATTCATGTCTTCAAGTGTTTGTGATCAAAATATGAAGAGCGGAAAAATGAGAAAATACACCAAACGTATGTTGATTTTATATAATTGTTTTTTAGCTTTTTTGTTCAAATTGTTTCTACATTCTTTGTATGATTTAGGAGTGTTTGATGTATTTTTTAATGCAAATGGTAAAATGGTTATTTTATTAGTTTTTGTTATTAAAAGTTGTAGTATTTAATTTTTTTCATAGTATTTGTTATTCCAAGGATTGTGACATATAAAATCATGAAATTGTTTAAAAAAATTTCTATGATTTAGGAGGGATTGACATGGTTTATGAATATAAATGTGTTAATAGAGCTTTCGATGTTTTTATGTTATTATTTATTTTATAATTTTTGTTGGTCGTTAAATTTTGATATGTAAAATCATGAAATAGTTTGTACGAATTTTGTATATTGTGTAGTAGTGTTTGGTTGTTATAATAGATATTTCGATATTTCATGTTATTAAAAATTGTAGTATTTATTTTTATACTATTTGTTATTCATTAGATTGAGATATCTACACACACAATATATATATATATATATATATATATATATATATATATATATATATATATATATATATATATATATATATATATATATATATATATATATATATATATATATATATATATATATATATAATTAAAAAGATTTGTATATTAATTCGAAAATCAAGAAATAAAGAAAATTTGATGTTTTAATTATATTCCTTATTGGTAAACAAAAAACAGATAATATTTAAACAATAATTCTTTGTAACTAAAAAACTTTTTCCTTATTTTAAATTATTACCAATAAGTCTAAAAATTCCACAATAAAGATTCCAACTATACTATAAATTCTTTATCTTATTTTTACTAGATTAAAAAAATCTTATTGTTTATTTATTATGATATTAATTAACTATTTATTTATTTATTTTCTGTTATATTTAGAACAAATGTATTGATATATGATAATTAATTAGTGATACATCAACATTTTGATTTCTTATATAAAAATTTTATTTTATAGTTGATGACAATGACTTAGATATTTTTTAACAAAAACATATATATTATTATTCTACCTATACAATTTTGTTCCTATGTAACGAGCGGGGATTCGTCTAGTCATCCTTATAAGATACGAAAAAAAACTTGCTTAATTTATTAAACACCTCGTTAATATCTCTATGGTGCATCCAACGTATCCAAGAACAGCAACATAAACTAATCAAGATAGTCTTAGGCTGTGGGGTGTGTCGGAACTCTTACTCACGTTCTCTTGATATAGCATCGTATAACGCCATGAACACCACCCCTCCTACTGAGTCCCCGTGTCCTATGTTCTGATACGTTCCTAAGGAGACAACCCAGGAACGCGCCGTTCTCGCTTCCTATTGGTTGTTCCCGTTCTCTCTCATCGCCTTCTACGGGTTCTTCCAATCCGGCCCACAGCCTTAAAGGTCAAGTGAACGTAAACCACACAAATAATAACATTATTCTGATACTTTTTACAACATTTCTCCTGCAATGATTCACATACACCTACCATGATCCAACTAATTTCGAAAGTGACACACGAGATGACCCATCGTCCTCCATTGCCCTTGCAGCCTCCTCTTTTCTTGCCGTTGCCACCTCCCTAACTGCTTTACCTTCCTCCGCCTCCATCAACTGTCGAACCCTCTTCTCCACCTCCATCGCTGTCACCCACCCGCCGTCTGTCTCATCCATTGGTAGCGCCAACTTCATTTCCTCAACCAACACCACCTTATTGAACCTTTGCTCGGCATAAAGCGGCCAAGCAACCATCGGAACACCTGCACGTACTGCTTCCAACACCGAGTTCCACCCGCAATGAGTCACGAACCCACCCACGGACTCGTGGCTGAGAACCGCCACTTGAGGCGCCCATTTCTTCACTACAAGTCCCCTATCTTTTGTACGATCCAAGAAACCCTCCGGCAGTAGCAAACTCAAGTCGGGCTCCGGTGGTGGCAGAAAGCGGTCCTCTTTATTGTCCGACGGTGGGCTGCGTACCACCCATAGAAACCGATGGCCACTCATCTCCAGCCCCGTAGCGATCTCCATCAACTGGTCAGCCGAAAACAATCCTAAACTCCCAAAACACAAATAAACAACACTTCGACTCGGTTGCAAATCGAGCCAGTTCAAGCACTCATGCGAACCATCCCCACCGGCAGCCACCAGTGGTCCGATGCAATAAAGCGGTGGCGTAGGCAGATCTGGAACACACAATCCGTCAGTAATTGCTTTAATCGCTTTTGGTTCCAGCGAGTCAAATGTGTTGTCGATTATCCCAGCTGATTTGAGGAAGTTCTCACAGAAATCAAGACAGTCTGAATAATCAGTAGAGGTTCTATCAAGAAGTGGGTTTATCATCTCCGACGAGGGTATCGGTGGTAACCCCGGCGAGTGGATGAGTTTGTTCATATCTTTAAAACTTTCGTTGGTGGTTCTGTGAATCGTTGGAAAGTATAGAAATTGCGCCAGGCAACTTGCTCCCGACGTAAAGAAGTAGTAAACAGGGATGTTGAAGTTAGCAGCCAAAGACATCGCCGGCGTGCAAAAAAGGTCGATGATGAAGACGCTAACATGAGAGGAGAGAGAAATGGATTGTAAGGCATTGTTGACGTTGGGGTTGCTATGTCGAATAAGGTCAAAGATGATGGCTTCCATGGAGGGGTAAAGTAGGGGATCAAGAGGGATATCAGGGAGGTGGTGAAAAGAGATGGCGGGGAAGGTGGCGGAGATGTGGCGAACATAGGAGGCGGTGGTACCGGTGTTAAAGGAGGGAGTGAGTGTGAGGACAACGATTGAGAAGGATGGATGGTGTTTGACGATGAGTTTTCCGAGCTCCACCATTGATACAAGATGGCCCATGCCTGGAGATGGATACAAAATAATAGTCCCCATTTCGGTGCGTGTAAGATAGAAAGTGTGGAAATTATGAAACTACACGATATGACAACAAGGGGATACGATATAGGACTTAACAAGTGAGCTTTTCTTTTTCATACTTTAACAATCGAGAAAACACGATAAATTAGTATAAAATGACAATAAGGGATTAAGGGGAAACGACAGAGCTCTTAAAATTCATAATTTAACAAGTGAGCTTTTCTTTTTCAAATTTTTAACAATCGAGAAAACACCATAAATTAGGCTAATTTTATCGATTAATATTCGAGATTTAGCTGAAAATTAGGTAGTGGAACAAAAATTGTGATGAATTTTGTAGGTTAAAAGGGGTATCTAGCACTAGTATGACCATATGATATTAAAAAGGGGAAACGATTGAAAAGTCAAGTAAAATTAACACTTAGCGGCGTTAATACCGATAAATATAGCGGAGCTATCTAGTAGCAGTACGCGATGGGGGTAGGGGTGCTTATAACACTTAGCGACGCTATATGGTATGGTTAAAGACGCTAACTAGAAGCGGTGCAAATAGCGTCGCGGTGTATAAAGATAGCAACGCTAATGTCGTCTAGATATAATGCCTTTTTAAGCTTTAAGCTGGTCACATGGCTCATAAAGCCTTATGTTTGTTTCAGATAGAAAGAGGGATGAAAGGTTGAAGTTTGGTAAGCTGGATTCGAGAGGGAGGAACGTTATAAAAAGGAATTTGACACCCTTGCTACATCTTGAAGGTAAAATCTAAATCTTGGTAGGGTGCATATTAGTATTTGAATTTATCGGATCAAAAGGGTTGTAATTAAAACCGCAGCTGTTACGTATTTAATATTATTTATATACCATGTAGCAAGCTGAAAGAACGATTAAAACGAGTTAGACAATGGTCTGGGATGTTACACAATAGAATTAGCGGTGCTATCATGAACCGTTAGCAACGTTATATATGTTTGAAGTTTTTATGTTAGCGACGCTATTGCTGTCTAATAACGGCGCTAATTCTGAGCAATAAACATATAGTTTAATTTATAATCAATGGCTATTGAGGGTGTGGTCATGGACCGGAGTATGATACTCAAAAGTAAATTGTAATGTATTGTCAATGGTTGAGACAGAAGAAAGGAGTGGAAGGCTAAGCTAGAGCAGATTCCAACAATATGACTATCATCCAGGTAAGTAGTCTCTGGTACTTGAATGAAGACATATTTCGTAGTCGGTTGATATATATATATATATATATATATATATATATATATATATATATGTATATATATGTATATATATGTATATATATATATATATATATATAATATTGTATGTAATTGTGATTAATAGATCGGGTGATCTAGTTAACAATAGTTGTGATAGTTGAATCGATAATTGTAACTGTTGTTGATTTATTTAGCTGAATAATGAATTGAAGCCGTAGTTGATATAACTAGATTAACGAGTTTTATAGATGTATTGATATAGCCATGATGGTTATTATAGCCGAGTACGACTAATAGATGAATGATTTCATACAAATAATTATAATTAAGTTGATGAGAAGTACTAGCCGTAGAGTCTACTGTTGGGTTAATAGCTGATAGAAACTAGTCGATGTTCGTGTAACTAATTTAATTAGATTTACATCTGAAAATGGGATACATGTCTTTGCTAATATCATTAGCAAGACGGATGGTTGGAATATATACTATAGAACTAACGCTGTTTATGTTGTGAGATTATTATTATTATTACTATTTTATATATATATATATATATATATATATATATATATATATATATATATATATATATATATATATATATATATATATATATATATATATATATATATATATTGATACATCTTGGGTTGCAGCCGAGTAGGGAGATTACTCACTAAGCTTTTATATGTTTACTCTTTGTGTCGTATGTTGTTTTGCAGGTATTTACATCAGTGATTGGGGAAGGCATATGACTTAGATATTGTGTGTGTGTGTGTGTGTGTATATATATATATATATATATATATATAATATTGTATGTAATTGTGATTAATAGACCGGGTGATCTAGTTAACCATAGTTGTTATAGTTGAATCGATAATTGTAACTGCTGTTGATTTATTTAGCTGAATAATGAATTGAAGTCGTAGTTGATATAGCAAGATTAACGAGTTTTATAGTTGTATTGATATAGCCATGATGGTTATTATAGTTGAGTACAAGTAATAGATGAATGATTTCATACAAATAATTATAATTGAGTTGATGAGAAGTACTAATCGTAGAGTCTACCGCTGGGTTATTAGCTAATAGAAACTAGTCGATGTTCATGTAGCTAATTTAATTAGATTTACAGCTGAAAAGGGGATACATGTCTTTGCTAATATCATTAGCAAGACGGATGGTTGGAATATATACCGTAGAACTAACGTTGTTTATGTTGTGAGATTGTTATTATTATTATTACTATTTTATATATATATATATATATATATATATATATATATATATATATATATATATATATATATATATATATATATATATATATATATATATATATATATATATATATATATATATATATATATATATATATATATATATATATATATATATATATACACATACATCTTGGGTTGGAGCCGAGTAGGGAGATTACTCATTAAGCTTTTATAAACTTACTCTTTGTGTCGTATGTTATTTTGCAGGTATCTACATCAGTGATAGGGGAAGGCATATGACTTAGATATTGATGACTTAGAGCATGTACTTTAGTAGCAGGCATTATGTTTGATAATTGTAATGCCTGGATTGGTCCATGAGGACTTTTACAACTTTCATGTTTTGAGTTTTCTCTAAAACCCCCTAGATTTCGACTTATCGGGCTGCGAACATGGACATTTGGATTGTTGTGTTTCCAATCAGCACATTCTTAATTTCTGTCCAACTTTGCAAGCTTGTAACTTCTTCATACAAACCCCGTTTCCATTGATTCTTTTAGCAATTGTTTCAATTTCATGTCCTTTACCATTTTCCCATTCGCCCTTTTTCGTATCTTGCTTCTAGAATAGGGTTTTTGCGGCCCTGAAGTTGATCATTTTCATCATTTTATGTGAAATTCATATTTTCACATTCTTTTCCATCTTTACGCTTAGGCCTTATACATTTGTTTCATAATTACAAAAAACTTATATAATTCCATATAATATTCATTCCAAATTTTTATTTCTATTGTTGGTCATGTGAAATGACAATTTCTCCCTTGTTAACCATTTTATCATTCTTAAATTTTATTGAAATTCTAAACTTATTTCCATTCTCTTATTTTCTTAACATCCAAATTTTTTTGGATGTTTCATGGGGTTTACAAGGCAACGAGTACATGACTACAAACAGGGCCTTATTGAAGACTGAAAAATTAATTAGTTACATAATCCAACAAACTCTCAAGCAAATACAAATCATCTCCTGATAATCACCGCCACCACCGAAGACAGAAAGCCACAACACAACTCCGATGACAAAAAGAGAGTCTTCGAGAGAGACAGAGGGACTGAGGGAGAGAGAAATCGAGAAGATAGAGATCGTAAGAACCATAAGGAGAGAGAGCGGTGCCGGTTATCTAACACAGCTCCGGTGACAGAAAGCCATAACACACCAGCGACTTACCACCGAGACAGATCGAGAGATGTTTGTCGGAGACGTTTTTCGGAAACAAAATCGAGGTCGGAGGCTCTGAGGAAACGACGAAAATGAGAGATGTTGGTTTAAGAAGCGTTGGTGGTGGTCGGAGGAGACCGACGGTGGCGGTCGGAGGAGTCTGGCGGTGGTATGTCGCGTTGTAATAGTGGGAGATAGAGGGAGCCAAGAGAGTGTATTATACTAATAAGGTTAACATTAGGTTTACAGTTTCTTAGGTCATGGGCCTTTATTGGGTTTTCAATATATTTTTAACATTTTTTTCTAAAATCAATTTTATATTTAATTTTAAAAAATTCTATATATTTTGATTTTAAACTACAAAAATATTAAATTTTATATATTTTGGAGTTAAATTTTAAAAATATTAAATTTTGTATATTTTTCTTTTAAAATTCTATTATTTTGATATTAAATTCAAAATTTTTTGAATTTATGTATGTTTGGCATTAAATTTTAAAATATTTTATTATTATCTAACTATTTGTTATAATTAGGATTATGAATAAAAAATATATTTTTTGTATTAAACTTTAAAATATTTTTAAGATTTTTTACATTTTTCTATTAAACTTTAAATTTTATATATTTATTGTACTAAACTTTACATATTTTTATATAAAAATAATATATAAAAAACTTCATAATTATCTAATTATTATTTATTATAATTAGGACTAAATAATTTAAAAATGTTGACATGATTTGCTAAACAACATAATGATTACTTAATTATTATGTAATGATAATATTTATTTATAGAATTATTTATAGGTAATGATTAAGGGGTCATTTTAGACTTGAGAAGGGGTCCAACTAGATTGACCCATATTATATTATTTTCGAATAGGGAAAGTTACTAAATGCAACAAATATACTTAAGATCTTGCTAAAGATTAAGCTAGACCTAGTATATTCATTAGAAAATTATATTTCTTCCTACTATATCATCCTACTCACTAAAAATGACATGTAGAGTCCATTCTCCTCTCTTGATTTTGACACTTGCATTGATTTAGTGAGTAGGAAGATTGGTAGAAAATATATTTTAGGAGGATATAGAAATTCTCATATTTATTAAGATTGTCTTGTGTCGTTTAAGAATAGATGTGTGATGGTTGGGAAATAGTGGTGCTTGGTGGTTATGTAACAGTTAATCATCAACAGGTGTGATGGTTAGGAAATAATCATCGCACTGAATGTGTGTGTGTGTGTGTGTATATATATATATATATATATATATATATATATATATATATATATATATATATATATATATATATATATATATATATATATATATATATATATATATATATATATATATATATATATATATATATATATATATACGACACAAATGTTTTTAACTAACGTTGTATGTCCCGCAATCCAACGGTAATATTGAAAAGGATTGATTATAAAAAAATATACAGATTACGTAGTTTCATGATATTTTGTATTGAGATAAATTACGAAGAACTTATCGTTAAAGTGAGCAATTTATGACAATTACAACAATATAACTAGTTTTGAAATCATATGATATTTACGATATGAGGTTTAATAGAAAATAACATATATTTTATTAAGACATCAAAAAATTAATGAGAATAATTATTGGGTGGATTGTGAATAATAGAAATTAAAAATTATAAGGACCAAAGTTGTAATTATGTAAATTAAAAGTAGAGAGACTAGAACTTCAATTATATTTTAAAAGTTATAGAGACCAAAACTCTAATGAATGCAAATTAAATATTATAGGGACTAAAAGTATAATATGCAAATTAAAAAGTATAAGACTGAAACTGCAATTATCCTAAATTTGTAAATTAAAAATTATAAAGACCTAAATTTTAATTATCCTAAATTAAAAAGTATAGGGACCAAAGTTTAATAACTGTAAAGTGTAAATTATAAGAATTGAGATTGTAATTTTGAATATATAAGTATAACGGTTAAAATTGCAATTAATTCATTTTAGTCCTTAAATGACAATGTTTAATTTTTTAAAATTTATGCCTAATTACTAAAATGAGCGACAATTGTATATAACTAGGAGTTATCTCCCGCGCCTTGCGGCGGGAATTGTCACATATTTATTAGAAACGGTGAAATTTAAAAATTAAATTTCATATCGTACGATGCTATGGAAAAGTTTGTTTCTAAAATAGACATGATATTATCCATAAACCCGGAAACGAAACGAAGTTCGTTAAAAACAAATATTTAGAAAATAAATTGTCAGATATTTTGTAGAAACGGTGAAATTTTGAAAAAAAAAATCATATACGAAAATGAAGTAAAAAGATTATACAAAAATAATTTTATAAAAAATTAAATCATAAAAAACTTGTAAAAACATATAAAAGAAGTTGTAAAAATTAAATTTTGAAAAAAAAAAACTAACTTAAAAAATACAAAGAGAACCTAAAATAATAAGTAGTGGAAAATTTATACAAAACATTAGAATCAAATTTATAAGATAAAATTTATTTGTGATAAATTTGAAAAGTAGTAAAATTAAGGTTAAAAAAGAAACATAAAATGACTTAAAAACATAAAGTAATTAATCAAAGGAAGATTTAGATTATATTACATATTAAAAGGACCTAAAGTGATAAACTATTATACTCAAGAGTTTATTGAGGTATTTAGCAAAAATTGTCTATAAAGTAACAACAAAGGAGCAGTGGGTTTCAAACCCCTGTCTTGGTGTCAAACCACTCTTACCATTCCAACAGATTTTGTTTTGAGCATACAAATTGGGAAACTGGGAAACGATGTTTATATTAATTTTTTAGAAAAAGATTGATGTAACACTATCTATTACGTGAAAGAGAGTTGAGAGAAGGAAAAGTTCTCATTGTTTTCATTAACCAGAAGTGAAATTACAGACACAGTTATATACAAGTATCAAAACTAACTAACAGCTAATCAACGTCTAATTAATTTGATCTAACGAACTCTACACTGAAAAAGACTAAAATGCCCCTTGACCAATCTAGCTTAAATACAACATGTAACTCTCTCTAATATTCCCCCTCAAGATGTATCTGAAGAATATATGTTCTTAAGATGCATCTTGCATATGAAAGGTTCAATTTTGGTGGATGGTAAAGGCTTGGTGAACATGTCTGCCAATTGAAAAGCAGAACGAATAGGCATGAGTTTGATGGAGTGGTCAACAACCTTTTCACGCACAAAATGACAGTCAATTTCTATGTGTTTAGTTCTCTCATGAAATGTTGGGTTGTTTGCTATTTTAACTGCAGCATCATTGTCACAAAACATCAAAACAGGCTTTTCATGGTGTATTCCAAAATCCTGCAACAATTGTCTTAACCATGTAATTTCACAAGCTGCAGAAGCCATTGCCCTGTACTCTGCCTCAGCAGATGACCTGGCAACAGTGGGTTGTTTCTTTGATCGCCAAGAGATTAAAGAATCTCCCAAAAATACACAAAATCCAGAAATAGATCTTCTTGTGTCCAAACATCGTCCCCAATCAGAATCACTGAAGGCTTTTAATTGAAAATTGGAGCTAGATGGGAAGAACACACCTTGACCAGGACTTTGCTTTAAGTATCTTAACAAATGTTTAGCAGCCACCATGTGAGGGACACGTGGACTTGACATAAACTGAGATAATTGTTGAACTGCAAAAGCCAAATCTGGTCTTGTGATGTTGAGATATAGAAGTCTACCAACAAGACGTCTATATTGAGTAGGATCTTGCAATAAATCTCCAGTAAACTCATTCAAAACATGTCTTGGATCCATTGGGGTGTTAACAGATTTAGCTCCCAATAAACCAGCATCTTCAATAACTTGTAATGCATAATTCCTTTGAGACAGAAAAATACCTTCTTTTGACCTTGCAACTTCCAAACCCAAAAAATAACCCAAACTTCCTAAATCTTTCAATTTAAAAGCATTACTTAATTGCAATTTTATCTTTGCAATTTCAGAGTTGGATGCTCCTGTGATGATAATATCATCAACATACACAAGTAAAGCCACATAATTCTCATTTTTGCCCTTATGGAATAAAGAATAATCAGACTTTGACTGTTTGAAACCCATATGAATCATAAATTTTGAGAATTTATCAAACCATTGCCTGGAGGCTTGTTTTAAACCATAAATGGATTTGTTTAATTTGCATACCATTTTCTGTTCCCCCTCAATATGAACACCAGGTGGCACATCCATGTAAACTTCTTCATTCAAGGTTCCATTTAAAAAGGCATTATTGACATCTAATTGTACCAAATCCCATGATTTTGCAGCAGCAACAGCTAACAACATTTTCACAGTAACAAGTTTAGCAACCGGAGAATAAGTGTCAAAATAATCAATCCCTTCTTGTTGTGTAAAACCCTTGGCCACTAAACGTGCCTTGTGCCTTTCTATACTCCCATTTGAACCATACTTGATCTTATAAACCCAACGACATCCAACTGTATTCTTTCCAGGTGGAAGGGGTAAAATAGTCCAAGTGTTATTACTCTCCATAGCTTCCAGTTCAGCAGACATAGCATCTTGCCATTCTTGAAATTGTTTCGCTTGTTCATAATTCTTTGGTTCAAAATTAGCAGAAACTGCCATGACAAAGGCTTTATGTTGACAAGACACTTTATCATATGAAATGTAATCTTCTAAAGGATAAGAACAAGTAGGCACAGAAGAAGATTGAGCTGAATAACAGTGAAAATCTCTTAGATAAGAAGGAGGTTTATGTGGTCTGGAAGGTTTATTATATGGAGGGATTTGTGCATTATTTTGAGCTATAGGTTCAGGATTAATAGGTGAATTTGAATTAGGAGGTGTGGGAGGAGGTGAATCTGAATGATCAGGAATAGGAATTGGGACAGGAAACTGTGGAATGGTAGAATGGTCATCTTGAAATGACAAAGGAATAGCAATGTGTGAAAAAGGATTATCAATTGGTAAAGAACCAATTTTTTGTTGTTGAAAAGGGAAGATACTTTCATGAAAAATAACATCCCTTGATTGAAAAATCTTGTTTGAAGTTAAATCAAGAAATTTGTAAGCCTTCATTTCTGGTGGATAACCTAGGAAAACACAAGCAGTGGCTCTTGGACTAAACTTATCCCTGTTAGCACTCAAAGTAGATACATATGCCAAACATCCAAAGGTTCTTAAATGAGCATAATCAGGATCTTTGCCATATAGCCTAAAGTATGGAGTTTCATTGTGAAGAAGATCAGATGGAACACGGTTGATAAGGTATGTTGCAGTGAGGACACAATCATTCCAGAATTTGGTGGGAACAGATGACTGAAACATTAAGGCTCTTGCAACATTAAGAAGGTGCTGGTGCTTCCTTTCCACTACTGAATTCTGTTCTGGCCTAGCAACACATGACTTCTGATGTAAAATGCCCTTTTCATGAAAGAAATTAGTAAATTCTAATTCTTTGGCATTATCATACCTAAATCTTTTAATTGTCTTGTTGAATTGATTTAAGACCATGTTGTAAAACCGTGGGATTATCAACTGAACATCTGACTTATTCTTGATCAAGAATATCCATGTAAATCTACTCCAATCATCAACAATAGTTACAAAATATCTAAAACCTTGAATGCTTGAAACATGAAATGGTCCCTAAATGTCACAATGAATCAAATCAAATGGTTCATTACACATATTGTTGTGAGAAACAAATGACAACTTCTTTTGTTTTGCAG
The DNA here is from genome assembly GCA_023525715.1 of Cichorium intybus. Lineage (NCBI taxonomy): Eukaryota > Viridiplantae > Streptophyta > Magnoliopsida > Asterales > Asteraceae > Cichorium > Cichorium intybus. The sequence goes on along the minus strand of CM042012.1, from coordinate 43,437,080 downwards.
CAGGACATACAGAACAATGAAAAGATGAAGACTCTTTAGAACTGAAAGACCCTAGTTGATCTTTAACAGTCATAATCTTCTTATTTGATGGGTGACCAAGTCTCTTATGCCAAATATCTAAAGAAACAGCATGAACATGATGATTGACATATACTCCCTTTGGGTTGAGTACATACAGATCACGTCTCTTATCAGCCCTGCCAATCGTCTTCTTGAGGAGAGTATCCTGGATAAACGCATGATCACAAGTGAATTGAATCATCAATTTTTGTGCCTTGGTTAAAGAACTCACTGAAATGAGATTGAGATCAAAGTTGGGAACATATAAAACTCCTTCTAGAGTAAATATGTGATCAATTTTCACATCTCCCACTATGTGAACCGGTAGCACCATCTTATTAGGTAAGGTAATTGTATGATTATGTACTTTTCTTTTGTTGAAAAACATATCAATATCATGACAAATGTGTTGTGTAGCCCCTGAGTCTATAATCCATAAGTGAGAAAGACCACCATTATGCACAGATAAGGAATAGTATTTACCTGTTGATGTTTCTTCATTAGGATTCACTGAAATCATATGACTAGACAGTGCAGACATCAAATGCTGGCATTGAGCTGGAGTGAAGTCTTGAAAAACATCATTGAGAGGACTGGTTTCATGATGAACAGCAGCAACAGTATTGTTAATCTTTGCCTTTGACTTGTATCTAGGTGGATAGCCGTGCAGTTTGTAACACTTCTCAATTGTGTGTCCTTGAAGTTTGCAGTGTGAACAGAAAGGACGATCACGACGCTGAGAATTGAAACCGGAGTTGACATTGGATGACTTTCGATTGTTGTAATTGGATTTAGGGCTTGATTTAGCAAGAAATGCCATGGATGGATTTAAATTGTCATTGGAAATAGATTTTTGTTTCTCTTCTTGAGCAACAAGAGAGAAAACACGATTGATAGCAGGCAATGGATCCATAAGGAGGATTTGACTTCGTGTTGAAGAAAATGATTCATTAAGTCCCATTAGAAAATTCATCACATGCTCTGTCTGAAAGAATTGTTCAATTTCTTTGACTCCATTGCATTCACATTTGTTACAGGAGCATCGAGGACGAAAATTAGATAATTCTTCAGATAGAGATTTGAGTTTGGTGAAGTAAATACTTATCGAGTCTTGATTCTGAGTCAAATGAGTGATTTCTCTCTGAATTTGAAAAATTCTGGGTCCATTGCTCTGACAGAATCGATCCTTGAGGTCATTCCATATCTCGTGAGCTGTGTCAGCAAACATGATGCTAGCAGAAATCTCCTTTGATACGGAATTGAGGATCCATGAGATAACGAGCTTGTTGTTGCGCATCCATGAGTTGTACAAATTCGCTTCATTCTGACTCGGTTTCTCTAAGCTTCCATCAATGAAACCGGTTTTATTCTTCACAGAAATTGCAATCATCATCGCTTGACTCCATGAAGGATAATTTTCACCAGTGAGCAATTGAGAAACAAGAACACATCCAGGATTATCTGAATGGTGAAGATAATATGGATGAAGACGATCGTCAATTGGCAAAATTGTAGATCGAGAAGTTTGCGAAGAAGAACCAGAATTGGTTCCAGACATGGTTTCAAGACCTAGAAAAGGAAATCAGATCTTGAAAAGGAAATCAGATCTCGAAGGAAATCAAGATCTAAAAAAAAATTGCGAGGATGAATCAGTGAAAACAAGATCTAGAAAAGGAAATTAGATCTCGAGTGACTGATTGAAGATAAAAACAGATGAATCAGATTTGCGGAAGAACGAGCAATTGCTCTGATACCATATTACGTGAAAGAGAGTTGAGAGAAGGAAAAGTTCTCATTGTTTTCATTAACCAGAAGTGAAATTACAGACACAGTTATATAGAAGTATCAAAACTAACTAACAGCTATTCAACGTCTATTTAATTTGATCTAACGAACTCTACACTGAAAAAGACTAAAATGCCCCTTGACCAATCTAGCTTAAATACAACATGTAACTCTCTCTAATACTATCTTTAGTAACTCTATTTTAACAAATGTAATATATAGAATAAGAATATTAGAACGTTTCAAATATAAGTAGATAGAGATTTTTGAAAGCAAAAAAAATATACAAATGAGAAAAAAATATACCCTATATATTATATATTTTTTGGCAGTTCTAAATTCCAAAGCCAAGTACAAGACAACAGATTTAGGCCGAAATAATCATCCTTATAAAATACAAAAAAAAAAAAAAAAAAAAAAAAAAAAAAAAACTTGCTTAATTTATTGAACACCTCATTAATATCGCTATGGTGCATCCAACGAATCCAAGAACAGCAACATAAACTAATCAGGATAGTCTTAAAGGTCAAGTGAACGTAAACCACACAAATAATAACATTATTCTGAAACTTTTTACGACATTTATCCTGCAATGGTTCACATACACCTACCATGATCCAACTAATTTCGAAAGTGACACACGAGATGACCCATCTTCCTCCATTGCCCTTGCAGCCTCCTCTTTTCTTGCCGTTGCCACCTCCCTAACGGCTTTACCTTCCTCCGCCTCCATCAACTGTCGAACCCGCTTCTCCACTTCCGTCGCTGTCACCCACCCGCCGTCTGTCTCATCCATTGGAAGAGCCAACTTCATTTCCTCAACCAACACCACCTTATTGAACCTTTGCTCGGCATAAAGCGGCCAAGCAACCATCGGAACACCTGCACGTACTGCTTCCAACACCGAGTTCCACCCGCAATGAGTCACGAACCCACCCACGGACTCGTGGCTGAGAACCGCCACTTGCGGCGCCCATTTCTTCACTACAAGTCCCCTATCTCTTGTACGATCCAAGAAACCCTCCGGCAGTAGCAAACTCAAGTCGGGCTCCGGTGGTGGCAGAAAGCGGTCCTCCTTTTTTTCCGACGGTGGGCTGCGTACCACCCATAGAAACCGATGGCCACTCATCTCCAGTCCCGTAGCGATTTCCTTCAACTGGTTAGCCGAAAACAAGCCCAAACTCCCAAAACATAAATAAACAACACTTCGACTAGGTTGCAAATCGAGCCAGTTCAAACACTCATGCGAACCATCCCCACCGGCAGCCACCAGTGGTCCGATGCAATAAAGCGGTGGCGTAGACAGATCTGGAACACACAATCCGTCAGTAATTGCTTTAATAGCTTTTGGTTCTAGCGAGTCAAACGTGTTGTCGATGATCCCAGCTGCTTTGGGGAAGTGCTCACAGAAATCAAGAAAGTCTGAGTAATCAGTAGAGGTTCTATCAAGAAGTGGGCTTATCATCTCCGACGAGGGTATCGGTGGCAACCCCGGCGAGTGAACGAGTTTGTTCATATCTTTAAAACTTTCGGTGGTGGTTCTGTGAATCGTTGGAAAGTGAAGAAATTGCGCAAGACAACATGCACCGGATGTAAAGAAGTAGTAAACAGGGATGTTGTAGTTAGCCGCCAAAGACATCGCCGGCGTGCAAAACATGTCGATGATGAAGACAATAACATTAGAGGAGAGAGAAATGGATTGTAAGGCATTGTTGACGTTGGGGTTGCTACGTCGAATAAGATCAAAGATGATGGCTTCCATGGAGGGGTAAAGTAGGGGGTCAAGAGGGATATCAGGGAGGTGGTGAAAAGAGATGCCGGGGAAGGTGGCGGAGATGTGGCGGACATAGGAGGCGGTGGTACCGGTGTTGAAGGACGGAATGAGTGTGAGGACGACGACAGAGAAGGATGGATGGTGTTTGAGGATAAACTTTCCGAGCTCCACCATTGATACAAGATGGCCCATGCCTGGAGATGGATACAGAATGATAGTCCCCATCGCAGTGCGTGTAAGAGAGAGTGTGGAAATTGTGAAATTAATAGGATATGACAAGAAGGGAATGGCCTACAGCACTTAAATTCATAATTTAAACAAGTGGCTTTCTTTTTCATCTTTAATTATTTGACAATTAACATTTTATTTGCTATAATTTCCGAAAAAAAATTCAAATAGGTATAATGTTAGACTTTTATATTTTGCTGTTAAAGTTAAAGGTTAATGCCTTAATGCCATCAAAACCCTATAAAGTATGGTTTTTGGTTTTAAATTGTCACTAAAGTAATTTTTAGTCTTTATAAACCATTAAAGTTAATATTTACGTGTTAAAAAAGTTAATATACGTAATATCACCCGGTTGAACCGGTAATTGATATGTGTGCACTGCTTATGTGTTTGAAACATGTCTACGTTGTGAAACCAGTCATCCCACCTCCTCGCCAGTCCCCGTTGGACCAAAACTTCTGGCTACCTGTTGCAAACTGTTGTCAAGATGATCCTATCATCTATGGCCTTCAACGAAGTTGAACTTGACTTGGAAAGTGAGGTTAAGGGGTTCGACGAAACAAAAGGCGTAGTCAAAGTCTTGGTCGACATCGAAATAACCAATGTACCCCAAATTTTCATCCAACCACCTGATGATTTCCCATAAGCCAAAGGTGATTTCCTTTTACCTATCTATTAGCCGATGATATCTTTCCTCACATTGAGGAATGTGTGTTATATATAGAATAGATAATATACATTTATGTTGAGATTGTATCCAGGGCCGGCCCATGGGCCAGGTCAAACTGGGCGACCGCCCCGGGCCCCCAAACGTTAAAGGACCTCTAATTTCTAATAAGTGTTTATATATAGTCTTAGTCCAGTTTTTTTAATATTAGCCCAATAGTCTTAAGTTTAGCCCAATTTCTCCGGTCCATAATAGGAAGGCGGAAGAACTAGAAGGATCATTGTTCAATGTTCACGCTCCACATGCGGCTTCCATTTCCAAGGGAGAGAACTGCTCAACTGCTCACGCTTTGTCGCTCTCTGCTCACGAAATCCGACAGTCAACATCGAAGGGACGCAAAAAGAAGGCTCCAACAAACATCGATCTCCTCAATGGCTCAATACCCAGTCGATAATTGCTCATGCTTAGTCGGTACTTTCAATTCTTAATTTCTGATTTTCTTCACACAATTGCTCAATGCTCACGCCCAGTCGACAGTCGCTCTCGGCCTCTCGCTCACTTCTTAGTTCTTACTTGTTTAATCTTTCTCAGTTTCAATTGGATTCTAATTTCTATTTTCTGATTTCAATCGTGAAACGCCACCGGCCACCCAGGAATCAGGATTGTCGATTACATTATTTGGGGTTACGATTTCTGATTTCAATTGACAATTGTTTGGGTTCACGAATTCTGATTTCTGATTTCAATTAATTGGGTTCACTAATCACGATTTCTGAAGTGGGTTCATCAATCTCGATTTCTAGAGCTGCGATTTCTAGAGTTGTGTCTGTTTCTTTCACAAATCACAATCCAGGTTTGTGAGTTTTTTATATATGATTTCAGGGTTCTAAGTTCTAATTCCAGATTAATTTCACAGGTTTATTCCACGTTTCTTGGATTATTTGATAGTTGGGTACTGTTATATTTCTGAAATTCCAAAGGGTATGTATGTTATTTGTTTTTATTTTTCGAAATTAATCTGTTATTCAGATTAACTGTCAACACGTTTGGATTCTTGGATTAATCTGTTTTTATTTTTCCAGATTTGCTGAATTGCTGAGATTTTGTTATCAGAAACTTCTGGGATTTTGTTATCAACTAGAAGGTAGTCTCGAAATCCCTGTTTTCTCTTTCTTTATTTCGTTATTCTGTGGTTGTTTGTTTGTTATTTACTTATTTGTTACAAATGTTGCCTCGAAAACATTTGTCCGGGAGTGAAAAAAGAAAAAAAAAAAAACAAAGAATTGAACAATTAATAGAATCTCAAAAAGGATCGATGAATAAGTTTTTGAAAAAAACTGATTTTTCTAATGAACAAGAAAATATCACACATGAAAATGTTTTAAATGAGCCAGAGAATCTCACCAATGAAAATGTTTTAAATGAACAAGATAATGCTACACATGAAAATGTTTCAAATGAACAAAATAATGTTACACATGAAAATGTTTTAAATGAGCAAGAGAATATCACCAATGAAAATGTTTTAAATGAACAAGATAATGTCCCAAATGAATATTGTAATGAAGAAAATGACAATAATGAAGAAAATGAGAATAACAATGAACAATTTATTCCACATTTAGATAATGTTTCTAATTTAACCGTTAAATCACTATGTAACACACGTTGGGAGTGTCGAATTAAAAGTGTAAGAGCTATTAGATATCAAGCTCCCCAAATAAAGAAAGCATTAATAACATTATCTAAATCAAGGGATGATGCAAAATCAAAAAGTGAAGCTCATTGGTTAGTTAAAGCCATTGGAAATTATGAATTTTTACTTGATATGGTGATTTGGTATGATATTTTATTTGCTATTAATAAGGTTAGTAAAAACTTGCAAACTAAAAGTATGTGTATTGATGCCACCATTGATCTAATAAAAGATATGATGAAAATTTTTAAAAAGTATAGAGAAGAAGGATTTGCCACTAGTATAGAAAATGCTAATGCTATTGCATTTGATATGAATGTTGAGCCTACTTTTCCAAATAAACGACGAATTATTAGAAAAAAACAATTTGATGAAACTAATGATGAACATGAATTTGAATCAACCGAAGAATCTTTTAGAATTGAGTATTTTACATATGTTGTTGATGTGGCAATTAACACATTAGAGGCTAGATTTGAGGAATTGACAATATTTGAAAATATTTTTGGTTTTCTATATGATTCAAAAAAATTAAAATCATTAGATGACAATGAACTTAAAAAATGTTGTACTAATTTTGCAAATACTTTTTCTCATAATAACTTGTGTGATGTAGAGTTAAATGATTTTATTTCGGAACATAAAGTATTGCAAACGATTTTGCCAAATGTGTTTATGTCCGCGGTTGAAATATTAGAGTTTGTTAAATATAAAAATTGTTATCCAAATGTTGTCATTGCATATCGAATTCTATTAACTATACCGGTTACCGTAGCATCCGCTGAAAGAAGTTTTTCAAAATTAAAATTATTAAAAAACTATTTGAGATCATCAATGTCACAAGAAAGATTGAATGGTTTGGCTATATTATGTATAGAGAAAGATATGTTAGACAATATTAAATGTGATACCATTATTGATGACTTTGCCTCTCAAAAGGCTCGAAAATGTAAGTTTATTTAGAGTTTTGTTTTGTAATATGTAGTTGTTAGGTTGTTTGACACATGGGGGATTGTCCCATAGCCATTTTTTTTCCATAGGTGGGGAGTCCCCAGCCTGCTATTGTATTTATTTTTTAAAATTAATAAAAAACTCCGGAGGTACCGCCCTCTTTTATTATAAAAAAATTTATCGCTAGGGGCCCTATTTTATATTTCGCCCCGGGCCCCAAATCGGCTTGAGACGGCCCTGATTGTATCCGTAAATAGTGGTAGGGCTTTTATATATATTTGGATGTAACCTAACATAATGGACACAGAAGATTACACCATTCAACATGGTATCAGAGCCATAAAATTTTCTGCCGCCTCCTGTTCTCTCCTTCCATTCCGTCTTCTTTCTCATCTCAAAACCCTCCTACAATGGATCCCAAAAATCATCCGGCCATCACTGTCACCAACATACGTAATTTCATTCCGTTTACACTTGAGATGGAGAATGGACAATTTACTTCTTGGGCAGAATTATTTCGCATCCACTGTCGTGCTTTTCAGGTTGGTGACCACATCGACGCTTCCTTCAAACCACCCTCAAAAACTCCTTCTTCTTCAACCGCCACTGAAGCCGACAAAACCAAAGCAGCTTCTGAATTTGAAACGTGGTCCCGACTAGATGCTATTGTCCTCCAATGGATATATAGCACCATCTCGAATGATCTTCTTCACACAATTCTTAAACCAAACACCACCGCCTCTCAAGCCTGGACCGCTCTTGAAAATATTTTTCAAGATAACCAAAGTACTCGGGCTGTTTACCTTGACAGCAAATTCGTTTCTACAAGACTTGACCATCATCCCAATATTTCCTCATATTGCCAAGCCATGAAGATGCTAGCCGATCAACTTGCGAATGTCGGCAACCCCGTCTCAAATCAGCGCCTTGTTCTTCAATTAATTGTTGGTCTCAATGAGAGTTATGAAGGAGTAGCGATGATTATTCAGCAAACAACTCCTTTACCTGATTTCTATGATGTACGGTCCAAACTCATCATGGAAGAAGCACGAAAAGCACATCAGGCTGCCGCCACTGCTGTGTCCCCCACCAGCGGCACCTCCGCTACCGCCTTGACTGCTTCAACACCGGTATCTCACCAAAACTCGGCAAACAGCAACCGCTTCAACCAACAACAACATGTGGAATACTCTAATTCACGAGGGCGTGGACGGGGACGAGGCGGACGTGGCCGTGGTTGGTCCTCTGGCGGACGCGGACGCGGTGACAACAACAACTCCTCACAACAGTCATACAATCGGGGGTCTCGTTCCTATCCGCTATGGTCTACACCGCCTTCGTGGGCCTTCCCCAACTTTACACCATGGGCTTACCCGCCTTGCCCTTACCCGACCTAGCCATATAGCCCCTCCCGACCACCAGCGGCTGGCCCCGGGATTCTGGGGAGTCGACCTCAGCATGCCTATACCGCATCAGAAGCTAGCTACACACCAACTGATCTTGAGCAAGCTTTTCACACCATGACATTACATCCCCCTGATCAGACTTGGTATGCCGACACTGGAGCATCGTCCCACATGACTCACAACTCAGGTAACTTCACGTCTTATGTCAATAATGGTCCCTTTCGGAATGTAATTGTTGGTAATGGTTCCACTATTCCAATTCGAGGTACCGGCCATCAAACCCTTCCTTATCCCTTTCCTCCTCTATTTCTCAAAAATGTACTTCACACTCCGAATGTTATCAAAAATCTTTTATCTATTCGTCGTTTTACTATTGATAACAATATTTCTGTTGAATTTGACCCATTCGGTTTCGATGTGAAGGACTTCCAGACGCGGACTCCAATCCTCCGTTGCAATAGTACCGGTGATCTCTACCCCTTCACACTCGAGCCATCTTCCCAAGTCACCCAACCTTCTACCTTTGCTGCAATAACTAGAGACCTGTGGCATCATCGCCTTGGACACCCGGGCGCGGATGTTTTGTCTTCTTTACGTTCTACTTTAAATTTTCCTAGTTCTAAACATTTGTCTGTCTGTCAGTCTTGTGTGTTGGGTAAACAAACAAAATTTCCTTTTTTTAGTTCTACATCTGTTACTCACTTGCCCTTTGATATTATTCATACGGATTTGTGGACCTCACCTGTCTTAAGCTCAGGAGGTGATCGATACTATGTTTTCTTTTTAGATGACAAAACAAATTACTTGTGGACATATCCCATTGCCAGAAAGTCCCAAGTCTTCTCTATCTTTCTTCAATTCTTCTCTATGATCAAAACGCAATTCCACTACACTATTAAAACCATACAATGTGACAATGGTCGAGAGTTTGATAACCACAACTTTCATAATTTTTGCTCTCAACATGGCCTTAAATTCAGATTCTCATGCCCCCACACATCTCCACAGAATGGCAAAGCCGAACGTAAAATACGGTCCATAAATAATATCCTAAGAACTCTTCTCGCACACTCCAATATGCCAATGAATTTTTGGCACCATGCACTCCAACATACCACCTACCTTTTAAACATACTTCCCAGCAAACTTCTCTCAAATCTCACTCCTACACATCTTCTCTATAATCTTCAACCCACATACTCTCATCTCCGCACTTTTGGTTGCTTGTGTTATCCTCTCACCCCATCTCTCACCATCCACAAACTTCAAAAACGCTCCCACCCGTGTGTATTCTTAGGTCACCCCACAAACCATCGAGGATACAAATGTTTTGATATACAAACTAAAACCATCGTTCTTTCCCGCCACGTCATTTTTGATGAAACAATCTTCCCTTTCACTAAAAACTCATCCCCGGCACCAACTCCCACCACTCACACCTCATCGGATCCACACCCTCTTCTATGGTCTGAACCAAACTCTCCAGCCACCCAAGCAGCTATACCAACCCCACCTGTTGATAACGCTGCTCCAGCAGCCCCATCGCCACCTCCTCTTCAGATTTACTCACGTCGTCCACGACCCATTTCTACCCACCTACCGACTCCACAATCGCAGGCCACAGCAACCCACCCCCCTCCTCCTATCAGCTCACAAACACCTACTGTCCCTCCTACTCGCACTATCCATACACGGAGTATGTCCGGCATTTCCAAACCAAAGCAATCTTATAATCTCCACACTTCTACCGCTATATCTCCTCTACCGCGAAACACTATAGATGCCCTTCAAAATCCGGATTGGAATAATGCCATGACCGACGAATTCCGACCCCTTATCGATAATAACACGTGGGAGTTAGTCCCGAGAACTCACGATATGAATATAGTTCGTAGTTGTGGATTTATCGTCATAAAACTAAGTCTGATGGTTCTTTGGAGCGATACAAAGCTCGTTTGGTGTGTGATGGCAGGTCTCAAAAGGAAGGCATCGATTGTGGCGAAACTTTCAGCCCTGTAGTAAAACCGGCCACAATCCGTACCGTTCTCACCATCGCTCTTTCCAATGCATGGCAAATTCATCAACTCGACGTGAAAAATGCTTTCTTACACGGACATCTTCATGAAACGGTTTACATGCATCAACCCCCCGGATTTCGGGACCGTTCCTATCCAAATCATGTCTGCCTGCTTAAAAAGTCTCTATACGGCCTCAAACAGGCTCCTCGAGCCTGGTACCAACGATTTGCTGATTACGTGTCTACACTGGGGTTCAAACACAGCAAATGTGATCACTCTTTATTTGTCTACAAAAAGGGTCCCAATACGGCATTCCTCCTACTCTACGTCGACGATATCTTGCTTATTACCTCATCCCCAAGCCTACGCCACGAGTTTATGGAACTGTTGGCAAAAGAATTCGCGATGAAGGACCTTGGGCCCCTAAGCTATTTTCTTGGCATTTCGGTGTCTCGCTACAAAGATTCACTTTTTTTATCACAACAAAAATACGCTACTGAAATCTTGGAAAGAGCGGGAATGCGCTCTTGTCACCCATCCTCCACGCCGGTCGATAGCAAGGCAAAATTGAGCAGAACCGATGGCACTCTCCTACCTGACGGAGGGACGCAGTACCGTCAACTTGCCGGTGCCCTCCAATACTTGACATTCACCCGACCGGACATAAGCTACGCTGTTCAACAAATTTGCATGCACATGCATGCTCCCCGAACGTCACATTTTAATGCTCTTAAACGGATTTTTGCGGTACATTCAAGGTACGATCACTCACGGGTTGCACCTAGCCAAAACACCGTTCACGAAGCTTCTAGCATATACTGATGCCGATTGGGCGGGATGTCCGGACACAAGGCGCTCCACTTCTGGATATTGTGTTTATTTAGGAGATAACCTAATTTCCTGGTCCTCCAAACGCCAACCAACGCTTTCTCGCTCTAGTGCCGAGGCGGAATATCGAGGAGTCGCAAATGTCGTCTCTAAGACGTGTTGGATCAGAAACTTGTTGCTGGAGCTTCATGTTCCACAAAGCACAGCCACTTTAGTTTATTGTGATAATGTTAGTGCCGTTTACTTGTCATGCAACCCGGTCCAACATCAACGAACCAAGCACATCGAACTCGACATTCATTTCGTTCGGGAGAAAGTCGCACGTGGTCAAGTCCGTGTTTTTCATATTCCCTCTCGCTATCAAGTTGCGGATATCTTCACGAAAGGCCTACCTCTCATACTCTTTGAAGATTTCAAGAACAGTCTCAACGTTCGTCATCCTCCCGATTCGACTGCGGGGGTATATTAGCCGATGATATCTTTCCTCACATTGAGGAATGTGTGTTATATATAGAATAGATAGTATACATTTATGTTGAGATTGTATCCGTAAATAGTGGTAGGGCTTTTATATATATTTGGATGTAACCTAACATAATGGACACAGAAGATTACACCATTCAACACTATCATAAACATGGAGGGATACAACTTGAATCCAGTTCGAAGAAAGGAGATAATAAGAAAAGCAATGAGGAAAAGGGGGTCTTCCAAGTGATTAACCATGACATTTTGGTGAGTGTTCTAAGAGAGATGAGGGATGGAGCGTGTAGATTTTTTTGATCAGGATACATAAGTAAAGAAAGAATGATACGTTATCAATAATACGAAGAAGATCTTCTACAATAGCAACAATGATCTTTCGTCCACATTAGCAGTTTGATAGAGGGATTCCTTTCATTTGTAGGATGGCTCTTTATCCCCCAAATCCACAAGAACTGCCTCCACCTTATAGGCTTGTTGTAATTTATAAACTTCAATCTAAACTTAAAGTCGTCTATAACATAAGTATAGGGTTTAATTGCAGATATACTAATTGAGTACTCTGAAAAAGTGACTAAATTAGGGTGTTCATTATTCGAGTTGATTTCTGAAGTTCTAGGGCTTGCTTCAAGTTGCCTCAAAGACATTGGTTGTGCGGATAGACTCGCCACCATTTGCCATTACTATTCAGCATATCCACAACCAAAATTAACAATTGGGACTCAAAAGCATGCCTACAACGACTTAGTAACTGTGCTCCTACAAGACCATATGGGCATCCTTCAGTTCCTTCACAAAACAATATGTTGATGTTCCGTTTGTTCCCGAAGCTCTTGTGGTCAACCTTGGAGATCTTTTACAAGCAAGCATCATTGTATTTTGGAGTTTTTATGAACTTATGTATCAACATTTTATATTTCAGAAATAAACATCACGAAATCAACATCAAGCAAAATCAAGTTCTTAGCATCATAACATAATATCAATGGCAACCAAAATCAGAATCATCTCTAAAAATCAGAGAATCCCAAAAACCAATGGTAGTTTTTACTTTAGAAATTAGTGGTGGTGGTGGTTTGAGTTCGTCGCCCATCGGAGAGCAGCATCGGGAGTTTATTGGAGTAGCGTCTGGAGTTGTATCGTCTGGGAGAGATCAAGTAGAATGTAAAGAATTGACAGGAAATGTAAGACGAAAATAAGTAGGGGATGAAGATATCTAATGTGGAGCAATATGGATGATGGCAATATGGGGGACAGAAGTATTAGTGGCAACACCCTAAGTGGCATTAGGGGCAACATGTATTATCGATTACGACTTTAAGGGATACATTTGAAAATCTAGAGGGAAATTTTGGCACTCTTTCTTTTGCAAGCATTAGGGCGACTTTGTCGCTGCTAATGGTGTCACCATTAATCATTTAACCAACATCATTGGATTATGTCAAATATCAAGGGTCCCACTTACCTGCAAAGGTTGCACACAGATCATGCTAAAAGTGGCAACACTTTCAGTGGCGACGAAGCATAAAAAAGAACAAGTTTGGATAATTGTATTAAAGGTTACGTTTATTTGGATAGAAATGATGCATAGATGTGGAATTTAGATCCCCGCGAGTAAGTTCTCTATTTCTTTTTTGCGGTAAATGAATAGGCGATTGTATGTTGGGATCTAATGGTGTTATAACATGGTTGATCTAATTAGCTTATATAAAGGTAAATATCATATTATGGTATCTTTGGTTGAATTTATTGTTTACTAGAGAAGATATGGAGAAAAGAGGTTTCAATTTGTAGTCAATCATGTGTTCTATTTGTGATTTTGAGATTGAGACAACCGTAAATTGCTCTTTAGCTAAAGATATGTGGGATAAATTTCTTAAGTGGCGGTACATTACACTATTACACGATTGCTCGATTGCGAAAAAAATATGGCTGAGGAAAGATTATGGGTAATTGTCACTGTAGCACAATAAAGTTTGGTGATTTTTCCGGATTGGTCATTGAAGTATTTTTTTGCGCAATAGATCACTAAAGTTAAATTTTAAATCCTGAATAGATCATCGACGTTATAACTAACTGGTTTTCACGTTAGTGTTAGGACCTATTTAACATGTAAATTCAATTTTAGTGACCTATTGCGCAAAAAAAACTTCAATGACTTATCGCAACCACAAATACCATAGTCGGTCTCACTCTCGCCCACTCCATCTCGAATCTATCTTCTCTGTTCCGCTCTCTCTCACCCTCTCTCTATCTCTTTTTCTGGTTTTGATCGCGAATCACAGCCACCGCAGGTGTGGTGCGATTTTTATTTTATAAAAACCGAAAATTTTCGGTGTTGTGCAATTTTTATTTTTATAAAAACCGCCAAAAACCGACCCGCACCGCTTGTAAGAACCGCACCACAAATTGCAATATAAACCGAACCGCACCGCGTATCTTATATTAAAACCGAAAAAAACTCCAAGAAAAACCAAAAAACGCATTGCATTAAAAAACCTCATTGTTCGGTTAAAACCGAAAAACTGAATCGCATTAAAAAACCACACTGTTCTGTTAAAACCGAAAAACCGCATCGCTTTAAAATACCACATTGTTCGGTTATTTTATAGGAAAAACCGCATTTGCGGTTTGCGGTACGGTTATTATAAAAAACTGCATCGTGCTCACCCCCACTTTTTATAATTAGGGGCTTCTTATGAGTATATAGTGTTCATTTCCTTCAGGTCGGTTTATAAACTTATAGATGTCAATAATTGGATATTCATCATCATGACACTTGTGTTATAGTTGCAACCAATTTATTAGGGTTTGAATACATCTGCAATATTCATCTTTATATTGTCCCGATTGCAGCGGAGGTCTCATAGAGGATTTTGATATGCCCGAATAAATAAAATGGGCCCTTCATCTTGGAGTTTCATCGGACTCGATTTCCTGCTGTGACTATGTACATGGTTATAAATAGGCAAAACAGTCCGACACCGAGTCCTAGCCCTCCGTTACTTTGGCAATCTAGAGGTAATGCTGGTGAATGACCACCGTTTAACCCGATTATCCTTCTCCGTAGACCAACAAGCACACCGAAAGAACCCATTAGTGGTACAAAGGAATACAGCACCGGCAGCGGCTGTGATTCGCGATCAATACCAGAAAAAGAGATAGAGAGAGCGAGAGAGAGAGAGAGAGAGGTACAAATAAGAGAGATTCAAGACGGAGAGGGCGAGATTGAGACCGACTATGGTTTTTATGGTTGTGATAGGTCACTGAAGTTTTTTTTTCGAATTGGTCACTAAAGTTTTTTTTTGCGCAATAGGTCCCTACACTAACGTGAAAACCAGTTAGTTTTAACGTCGATGATATATTTAGGATGTAAAATTTAGCTTTAGTGACCTATTGCGCAACAAAAAGAAAAAAAAATAAACTTCAGTGACCAATGCGAAAAAAATTATCAAACTTTGTTGTGCTACAAAGACAATAACCCAAATATTATGGAATGCAGATCAAATGCACGAACTTCAACAGATTAGGCAATGGTTCCACATAGGGGTGGAATTGGTACGGTACCTAGGTTTTTCTTGTATACCGTGTACCGTACCAATTATAATTAGTACAAAAATTTAATTACCAGTACCGTACTAAGTATACTTGGTATCAACTATTTGGCTACAAACAAGTTTGGTTGGTACAAGTTAGTATTGGTATATACCAAAAACTTTATTTTTAATATTATTTGCACTAACTGAACGTCGCTTACTTGCGTGTACTTGTTAGTTATTACTCCTAATAAAAAATAGAAATATGAGTATTGGAATAGACACTATATATATATATATATATATATATATATATATATATATATATATATATATATATATATATATATATATATATATATATATATATATATATATATATATATATATATATTGGTTGGTATGGTACAACTGTGGCATTCAAAATTTTTTACCGTTACTGTACCAATATTGCTTAATTGGTATGGTACTACCATCTAAACATATTGACTACCAAACATGTTGGCCACCGACTTTATTCGTACGGTTGATAACGTGTTGGTTGGTTTCCCACACAATCATTGTTGCGGATCAAGTGCACGGACTTCAACATATTAGGCAATGGTTCCACATAGGGGTGGAATTGGTACGGTACCTGGGTTTTTCTTGTATACCGTGTACCGTACCAATTATAATTGGTACAAAAATTTGATTACCAGTATCGTACTAAGTATACTTGGTATCAACTTATTTGGCTACAAACAACTTTGGTTGGTACAAGTTGGTATTGGTATATACCAAAAACTTTACTTTTAATATTATTTGCACTAACTGAACGTCGCTTACTTACTGGTACTTGTTAGTTATTACTCCTAATAAAAAATAGAAATATGAGTATTGGAATAGATTATATATATATATATATATATATATATATATATATATATATATATATATATATATATATATATATATATATATATATATATATATATATATATTATTGGTTGGTATGGTACAACCATGGTATTCAAAAAATTTTACCGTTACTTTACTAATATTGCTTAATTGGTATGGTACTACCATCCAAACATATTGACTACTAAACATGTTGACTACCGACTCTATTGGTACGGTTGACTTTTTGGTTGCAACTTCCACACGGTCATTGTTGTGTATATTTGGGTGTTTTGGAGATTTTGAAACAACGTGCAACAACTAGAATACAAAAGGATGCTATTTCCTCTTTCTCTATAATTTTAATAGGTTTAAAAAAGAGAGATGATTGATTATATTGGCTACAAATAAAAAAAAGCTAAATATAAATTTATATTTTTTCATTTTTTAAAATAAGTATCTAGTTAATTTTAATAGAGAAATTGTTCTTGTTCCTATCTTTTATTCATATTAATCTTTTTATCCAAATTAAATTGTGACATGTGTATTAAAATATTATTAATTTTATTAAATATGACACTTGTCATAATTTCAGATATATAAGAATAAGGATAAGAATAAAAAGTAGGAATCAATATAATTACTTATTTTAATAATAAATTTACTTTTATCTAAAAAATAACATGGCATTACAATGTGTATAGTAAACATTAATAACATTAATAATAAATTTACTTTTGTCTAAAAAAATAGTCCTTCTCTCCTCTAACATTAACACGTGTGGACTCTTGACATCTTTTAGCAACCCAATTTAAATTTGTCTTTCTTTTGGTTTTCATCGAGATTATAATTTACTGATTTACTCTCTCTCTCTCTCTCTCTCTCTCTCTCTCTCTCTCTCTCTCTCTCTCTCTCTCTCTCTCTCTCTCAAAATACGTCTTGAATCTTCTTGACATATTTTAGAAACCCAAACGAATTTGTCTTCCTTTTAATATTCTTCTCTCAACTCATAAACTAAATCAATATTTCTGCATTTTCGTTTTTTATATATAAAATATATTAAGATAATTTTGCAAAATTAAAATATGGAAACCTTTTGTAAAATCATTTTTATTAGAACAATAGATTTTAAAAATTAATTTTGCAAAAAAAACATTAATGAATAGATAGTTGTTTTAGTAAAAGATACTGAAAAAATATCACCCTCATTCGTGCCTCACAGATTTGGTATGTTTACGATAACAAAAAGGTCACTGATTCAAATCTCAGCACCTTTAAAACCTTTATTATTAAGTGATAGTCTAACATTTAAAACAAAAACATTTAAATATCCGATCCGCCCAACCTATCTACCTCTTATGGCTCAATTAATTTTTATCTTTTACATTTTAAGTATGGTCCATATGTGTTTGTTTAAAATTACTACTTTTTTAAACTTTGTTTTTTTATAACTTTTTCCAAAGAAATTTTACGAATTTTTTAAACTTTTTCATACAGTTTATTATATTTTTTTTTTTTATAAAATCATCCAAACAATTTTTACAATTTTTTTTTCAATTTTAGTTATTATGTTTTTCAAAACTTAATATTTTTACATGTTTTTTACAACTTTTACATCTTTTTACATATTTTTACTAAATTATTATTACAAAATTAGTTTTTTATATATTTAAATTTTTATAACTTTTTACATCTTTTTATGAATATATTTTAAAGATTTTTCCCTTTTTATAAACTTTTATCTGTGAATTTTTACATTTAGCGGTTTTATAAACTCTATCGTAAATTGAGTTTTATCAGTTGTACATGTATAAATTTTCAGGAACAACGTGTTACAGCAACACATGAGAATACATCTTTCTGGTTGTTTTAAAACAATCTCAACTTAAATATATACATACGTGTAGACTAAAGTTGTGCTAACATAATTAGCTAAAACTGAGATATTGTAATTATTAAAAGAATATAACATATTATGGTACTATTTGTTAGGAAAATATAAACTGAAAATGCCAAAGAACAGGAAAAACGAGATCAGTTGCTAAAGCCTGTGTTTGACACAGTTTCCTTAAAACAAATTCGCCCGGTATGGGTGTTTGTTTCCCAAGATACAACAGCGTAAAGCGATTCTTCAAGCTCGAGTGCTGTATATACAGCAAAACGTAACTGAATAATTAAACACAAAACCGTATGGTATTAAATTTTCGGTTACGAACCATTACAAAAAGGAAAAATATTTGCAAAAAGGTCTTTGAACTTTTCTGGTCAACCGGTGGTGTATTCATACCCGCGCTCGCACACAAGTTCAGTGAACTCAACCCAATCTGGTTCGCATTTGCACCACCCCACCCCCTGCACGCGTAAGAGAGAGCCTTTGTGCTTTAAGTCTTACAAAGCATGAATTTAGACTTATAAACTCACTTCCTTTTCATTCCCCCACCAATGTGGGATGAGTTAAAACTCATTAACTCATTTTCCAACTTCTTCCAACTACCTCACTTTGAGATACAATTTCTCATTCATCTTAAACTCGTTTTAGACGTGTGAACTATCAAGACGAAGGTAACACGGAGGATAACATAAACATATAATAATTTATTTATATTGAATTGTTTTATGAAACTATATTTTGTGTTCAAATATAGGAAAACTGATTTTTAGTAAATTAGTTAAAACTAACTTTCCAACACCATTTTGCAACATTTTTATGTTACAATAAACATAAGTTAAACACCTAAGAACCCAAAACAAACAAAAATACCCTTCCACGAGATTTACATATAAAATAGATATTTTTAAATTTGTTCAATTTCATCCAGGTATTTCAAACTTGTTCTACTAACATAAAAGCTACCAAAGTCGATAGCTTAAGTAAGTCTAAATGAAACCATAAAGTGACTTATTTTGATCATTTAGGAATTATACACGTTGAAAAAAATGTAGTAAAATGATCGAATAAGATATTCACGATTTTAGTTAATGAGAAGATGTTGCTTGAAATACCTAAAACCCTTGGTCCCAAAAGAAGGGTTAACCCAACAAACAAACGGAACAAATAGGCTGTGAAAGTACTATGATGATGATGTTTAACAAACCACAAAAATGAGACGCGAGATTTAAGGTGGCTCCACAACCAAAAAGGTTTTGTACATCCGTAGTGGAGATATGATATCTTGTATATTGCACAATCAAATGGGGATTATAACACTTACCATGTGTACAAATGATTATCCAAAGAAAGTAAAATCATCAAAAGCGCCTTAGAGAAATAAAAATAAAAGGGAAAATGACAATGTAGCCCAACAATATTACAAGATTTGGTCGATTTGGTCCCTAAAGTTATTTTTTTGCCATATAAGGGAACCAAATGTTTAAAACCGGTTTAAAAGGACCTTTGCCCATTGAAGCCGGTTGATAGATGACATGGATCCTAGTTGGTGGCCAACTGTGTATGACGTGGCGGCCACGTGTTGTAAACTTGGGCACCATGTTCGCCATCTAGCATGTGGTCCCGATTGGTTTAAAATGGGGGACATATTCTCCATACGTAGTTCCCCGAATTGAAACAGTAAAGTCTCCATAATGTCTTCTTCATCATCCTCTGAATTTTCGAAACTTGGTATAAATCTCTCGGACTTGAATATCCCATTAGAAAGTACAAGTGAGAGAAGGAGGTCAATCGGACGAAGTGAATCAACCAACATGGGACCAAGGAGTTGGTTTTCTGCCGCACCGCTACTCCCACCGCCTGGCGTACCGGAGTCTGGCGCACCGGCGTCTGGCTCACCGCCGCCTGGTGAAGACTTGCAAGCTCTAAAGGAAATGGTACTCGCATTACAAAAGACGGTATACATGGGTTTTTTTGTATGGGTGTTTATGTTTTGGCACAGTTAATGGCATCGGCATTCAAGTGAAGAGGATGAAGGGTTAACGATCATCCTTGTTTTGTTGGTTTTAAGGATGATAAAATGACATTAGTTATCTAGGATTATGTTTGTTAGTAGGTTTATATATGTTTATATATTATCGGATGATGGTTTGTAACTTTGATAATCTTAATGGAGTACGAAGTTAATGGGTTTATGGCATGGTTTAACAGATGAAGTTGTTTAATGGGCTAATGGTTGCATGGCTTAACAGATTAAGTTGTGCAGTCGTCATATATGTTAATTATTTTGTTATATTAGGTTAATTGTAATAAAAACGTTGGAAGTCATCCATATATTCAAGAAAACAAAAAAATAAAATAAACTCAAAAAAACAAAAAAAAATAAAAGATAATTTAAAATAAAGATTTGCAGAGTCTACAAAACCATATACTAGGCTCCCTATTTACTATTAATTACCAACTAAGGAATTTATTATTTCGTAATTAAAGCAACTTCTCGATTAAGTATGTGCGTCTTTTCATCTGTCTATCATTTGCTATATAAGGAACCATAACCTTTCCTTTCCCCATTACACCCAATCATCATACCTGCAAACACATTTGTCTATTCTGCCACCGATATGAAGGGGAAAGATCTTGAGGTGATGCTCAAAATGCTCATCCATAAGACCGAAAATAACAAGAGGTATATCAAAGAGTTGGAAAAAATGATGGAAGCGGATTATGAACTGCGGAAAGAGCTGTTTAAAGATCAAAGCACAAGATCATCATACATGAACTATGTTGTAGCTCAAGAAACAATGAAGGAAAGCAAGGCAACTGCTGTGCAGATGTTCAACCTTATGTACGACATGCAGCGACTCTTGGAAAGCGAAGTGGACAACTATAAAGAAAAACGGAAACTCATCCAATACGAGTTTGGATCCGAGAAGTAGTGTTCAAGAAGACGAAGGGGTATGAAGGTGTAGAACCAAACTTTTAGGTAACGTAGCAATAGCATGTTTAGGTAATGTAGTGTGTTAATGTTTGTTTTTCTGTTTAAATGTTAAGGATTATCATCTCTATTTTGTTCGATTTGAGGATGTTAATCCCGCGTTAGTATCTAGGTTTTGTGTGTTAAATGGTTGTCCCGCGTATTAAGTCGTTTGTAACTTTGATGATCGTAATGGAGTATTAAGTTGTTTAATTGGTTAATGGCATTTACAGAACATGTTAGTATGTTTACAATTGACTTAATAGGGTAAAGCCTGCATGGCTTAACAGATTAAGTTATGCAGTCATCATATATATGAATTATTTTGTGACTTGTAAAATGCAGAAAAAGAAAGGACAAATAATGGGTTTATGGCATGGCTTTACATATTAAGTTGTTCTATCATGTATCAAGTCCATCAATTTGTGATTGTCGTGTGTAGCATCAACTCCATGTTGCATGGCTTAATCAAAATGGGTTAATGAAAATGACATGTTGTGCAATCATGTTCAATCATGTTCAAAATGGCTTAATGGAAATAAAATGATATCCAAATATGCAAGATTAACCCATACACAATCAAAGTCATACTCAGAACATAAGTTTTCAAGTTAAGACTCAGAAACACCACAAACATTTCTAACACTTTATTGACACGCAAACACCACAAACATTTCTAATCTAAATCCACAGGGAGGTCAGAAGTGTTGCCTTCACCATTCTTGCCTTCAATTCTTTTAGCCAATTTCTTCTTCAGTATTCTCTCTGACCTTTTTGGCTTACGATTCCCAATGCTTGTGCTTTCTTGTGTCATCAAACCAATAACATCCTCCTTATTTACCATGATACTTTCATTTTCTTCAATTGCAGCCCGATTCTCATTGACTCTAATTCCAGCATCATTTGAATTGACTCCAAGTCCAGCCTCATTTGCATTTTCTCCAAGTCCAGCCTCATTTGCATTTTCTCCAAGTCCAGCCTCATTTGCATTGTCTCCAAGTCCAGCCTCATTTGCATTCTCTATATTTTAAGCATAATAGATTAATGACAATGGCTAAATGAAAATACAAATATAAACATCATGTGTTCACCTTCATCATGCACATGAGAATTTTTAGTTGCCCTTTTAGGTACTCTCAATTTACAGGGCCTTTTAACTTGCTTACAGGTTGTCTTGTTATGGCCAGGTTGCTTACAGATCCCACAAAGAACTCTTTTGCCCACTTTGGAGACAGTATGTCTTCCTACTTTTTCTGAGGCATCCCTTCTTCTTTTAACTGTTGGCCTACCCGGCATTCTCCTCTTTATTGGGGGCAAAGGAGGAGTAAAGTCTGTAGATGGCCACATGTCACTTCCATTCATAGCAAGTAAAGGATGCTTGTAAGCATTCTTGTAAAATGTAGCTAGATAAAGTGGGTCTACAAAAGCTTCAATTGTCCCGTTTATGTAGGATATTGTTGCAACTGAATGCACACAACCGTATCCATTTAGTTGCCACAGCCTCCAGGTGCAACTTTTCTTTTCCAAGTTCACAGCATAAGATTCTCCTAAGTTCCTAGTTTCAAATTGTAGAAGCCCACTTGGAAGCACTTGCCAGTATCTGCAAATTGGATAATTCTATTAACAATGTTTCTTATATACTAATCATATTATAACATAGAAACATACATTTGTTGAATTTTTAACTCATTAATTTTATGTTTAATGGCAGGACAGACTTGGTAGTCAGGCCAATTGTAACCTTTGATTTGCATCTTATGCATCCTTTCCATCACATAAGTACGTATCTCTTCAAGCATTGTTATAATTGGTTTTTTCCTTGCTTCAACAATCACACTATTGAAGCTTTCTGATAGTCCATTCTCTACAGCATCACACATACTGTCTAGTCTAAAAAATGCCCTTGACCATGTCTTAGGATCCCTTTCCATTAGATGTTCATGAGCTGCAGGGTTTAAAAGCTGAATTTCTTTCATTACTGCTTTGAAATGAGGTTCTGTTGTAGCCTTGGTTGCTTTCCAAAATAAGTTTTCAAAGTAAGCACCAGAAAATCTCTTCTTAAAGTTAGCATAAATATGCCTAGCACATTGCTTATGTTCAGCTGATGGTAAAACTTCCTTCACAGCCTCTAACAGTCCCTACATGCCAAGATTATGAATATAAAATGATATGCATCCTTAAGTTGAAA
Organism: Cichorium intybus; assembly: GCA_023525715.1. NCBI lineage: Eukaryota > Viridiplantae > Streptophyta > Magnoliopsida > Asterales > Asteraceae > Cichorium > Cichorium intybus. The sequence continues at coordinate 43,413,722 of CM042012.1, read as the reverse complement.
TTAAAATGAATTACATAATGAAATAATATTCACATACATACCTTATGTTGATCTGACATTAAAGTAATTCCAATACAACTTTCAAGATGGAGATCTTCTGTAAGGTTCTCCATGAACCATTTCCAGTTATCTTTATTTTCCACACAAACTACTGCCCAAGCAATTGGAAATATTTGATTATTAGCATCCCTTCCAATTGCACTTAACAACTCACTAGTACAATAACCTTTCAAAAAACACCCATCAAGGTTAATGACTCTTCTACAACCAGTTTTCCAACCCTCTTTTAATCCCTAAAAACACACATAAAACCTAGTGAAATAATTTTTTCCATCTGGCATGCAATTTACCCCCACTTTGACATTAGACCCCGGATTAGATCTTCTAATCTCCTCTCCATATGACCAAAGTTTCGTATAGTGTTCAACTATGGTTCCCTAGATTAGAGTCAATGCATGCTTCTTTCCTCTCCTACATTGACTCATGCTAACCTCTATCCCAAATTTTTGTTTCACATCTTCCCTTAGTTGTCTAACAGTAAATTTTTGGTTATGTAGAATCTCAGTAGCGTAGTGACTACCAATCCAAGCATAGTTGACAATTGAACCAAACTTGAAATTCCTTGCACAATTATGCTCATGGATTAGAGATTTTATTTGGAATGAGTGCTCGTCACTCATCCATGAAGCCCATAGCCTAAATGAACAATCCCCATCACAACAATTCGCCAATAACCTCCTACTATCATTCTTTTTATAACACAATTGATATCCATTTGCAACAGCATAGTTACAAAGCATATCTTTCAACTGTTTAGGGCTTTCAAAACGCATACCTAGTACAGGCTTCTGTTTTTTCCACTCAACATCTGGATTAAACCTTGTTTGAACATCACTTTGGCTGTCAATCTCACCAATGTCAACTTGTCCTGGCTCATGCTCCCCCATCTGATTTTCTTCGCCATCTGCCATCTCTGGTGCTAATCTGGTGTTGTTCACAGGAGTGTTGATGTCAAGTCTATCAATCTCCTCTGCTACACCTGAATGGTGATCTTCAGGGCTAATCACCTCATCGTGGTCTTCGGTTATCCACTCCTGGACATTAGCACCGGTATGATCCACGTACATAGGCACAACAGTTCCACAATGGTATGCGATCTCGATGAACTCAACGTATTCCATTTAATCTATAATCATCTTTAGTCCTTCTCCTAGCTCGCTCTCAGGTAAGCAGAAATACAAGTTCCTGCATTTCTATCCGGTAAATCTTTCAAGAAACTTCACACATTCCTCTAAATCCATCCCCGCAAAATCAATGTCTTCAAACAGGTGATGCATGCCCTCTATATAACTCAATGGTTGCCTGTTGAAGACTCCATGGTAGTGCACATCGACTTTGCAGTTTGAGACCATTATCACGAAGAAGAAAGTGGTCAGGAAAAAGGGTTTGGTGGGAAAAGGTCGATAAGGGTTTTGAACCGCCTTCGTACTGTTTTCAGTTTAATAGACAATGAAGTTGTACACGTAGATTGAACACGATGTCAATATTTGATGACATGTCTGATGACTAGGATGCTGCGAACCATAATTGAACAAGATGACCGGGTGACCGCTTCACTTTGGGCTCAATGTTTTTTTAAAACACGTTTTAAACATTTGGTTCCCTTATATGGAAAAAAAATAACTTTAGGGACCAAATCGACCAAATCTTGTAACATTGTTGGGCTACAGTGTCATTTTCCCAAAATAAAACTAGCACAAAAATGACTAAAATTCAACACTTAAATGAAAACGTCCGCAAATGGCTACTTCACATCTACGTGAAGTGGCTAGCAAGTGGCCTTGAAATTGAAAATCACCACTTGAAGTGGTGACCAAGTGGTGATTTTGGTATGATCCAAAATAACTAGTATGATCCAAAAAAACCCAAATCACAATCAACTAAAGTGGCAGGCAAGTGGCCATTTCATGCTATCAAGAATTTCTCCCACAACCTTCAAACTAATTGTGTATAGATGCATTGTGTGACAAAAAGTGCAACACTCTACTTTGATACTAATGCACCCATGACCCACATGTACCGGAGTAAACCCCTTAAAATGATTCAAGCCAAAAAAGGTGACATAACTTATGAGGATCAAAGCAATATCCCAAGATGTCAAGAACCATCTCTCCCCGAAATGCTCGAACACCATCAACACTTGAGAGAACGGATAATGTTTAATCAATGCTTGAACTTCCCAACTACGAGAGCTTTGACCAACGCATTCGCTACACTATTATCCATGTGAATCTTCTTGAGTGCAATCATATTCTCTTCTTGTATAGAAAATAGAAAATATTCTTGAACATGAATACGCTTTTTCCTCAAACTAAACACCAAATTTTTAGCCAAAAGAAATTGCACTTTTGCCATCATAACCACCACCAAATCCATGATAAAACCAAGATCACTAAAAAGTTGCTTCAAGTATAAAGTTTCATCAATGCTTCAACTCTGATGATCTACTCAACCTCGATGGTTGACAAAGTAACAATGGTTTGCAACCTCAAATGCCAACTAATGACAGTCCAAAAAAAAGTTAAACATAATTGGAGGTTGACTAAAAATGATCTCTATTACAAGAATAGCCAAAGTTACAATAACCGACCAAATCACACTCTCGACCAACACCTTCTAATACTAGCCCCTTATCTTGAATACTGTGCAACTACCTTAAAATGCCTTTCACGGTATTCCACCATGTCTTATCAGGTTTTGACATGAACTAACTAATGACACTACCACGTGTGCCAATTCTGCTCTCGTACAAACCATAACATACATATACTCCTTATTGTTGTTGCAAAAGGTACCTTACTCATATATGCCATATTCATCGTAGAAATGGGACAATCTCTAGCTCAAAGCTTTATGTGCATTGGCATGGGTATATTACATGTCTTTACACTCTCTATCTCCAATTGCTTCAAAATTTTCTTGACATAGCTTGGTTGAGTCAACTTCAATTTTTTATCTTTCATTCTTGGGTAATCTATATACCTAAAACTTTCTTTGTTTTACCAATGTCTTTCATCGCAAACTCAACCTTGAGTTATTGTTTAAGCTAATCAATTTGTGGAAAGTCCTCGGAAGGAATTAACCTATCATCAGCATACACAAGGAGGTAAGTGTATATACCTGAAAAACACTTCACATATACACACGTGTCTTTTTTGCTACGAATAACCCTGTTAGAAAGCATAAAGGTGCCAAACCTCTTGTACCATTTTCATGGGTATTGTTTTAAGATGTATAGTAACTTTTGATGTCTGCAAACCCAATTCTCGTTACATTGTGCATATAAATTTATTCATCTAAGTCGACATGGAGGAATGCAGTCTTCACATCAAGTTGATCATATTCCAAATCTTAAAGAGCAACTACAAACAAAAGAACACATATTGACATGTGCATAATGAAATCTAAACCGTTGTTTAGATTGTCTATTGATAGTTGATATCTCCATATAATGGCTAAACAAGCAGTAATTAGGAATTATAGCAAAATAAGATGAAAACAAAGTAAAATCGAATAAGATAAATAACAAATGTTGAAAATCGGGAAAACTTCAATAAAGTTTTATTCCAATTGGGAAAATATAGAGTACAATGAAAGTACCACAATCAAATAAGAACAGTTGGCATCTCGTTCGTTGACATGCACGCAGAGGTCGTCATGCGGTCAAAAATAAGAAATAACCTAACATTCACTAGTATAGTGGAGTCAGGGTCGATCCACAGGAGCTACGTGGTTAGCCTAGATGAGAGATTACCAACTAATAGTGTCACAGCTATAGTCGGAGGAACTAATTTCTATCTTTCTACCTTGAAACAATATTCAAACACCCAAGCCAAGCTTAGCTATGTCCAAATGACCTAGTTACTTTCTGAACTCAGAAGTACATCTCTGAATCAGAAGCAATTGAAGGCATCCAAACTAGCAAAACCAAGCGTAGCATAAACTAGCTAATAACCAAAAGTTCTATGAGACAGTTAATAGCCAAGGTTTAATGCCTAACTTAACCAAGTTAGCTACTGTTTTCAGCAAAGGGAAACAGTCCCAACCAAGTCACAAACAAAATCCACACACAAACTAACATCCGAAATACCGAAAAATCAATATTTAATGTAACCGAATGATTTCATTCACTCAAACCAATATCCAACATCAAATCAGTGACCAAACACTACTAAAAACAGAACCCTAAGCTGAAATCAATGGTTGTCACACCGAAAGATTCAACTCAAAGCTTACAAATGTTTAACTAAAATGAAATAAAATCTAAAACATGAAAATACCAAATGATGGCTTCTGAAATGGAATCCTCGAGTCAAAGAGCTTCTAGGTCGATGTTTACCCCCGATCTTTGCTAGGGTTTTCGGCTGGAAATGCCTCTATTTATAGTTGCAAATTTCCCGTGACTGCGCCGCGCATAAGTGAAATCCGCGGCGCGCGTACTTATCCGTTCCCCGTTTTTTCGTCATTCAAATGTGTTCCACCGCCTTACGCCCGCGTCGCGCAGAAGATAAATCCGCGGCGCGCGTACGTCTTCTCTTGATTTTTCATTCTTTCCATACTTTTTCCTTTTGTACACCTTTAGTCCCTGTTTCTGTTCTTTTTCTCCAGACAAGTCCTGACACGAAAAGTGAGAATACCCATGCATATTTGATATAATTTTACCAAGAACAGGGCTCAACAACGCCTAAAATACTTGATATCACTAGGCGTTGTCATTCGTTCTCACTCTATCGGTCGAAAATGTCCTCTTTGAAACTACAAATTGCAGATATGATGTTGTACTATATCTGCTAGGTTGTGTAAAGTATATGTCAAGTCATATTTAAAAATGATGCATAGTGGTCTTGTGTATAGTAGAAGTGATGAATGAATAGTTCCATAAGACCTAATATAGCATGACTCTTAACATGAAGGAGTTTTTTTTTTCAAGAATACGTGATGTCAAACAGATCTTATAAGGGTGCAGGAGTGGTGTTCGGGCTCGAGTAGGTTCAACCAAATTGAGGGTCGGTACCGACGGTATCGCCGTGGTACCAAAATGGTCATTGCACCGTGTTGCTCGGGTTCGCTTGGCATCGGGTTGGTGTGGCTTCGTGATGGTGCATGAACCCACAAATATATATATATATATATATATATATATATATATATATATATATATATATATATATATATATATATATATATATATATATATATATATATATATAATATGATGTGGCATCGCGGGTTCGGTGGGAACTGCTTCCATGGGTGTGGGATGAGGAAAGATGAAAGTGAGAGGAAAGAGAAAATGCTGATGTGGCAAGTGGGATGAGTAGGTTCAAAACCCATTACTCCCCCCACCCTAAGGAAAAATGTGCTTATATTTTTGTGAACATAAAAATAATTATGTCTTGATGTAATATTCTTCCGAATTGTTAAAACATTGTGAAGTCTCTGTTAAATGTTTGTTGTGCTTCTATTGTGATGGTTGTTATGTTGATTGCTGAATTGGGTGTTTCTTAAAAAGTCGGATGTGCTCCGAGAGTAATTAACGCAAAATGAAAGTAACAACTGGAAAAAATATTCAAAGGAAATTGTTATTGTAATTCAAGATGGCTTTCAAATATTACAAGTACCCCTTTATATATGGAGCTGCTAAATTTGGCAGGTAAGCCAAATTTTGGAAAACAGAAATTAACAGGAAATGTCACTAATTAAGCATCTAACTAAGCACAAAAATTTCAAAAGTTAAGGAAACATTAAAATAGAATAAAAGTAAACTAAAAAATTGCGAGAAATTTGGGGAAAACTTCAAATCAGAGTTCCAAACAGTGGAATTTTGGTATTCACTGAGGGTCGATGACAATTTGCCAATAGATCCGACTCGACGATAGCTTTCTGACGCCATATCGTACACCCCCAAACTCCTAACGGGTCAAAAGTTACGTCTCTTTTAAGTTGAGGCTCTTTTGGCCCCGTTTGTCATTCTCCCATTTACATGTAGGCCTCTGCCAAGAATTCTATATGTTCTGCATCAATAATATATGTTGTGTTTAAAAAGCAATGTTTGTTGTGTACCTACTGCGTTCGTCGTCGTCTTAGCAATTAATCAAGCAAGTCTTATGTGTCACGATACATATGCATGTGTGCTTGGTAAGCGATCTTGTTTGCACCGTAAAATATGTTGTGCTCATTGAACTTATTCTTTTTCTTTTTCTTAGAAATTTTCTTGAAATATCTTATATTATTTGTTAGAATTATTAATGATATGATATAAAGTCATTTTACACATTTATTTCAATGACAATCACATGCATATTTTTTCATAAAATTTTCCAACATATTCCCCAATGTGAAAGTTGCTAAAAAACAAATAATATATGATAAAAATATAGGAATCAAAAGGTTGTCCCATAAATCACTAAGGATTGAATGTTTCAAACTTGTACATACGAAAACAAAACATAAACATTTACTTCAAACTATAAAAGCTAAAACTAATCATGACCAATCATCCAAAATCTGAACATCCTCATCCACTTCAGCAACATTATGAATTCACACATTAACGTAATTATGTTGCCATTGAAGCTCCTTAGTATATCTACTATTTTTTTTTAAAAGTGAGTTGGGAAAAAGTGTTATTTATGCATTGTAAAAAGTACTTTTGATTGATTTGGATGTACACAACTCCTTTGTGTGGCTCAATTATATGCAATCCTCTTTACATTTCCTCAATGTCTTCCAAATGTATATTTGGAATGAAAGTGGATGCCTTTAAAAACCTGCTAAATTCAACATCAATTAAGGAAAACCATCTAATCATTTCAATTGGGTGCAGAATCTCAAACTTTTTATATTCTTCAAGATTCGATGGGGTTTCTTGCCGGTAAATCATAATCTTATCTCAAAAATAATTCTTTTTCTCCATTGGTTAATAACTAACATATATTATTATGTCAACTCAGTTGGACGCATATACGATTATCCATCTGTCCATAAGAATATATATATCGTCTCGTAATGCACAAGAATTTTTCGAAAGACGTACCAATAATATATATATATATGTTTATCCATCTAGGTTTGTGTGTCAATAATATTTTTCATCTGGAAACTATAATGTTTGTGTATATATAGACGATCAAAGTTTCATATTTTCATATTGAATGCATTTTTCATCAAAATTGAGAAAACCACTAGTTTAAAGAAAGCGTAAGATATTTGTTTTAAATAGAGACTTTGACCGAATGGCAAATTGGTATTGGAAAGAATGGACGGATGAAACATATTATGAGGCATTTTTACTTGTTATTTATTTTTTGATTTTATTTTTATTAAATGTTGGTTTTTGTATATGTTTTGTTTAGGCGGACATCCATACAACGAACACAGCTGAATTGGATGAAGATACATGTTTGAAGGAAAGTGATTATTTTGTCGACGACACATCGACGTTCGAAACAGATATGGTATAAGTTCGTTATTATACTATTTTAGTATTGTTATTATCGACAAAACTCGTTTGTTTTTAATAATCATATAATTTTCAGGTGTTTAAATCTCGTCAAGAATTGATAGATTGGGTGCAAAATGTGGGTCGTACTCTTGGTTACGTTATCGTTATAAAAATTTCTAAACGTAACTATAATGTTTTATTTCAATGTGATCGTGGTGGTATATACAAAAGTAAGGAAATCTCCACAAGGAATACTGGCACAAAGAAAATCGACTGTCCATTCAGACTAGAAGGAAAACATATGTCAGGAGATGATTCTCGGAGGTTAAAGAAGATATGTGAAATACATAACCATCAACTGTCGTTATATTTCGAAGGTCATCCTTATCCCAGACGACTGACTGAAAATGAAAGTCGAATTGTGGATGATTTGTTGTAAAAGAATGTAAAACCAAAAGATATATTATCTACGCTAAAAAAACTAAATGCGAATAATGTATCTACTATCAAAACTATCTACAATGCAGAAGAAAAACTTCGACGTGCAGATTGGGAAGGAAAAAGTCAAATGCAAGTTGTTCTGAATTTTCTACATCAAAATGACTATGTTTATTATAGTCGTGCAAATGCATCAACAAACGAGCTAGAAGATTTATTCTTTGCTCATAGAAGATCAGTGAAAACTTGGCGTGCATTTCCACTAGGGCTGTCAAAAATGTACCACAGACAACCAACCAACATGCTACCAACCGAACCAAATAAATTGGTTACCAATATGTTTGGTAGCCAATATGTTTGGCCGGTAATACCGTACCAATCGAGTGATCTTGGCACGGTAATGGTACTAAATTTCGAATACCGTAATTGTACCGTACCAACCAATTCAATATATATATATATATATATATATATATATATATATATATATATATATATATATATATATATATATATATATATATATATATATATATATATAAACTGATAAGCAGTCGATTAATATCCCAAGCTACCAACTACCAATTACTCATTTAGTCTCATATTAAATAAAAAACTAAAGTTAATTATTTAGTTAAATAATTAATAAATAAAATCTTTAGTAAATTACCACATAACCCTTTAGTGTTGCTGTGTTTGGTCAGTGTCTCAGTGAAAAGATAAAAAGCAATTTGAAAACCTTCAAATCACCGCTCCCAAGTGGGTGAGACTGGCGGGAATGCTACAAGCTAGTGAATGACAATATGAAGCTACAGCTTTTGAAACTTCGTTTTTAGATTATGTTATTTTGTTTGTAGATAATGTTTATATATAGTACTAAGCATCCACCGCAACTTTTGCTTATTTTGTTTCCAAGTTCAGAATACTTGTTAATATTGTTAATATTCTAACTAGTGGATGGCAATCAAATCCTTATATATATTATTTTAAAGTGGCGAACTTGTTTCTGTTTTTGTATTTTCTCTTTGATTGCATATTATGTGTATATTGGCATAAACCATTACCAATTTGTGCCAACCGAACTTGTTGGTAGCCAAACAAGTTGGTACCAATTATACTTGGTACGGTTCCGGTAGCTAAATTGTTGTACCAATTATAATTGGTACGGTACACGGTTTGAGGAAAAAATGCTCGGTACCGTACCATGTTCAGCCCTAATTTCCACATGTCTTGTTGATGGATGCTACATATAAGACAAACAGGTATGAGATGCCTTTATTGGAGATTGTTGGTGTAACTCCAACAAATATGACTTTTTCTATAGCATTTGTATATATGCATAAGGAAAATGAGTCGAACTATGTTTGGGCATTGTATTCTTTAAAACCAATAATGGAGGGCTGTATGTTTCCGCGTGTTATCGTGACTGATAGAGAATTGGCTCTAATGAAAGCATGCAATGTAATATTTCCAGAAGCTACAGGATTAATTTGCAGATGGCACATAAATAATAGTATTATGAAGAAATACAGATCATGTTGGGATGTTCTTTATTCACCATGGAAGAGGTTGGTTAATTCTGAAACAGAGGCAGTGTACAAGATGAATTTGGCACAAGTCGAAAAACGTTTGATCAATTATCCAGGTATTTTTATATACTTTTGATACATTAACTAGAAAAAAATCATTTTATAAATCAGTTATATAAAATTAACTTTTGTCCATATATATATATATATATATATATATATATATATATATATATATATATATATATATATATATATATATATATATATATATAGGGTCCCGTTCCGGTGAGGACTCTTTTTTCGGTAAGGACTCGTAAGGACACCTCAAAAAAATTGAAAAAAAATATAAAAAAAATACAAATCATAAAATCGAGAATAGTACTATATCATGATCCAAAAAATTTGGAAAAAAAAATTTTGATCATTGAGAAACAGAAATGATCCACAAAAAATTTTATTTTGTGGATCATTGTTTCATTATAAAAAAAAATAATGATCCAAAAGTTTTTTTCCGAATTTTTTTTTCTCCAATATAGTACTATGATCCATTTTATTATTTATATTTATTATTTATTTTTTTCAATTTTTTTAAGGTGTCCTCACGAGTCCTCACTTTAAGAAGAGTCCTCACCCGATCGCTTATATATATATATATATATATATATATATATATATATATATATATATATATATATATATATATATATATATATATATATATATATATATATATATATATATATCATATGCACTTGCTTATTTAAAGAAAGTATGGTTGACCCCGTACAAGGAAAAGTTTGTATCTGCATGGACTGATAAGTTTCTTAACTTTGGCAATCACACAACTAATAGAGTTGAAAGACAACATGCCAAGTTAAAAAGATAGAAGATGTGGCGTCAAATTCGGGCAGAAGATGTGGTGGGAGTTGGAAATTGTGGATTCCGGGCAATAGCTGTCTCTCTTGGTTATAGGCAAGAAAAGTGGCATCAAATTCGGGCAGAACTACGCCAGGAGTTATTGGATCACCCCCAAGAGTACGCATTGATTTATGATTATGATTTAAACATCATAAACGACTCGTTGAATTTCTATGGATAAGGATTTGCACCAACTCAAAATTGGCTGATTATGCCGGCCATTGGTTTTCTAATTGCTAACAAGTATCGTGTAATCGTTCATTATCTAAGCAAACAAGGTTCATCAACATGTTTTCCACTGTGGCTAGGTCCGCAAGACATCCCAATTCATGCAGTTATTACCATCGCTCACGTTTACGGTGGACATTATGTAAAAATTGATTTGCAATGATCGTATCCAATGCCCACTATTTTGCCACTTTGGCGTCACTACAGATCAGACCGTTCTGGTGGATGGGAGACCTAGTATAGTGCTCGACTAAATGCCTACATCCCTCCAAATGCACCGCGCCAAGAGTTGATTTATCTGATGATTAATCGGAAAGAGTTGATCAAACCATTTTGTATTTTAATTCTATTTGTTATAATAATATGTTTTGTTTGATGTTATTTAATTCTATTTTTAATTAAGAATTTTACAAGCGTAGACATCATTCACCGATATATTGCTTTATACGTATTATATATATTACAAATTAACATACCATCACATTTATTGAAGTTAACTAATTTAAATAAATAAATTGTACGCGTTGAAGGACGTGATTGACAATTTTATTGTTTTTTGTATTTTAATTTTGTTAATAACCGAGAGTGAAAGACTACGTTGAAATAATTTTTTTAAAGACATACATCTTTTAAATATAATAGAGGTGAGCATTTGGACCGAATAATCGAACCGGAACCGGTTATAACCGGATATGGGAAGTTCGGTCCGGTACTCGATTTATTGTTTATTCGGTTACCGATTATTTCGGTTACGTAACTAAGGACGAACGTTTAAACTAAAAAACCGAACCGGAACCAGTTAGAACCGGATAGGGAGAATTCGGTCCGGTTCCGGTACTCGATTTATTATTTATTCGGTTACCTATTATTTCAGTTCCAGTCCGGTTACAAAACCGGTTATATTCCTAGATTATATATATATATATATATATATATATATATATATATATATATATATATATATATATATATATATATATATATATATATATATATATATATATATAAACGATCGGGTGAGGACTCTTCTTAAAGTGATGACACCTTAAAAAATTGAAAAAAAATAAAAAAAATATATATAAATAATAAAATGGATCATAGTAGTATATTGGAGAAAAAAATTCGAAAAAAACTTTTGGATCATTAATTTTTTTATAATGAAACAATGATCCACAAAATAAATTTTTTTTTGGATTATTACTGTTTTTCAATGATTCAATTTTTTTCCAATTTTTTTATAATGATATAGTACTATTCTCGATTTTATGATTTGTATTTTTTTTTCAATTTTTTTAAGATGTCCTTACGAGTCTTTACCAAAAAAAAAGTACTCACCGAAACGGAACCATATATATATATATATATATATATATATGGGAAATTGATGAAAGAGTAATTCTATTCGCACGAAAACATTTTCTTTATACACTAATTGTGACTTTGATTTTGGTCCCTTTGATTTGATTGACGTGCATATCCGTCAATTACTTTATATATATATATATATATATATATATATATATATATATATATATATATATATATATATATATTATATATATATATATATATATATATATATATATATATATATATATATATATAAAGAAATGTTTGATTAATCAGTTAGTTTTGAAATTGACGGATATGCACGTCAATCAAATCAAAGGGACCCAAATCAAAGTCACAATTCGTGTATAAAGAAAATGTTTTCGTGCGAATAGAATTACTCTATCATCAATTTCCCCTATTGGCCGAAAATAACGGCCTAATATCGCTTTGGTTCATGTTCCAAAACATACTTCACTCAACAACTTTGTCTTTGTCTTGTCATCCGTCCTTCTGACCAGAAATTCAAAATACTATTTTAATGTGAAAAAGAGTAATTATTTCTACTCTACATATCCTTAGTATTACCCCATTTCAATCGAATTCAGAGGATTGTTGTTTTTACTCTTGTGTGTTGATTTGAAGTATGATGTAAACATAATATGTTGGAGCCTTGGGTACATTTAAGATTTTAAGGGAATGCATTTATAAGATTACCCAACTAAGGACATTTAACTTCATTATTATATTCGAAGTTCCCAAATTACCCTTGTGTGAATCGTCCCTCTACCATTCAAACATGTTGATATATTCCAACTTCTTATATATATATATATATAAACCAGACATGGCCTGTTTGCAAGCAAATATCACTGCATGAATTTAAATACGGATCTTCCCAATATTTGGAACATCAGGCACCAAGTTAATAGTTAGTGTCGTAGATATGATTGTGCAATACATTTGTTTCATACCAAAAATAAAATTTTATTAAACCGATACCAAAAACTATATATAGAAAAGAAAAAAGTTATAAATTAAAAATGAACACATACCAACCGAACTTGCGTTTTAACTCCCAAAACCAGTTTTCGGCAAAGATAAAATCCTTGGCCTCAAAAACATAGTAATTTAACGATAACATGAACAATAATTCTTGTAACAGTAAAGATTCAGCTTTATATTTATAGAAAAAAAAAACGGAAACATAAAAAAATAACTCGTTGTTCATTGAGAACTTGCGGGGATCGATGAGTCATCTTTTTTAGTGGTGTCCAATTTTCCTGTCATGATGGCATCGAGCGTTTTGTAAAACTCTTCAGGAAGTGGACCGGGTCGGTGTAGCGGGACATGTTTCGGGACAGGGGCATCGTTTTCAACTATTTCACATTCGTAGTCATCGGGTACGCCCCATGGGTCCCACTCTGAAATTTGGTACAAAAAATATGTTAGTACCATTTGATTTTATAATTTGTTTACTTTATTACTTTTGGATAAAATGGTGAGTACTTTGTGAATAATTGTGATAGTGGAGTGTATAACCAAAGTTGGTGTAAAGATTTCAAGAAAAAACAATTTACACTAATTTGGTGCTGAATACAAATTTTTAGGCTTCTCTTCATTCCTTTCAAATCCATCCCTCTCTTCATAAAAATAGAAGACAATTTTGAAGTTCACTATAACTCCAGAAGTGGTACATTCAACCAACAAGATCATCAATAATCTAATGCTAAAATGTGTAACGTATTTTATAAGATTACATGAAATTGTACTGAAAAGAGACATAAGATGAACGAAATATTAGCTAATTCAGGGTCCAAAATACAAAGCACTAACTAAATTTGTATGACCTGTGAAATGAAATCTACGTATCCAAATTAGCACAACACAATAAGGTTATCAATGACAGAGATTAACCATTCCTCAATTTCAAGAACTGGATCGAGAGTGGAAGTTCTTCCTTGTTATGTCTATCACTTGATGAAAATCGAACAAAACCTAATCCAACTCTTTCATTTGTCTAACATCCCTCGGCAATCAATCCTAATCGACTCTATTCACGTTTATCTACAGAAATTGTCCGATTTATGCAGAGAGAGAGAGAGAGAGAGAGAGAGATGGAATTCGTACCGATCATTTTGTCAATGAGTTTGAGCTCATCCTGAGCCTCTTCAATGAGTTCCTCAACTTGACCACAGCCAAGTCGCTTCTCAATGGTTTCCCAATCTTCTTCCTCTTCGCATACCTTCAATCGGTGGCGCGTGAAGCTCTCAACGGCCTTACGGTAGCCCTCGTCCTCGGGTACACGCTGGATCTCGTTTAGGGTTTTGCTGTAAAGACCAATTAGCACTTCCCTTGCATTAGGAACCACATCGAGACCAACGATCCCTGTTGTTTCCTTGACCTTGGCCATCATCATCAATGACGATGGCCGGGCAAACCTCCGCAGAAACATCTCTCTTTCTCCCTCTGTCTCTCTCTCTCTCCCCCCCTTTGATGCTCGGTTACTGGGCTACTGGGAGCGATGAACAGTTTTGTGCATATTATTCTATTAATTAAAAACCGTAACTTTTTTGGTACCTTACGTGCTTTTTTTTTCCTTTGTTACATCCACAATCTGAGACACGCGGATCTTCTCTTGGATCCGGATTTTGGGTCGGTTTTCTAATGCCACTAACCCCTATCGTCGTTAGCCACAACCTTCACCGCCTCATCTCCTTTGCCCACCCATATGCCCTCGCCATAGCTTCTCCGCCTTAAAACTTATTTCTTTCCTCATTTTTGCTGATTCATGCTGCGTGTTGTGCCGCTGTGGTGAATACCCGTCGGCCAACCACCTGTTACATGGTCTCCGGTTGTTTTTCTCTTCCAACCAAATGCTCTTTGTCGATTTTCCGTCGTCTTCTTCAGAAGACCCTTTCCTCCGATAAAAAAATTTCACTATGTAATACGGCATCATCATCGCTGGCGAATTAGGATTTGGTGATTTCCCGTCTTCTTGGTAACCATTCCTTCCTCCACCGCTTCACCACACTCTTCGCCGCTCCACCGCTTCTCGATTGTTCATCTTCTCGATTTTATGTGAACCATTTGTCAAGTACAACCGGTGACTGAGGGTGAGGCGCTTCCGTCTTCCGCCACGGATTTAGGGTTTGCAAAGCCAAATATTCAAACGAGCACACTCCCAAGTCCTATCTCTGTCCTGCTCCATCTGGTACGCGTCTTCGTCACGCATTAATCAACTCTTCCGATTGTTGACTCTGAAGTCTGAATTAATTAACTCTTCGTCTTTGATTACTCTCTTTTTCTTTAGGTTCCACTCTCGTTACCATTTAAAAATGGATCATACCCGTTGACCCATATAACATGATTTATGACAAGAGTACAAGACTATACCCGATTTGAAATAAAACTGTGACGAAATCAAAATTTAAGTTGGTATATATGTTCAGTGTAAAAAAATACGATATCGAGTCATGTTGTGTCGGTGTATAAAATCCGATACAATATTGAGTTTATTCTATATTTGTATGATTAAGCATCAAGTAAGTTAACTAATTGTTACTTTTGTTATATATGTCGTGTTTTAATCGATTTAATTTATGTTACAATAAAAAATATGTTAATGTATTGTGTTCGTGTTATATAGAAAATTTTAAATCATTTGGTGTCAGCTAAAAACACGACATGGTTATCCAATTTGACACCATATAAAACTATAACTCGAGAATTTTATGTTTTTGTATCCTACTTCAACAAGGAAATTATTTTTTTGTAAATTACATTTTTATAAGAAAAATAATAAATTACAGTTTTTATCTTTGTGGTTTACACCGACTTACAGTTTTTGTCCTAGTTTGAAAATTTTACATTGATTGTCATTGTGATTTTGAAATATTTTCACTTTTGGTCCTTGTAATTTCCAAAATTTACACTTTTGGTTGCTCCTTTTGTTAGCGTTTGTATAAACCACATGGACCAAAAATGAAATATTTAAACATGGACCAAAAAAATAAAATATTTAGAAACCACAGAAACCATTAATACAAGATTTTCAAAATTAAGAATAAAACTCTAATTTGATATAAATCATAGGGACCAAAACTGTAACTTACTCTAAGAAAAAAAAACTTTTTTCGGTCTTTACCAACTTTGTTTACAAACCCCGCAGCAACGCACGGGTGTCAGGAGGATGTTACCCCCTTGTTATATACAATAGTGAATATAATTCATAACAATGTTGAATTAGAGAATGATGCAAATCAACAACTCGATAACCAGAAATCAAACTCAGAATTATATTGAAGAAATCGGATTGAACAGAATCAAGATAGTCAATTACAGTCAAAGGATTTCCCAGGGATATTCCCTCTCTCAAATGGCGTAAACCATTGAGCCAATCTCAAGGAGACTATACACAAACATAGCAAATACGTGACTGCCCCCCAAAAACGAAACCATGACTCTATTTATTTACTAGACCTAGACGAAATTACACTTGACCCCCTCTAGAATTAATCTACCCAATTCCTATCATTACTCCCGCCATCGAAAAAGTCTGGACCTCCAGACTTGCTTCCACGAAGAACTTATGACGCCCCAGAACCCGGACCCGTCAAGTCCCTAACAGGCGACTCCGGTGATCCCAACTCCTCATATTGGTAAAGATTGTCGCCATTGGTCTCGTATTCATCCTCTCCCAACAACAAAACTCATAATTTCCCTTCCGGACATTTGTGGGCTGGACCGAATTGTTGACCGCAACGAAAACATAAACCTTTTTTTCGACGTTCCTCCCATTCCGTCCGAGACAACGAACGCACCCCACGATCCCGATGCAACACTTGAGAACCCTCCGATGGAGCCGCTACCGATGGACGAGGACTAGGTAGAGGAGGCGGATCAGCCCCTTTAAGTCCCGAGTCTACCAAGGAAGTCCCACGAATCAGAGATTGACCCAATATCAAGCCTTTGTCCAATTTAGAACTGTTCCCGAAGCCACCCGACTGATGATAACGGAAACGCGACTGAGAAATGTTACCGGATGACGGATGAAGCATTTCTTCAACATCTTTGGCCAGATACATGGCATCCAAACGCGACTGAGGACGATGGAGACGAACCCATCGCTTAACCTCATCTCGCAACCCAGCAACAAAATACCCCATGGCTTGTGATTCGGGTAATTTCGGAACTAAGGATAACAAGTACTCAAAATCATCTATGTAATCATAAATGGAATCAGATTGTTTAATAGAAGCCAATTGTTCAAACGGATTCTGAATTTCAAGACCACTAAATCGCTGCAACAATTCAAGTTGAAACAGATCCCAAGTCAAAGAGTCATGCACCTGCTGGACGATTGTGAACCAATGCTGAGCGACTCCTACCATACTTAACTGAGCCAATCGAACCCGAAGATCTACAGGAGTGCCATTGATGTCGAAGAACAGCTTAGCCTTTTGAATCCACCCCTGAGGATCGAACCCATAGAATTCTGGCAACTGTACTTTCTTCACTGCCCATGGTAGAACCATAGCACCACTGTGACGAAAATCAGGGCCCTCACCAGTGCCGCCATCACCACCAGATCTACCCCCACCACCAGATCCACCACTCTTCCCCTCGCCACTCTTCTCTTCTGACTCGAAAAAAATCCCGGAACCCTTTCCCCCACTCGAATCAGAGATGGGTTGCTTACCTTGTTGCTTCATCCAAGCCATCATGATTTTGCGAAATTCAGCATTCTCCACTCGATCTGCCTCAATTGCTTTAAGTGAAGATTTGATTTCAGCCACATCTGCTTGCAAACGTTGGATCTGTTCTTCATGCGCTTCCAAACGAGACTGTTGACCTCGGGTTTCCATGAGCTTGAAGAGAAAGGTGTACTCACGTATGGCAGAGCGATCGTGAACGGAAGGATGGAACAGAAAGTGATTTACACAAAGCGATTTATGAAAATCGAGTATGGAGCAAAATTGGAATTAGCGAAGAGAACAAGAACGGAAGTATGAGACTGAACGAAATTTCCTCAAATCGATTTACTCAAATCGATTTTGGCGGCAGGTCGGACCAATGATGCAAATCAACAACTCGATAACCAGAAATCAAACTCAGAATTATATTGAAGAAATCGGATTGAACAGAATCAAGATAGTCAATTACAGTCAAAGGATTTCCCAGGGATATTCCCTCTCTCAAATGGCGTAAACCATTGAGCCAATCTCAAGGAGACTATACACAAACATAGCAAATACATGACTGCCCCCCAAAAACGAAACCATGACTCTATTTATTTACTAGACCTAGACGAAATTACACTTGACCCCCTCTAGAATTAATCTACCCAATTCCTATCATTACTCCCGCCATCGAAAAAACTGCTACATCAATAAACAGAACAAACAAACTCCTCACAAGTGCGATGTAGTTTGGTAAACAACGAATCAACAATACATCTACCGGTGAACAAACTACTTATTTCTAAAATAGAGTAAGATTATATATATATATATATATATATATATATATATATATATATATATATATATATATATATATATATATATATATATATATATATATATATATATATATATATATATATATATATATATATAGAAGAGACATGTCCTTACAAGATCAGACCTTTTAAGCTGTCTTTAGGCTACTTTTGAACGACTATATCATTTTAGTTGCCGTTACTTGGTCTTTCTTTAACTACAAATGATCGAATTAATCATAATGTTACTTTGTGGCCTTATCTTGCAGCCGTAAGAAACACAATTGATTTAATGTCATAACCAATGAACAAATAAATTTAAAGATGGCCAAGAAGGCAAGAATCACATTACAAATAACATACAAATCACTAATCGGTAGAATCTCCAACCTCTTAATAATTCCAAATAAGTTGCCTCTTAAATTCTTAGTGTATGGTGAGACGGTTCATTGTGATTTGTGTGTAAGCAAATTATTGTTATTCGTGAAGAAAAAGAAGACTCGTGTTGCTTTCGTCAGAAAAATAATCACCACCACTTACTTATTGTGGTCAAATAACTCAACTTATTTTAGTCTAACCGACAATTTAACAAATCCCATCTTACAACAGAGACATCATCATCATAATTTACATTTACTAGTCGACTAATTACCCAAAAAAATTCCAATTCCATCTTCTAAATACTTAGCTTCTAGTGGATCGAGGACGAACCCATCTAGCCGAACTTGCTTTCGACAAGCCCGAATAATAATCACCCACATTCGCCACAAAAAGCGGGTCCCTTTCATCATCGTATTTATATTCACTAAAATTACCCGTTTTACCCTCATCCGTGTTTTCCAATTCTCGTGTCAAATCATCCATTGTCTTTTTTAGAGTCGCCTTGCTCATTGGCCCAGCCTCACCCGTAGCCACCCCCACCATTGTGATCTTCGGGAGAAAAGGATTCGGGTGCGGTTCTTCTTTATCACTACTTTCCTTCCTGCAAGATAACAAAAATAAGGGTAAAATTGTAAATTTATTATGGCTTTTAGCACATTCAAGTATTTTGGGTGTCACCTTTTGTCTGATAAGTTATGATGATCGTGAAGTGGTTTTAACCATGGATTAGTAAACCAATCTCCAAAGGGGGAATGGAATCCCGATTTAAGTTGGAGTTGTTTGTTCTCAGAATCGGAATCGGAATCAGGAACACCGCCACCAGGTAACATGGACGCCCTTTGAAAAGAAGCCGCACTCCTACAACAATATAAACATTATGTCGACAGGACAGGACAGGACAGGACAGGACAGGACAGGACAGGACAGGACAGGACGGGACAGGTTGTACTGTGTTTGCATGCATTGGGCTCGGATAGCTGTCAATAAGATAAAAGTTGCAATTTTTTATCCCACCCAAAAAGGTGAGAGGGAGACTCGTTGTCAATCTCTTGTCTGTGTAAAAAGACGTAAATGCCCTCACTTACCTTTTCTCAAATGAGTCAACCACATATGGAAATTTAGGTTGAATTCCGGTGGCTTTTCTCAACCACCTATTTCCAAGAATTACTTTATCCACAGTGTACAAAAGCTGTATTTCTGCAGCTTTTGTAATAACACTCAATGGTATAGATGGAGTCCCAATTTCATCCAAAACTTCTTGAACCTATAAAGAATGCATCAAATTACCAAATTACCCCTAAAGCATTTAAATTAATCATCTTTTTCAACTACTTTATTAAAATAAGAGTAAATTACATTTTTGGTCCCTGAGTATAGTTGGTTTTTAATATTTTGGTCACAATAAGTTTAATCTTGCAATTTTGGTCCTTATTTGAGTGTTTTTGTAAGAGTTTTTGGTCATTGACAATTTTGGTAGCTGAGTATAGCTGATTTTTGCAATTTTGGTCCCAAAAATTGAGTCATTTTACATTATTACTTAGAACAAGGACCAAAGCGCGTTACAAAAACCTCGAAGAAGAACCAAAATTGCAAGAGAACTTTTTGGGACAAAAAGTGCAAAAAGCGGCTATATTCAGGGACCGAAAGTGTAATTTCCTCCTAAAGTAATATAATTGTACCTCTGGGGGTTCCCACACGTTATCTGTATTATCTTCAAGTAAATCTGAACCCATGTTATCATCAATTATATCGCGACGCCTTTGCAAGTGTCGTGTTTGAATTAAGGAATTGAAGTGTTGGTCAACGGAATCTTCTAGAATGTCATCTAGCATGCTTTTGTTGAAAAAATATGGAGTATACCTAACAACATGAGTGATATTTACGATTTAGAAATGAATAAGGAGATATATTATGATTTTATTCAATAGCGAACATAAGTAATTAAATACAAAAAAATTACCACTTAATTCCGTCTGCTGTGGCTATTGCAATATCTAAGTTTTGTGCAGTGAAAACTGGAACTCCTTCAAATTTCTTTTTCTTTCGTGTGTTCTTGAGAAGTTTGTTAGCTTCCTTCACCTGCATAAACATCATATGATCTTGAGTAAATTACAAAAATGATCCTTGAGTATCGTTTTTTTTATTTTGTCCCCAAAAAGTTTTTTCTTGCAATTTTGGTCCTTATTTTGAGGTTTCTTAACGATTTTGGTCTCGGGTCCGAGTAGAATGACCATATTACCCTTTATCTGGTTTTTCAATGTATAATTGTTATATATTGTTTTTAAATTATTACTATACTGACTTGAACAGAGACCAAAAGTCCAAAACCGTTAGGATACATCAAAACAAGGACCATAAACGTCACAAAAATCTCAAATAAGGACCAAAATTGTGGGAGCAAGATTGCAAAGAACAGTAATACTCAGGGACCAATTTTGTAATTTACTCTAGTATCTTATGACATCATGACTTCAAGAAAAAATGAGCTGTCAAACCTGTCTTTCATTTGGTATGAACTGGAATAAGTGAGGTTTTTCCTGTAAATAACCAAAAGGAGTCGAATACATATTAAATAGTAATACCAATAAATAATTAATTTGTAAAGAAAATGAAGTCAAAGATTAACAATAAATTGAATTATACCTTGAAATGTTCATATGCTAAATCAAGGCGACAGGCACCAACAACCCCACTAGGAATACTTAGTTTTTTAACATAAGAAACTGAAAGAAAGGTAAATAAGAATGCAATTATTCTCCATGGTGTAATAAGTTTTTTTGGGGGTTGTTTAATGATCAAAAGTAACTATGGGACTAAATAAATATATTATCTTTTAGAAAAAATATCAAATGAAATTGTTTAAACATACCTGCATCTCCTAGATCAATGAAGAATTGGAACACAGGGCCGTTTCTTTCACTCTTTATAACTGCTTGAAACATCTTTTTTAGCCATTGAGGTGTTCTGTGAATTAAAAGAAACACCTAAAAATATGTGATATATAATGGAAAGAGAAGAAACTAGACAACAATATTTGAAAAAGATCTAACTATCACAAAGAACAACTTAACATGCCAATATTAGTCCAAACTAATGAACAAAATAACTTGTTTCCTCTTTATACTTGATTTAATTTTGAAATGTTTAGATTAACAGATACAATCTCAAAGTACTTAAAACATCAGAAACTATTGAGTATCAAACCAAGATTATTGTATTATGCATATTGCTGGTGTTTTACTCATTCCATGTGGTATAATTTCATTCAATCGTGCAAAATCCATATCTTCTTGTTCAGAAAGGACTAGCAAATTACTAAAATCCAAATTTCTAATAATCTCCAAAACATAGTTCATTCTCACTGTACCATTCATGTTAAGTGGTAACAAGAATGTTCCTATTCCGAAATCAATGTACATGACTATGCAATGATACACTGTTTCTGGTAACTCATTTGGCAATGATTATAACAGAAGAACATCAGCTAGATGCATCGATTAGTACGAATCTACAGAGGCTAGCAAAATAAGGTTATATGATTCAAATTCAGACTCTACTCAATACAACAGAAATAAAAGTATTCCCGCGCTATTGTTAGACAATTAGTTTCAGAATGTGTAGAAATTAGGATAAACCAGCTCATTTGAATTAACTTTTGGAGATTGGGGGTGGGGGAGTTGATACCTTTTGGAGATAAAGGGGATATCAAATTGGGTGGAAACAGCCATGAGACCAGTCCCCGAAAGGTCACACATGCTAAAAACCTGACCTACAAACGCCGGTCCACCGCCATTTCCGGTCAAACTCAGATTAGAAATCCTCACGGTCGACGGAAACCCTGAGCTGGTTGACTCCGACGACATACTCCTGACAGATGAAGATGAAGCTGAAGGACTCGGAGAAGAAGAAAAAGAGTCCAGATCAGACGGAGAAGAATCAGATAACGACACAGATGGTAGGGAGAGCGGAAAGGGGTGGGATATTTTGGGCTGTGAAGAAGCAGAGTTTATTGAATTCGGAGATTTAGGGATGAAGATAGATGAGATATTTGTGGCAGTGGACTGGATAAAGTGAGATATGTTGTTTACGCAGTGATGATGGCGGGGAAGACGACGGTGTTCGGTTGCAGAGCCCATTGGATTTCTTCGTTATCGCCGGCGTGCAAACGAGGGGGATGAGATTACGTTGAACATTTATCTTCCATTTCCGTTTTCCGACAAGAGAAGTCGCTATTGGGCCTCTAATGAAAATGGCCTGGCCCAGTCTTAGAGGTTACGGCCTACGGGTAGGTGCATAAAAGTCGGATATATCCGATACCGAATTTTTTAACCGGTTTGGATCGGAGTATCTTAAATTGGGTTTTAAGAGAAACCAGGAGACAGGAGATAGGAGATAGTACCCTGTGTGGTATTAGGCCGTGCGTCCATTATAAAGTGTAGATTTTATAAAGCATCTTAATTTTATAGACATATTTAATCTTTTGGGCCTATTGTGCGAGCTTATGATGTGTCATTTTTAGGCATCTTTCAAAACATTGGTAATTTTCTAATACAAATCAAAGGTTTCTCTTTCTCTTTCCAAATTCTTTTCTCACATTTCTATCTTCTTTTATGTTATATTTTTTTCATACAATTAATACATTCCAATGGTTGATTTTGCATAAAAAAATAGAGGATGGATGAATGATTAAAGGGGAAGATAAATTAGTAACGCCTTCATTTCGAGAAATAGCGATGCACTTTTATGAATGATTAAAGGGGCATATAAAATGGAGGATGAATGAATGTTTAAGGGGGCAGATAAATTAGTAACACATTATCAATAGCATAAAAATTGTGTTACTGAACGAATGACCACAGTGATAAAGGTGTCACTAATGGGTTTTAGGTTTGATATATTTGAAACACTAACCATTGCAAGAAGTAGCAATGCACTTTTATAGGAGTTTTATTTTAGAATCCTGTTTTTTATGTTTAATAGGTTTTAGGTCTAATATATTTGAAATGCTAATCTATTTTAAGTTATCTATTTATGCAAGTTAAATTGAAACCACTGATATGATTTCGGCAAGTATAGAGCGGAAGGTACACATCACTTTATGTTTCGACTTTCTTCTTGCTTTTACTTTTTTCTTATTAACACATTGTACTTTGAAATATTTATGCATGCACTTTAGCTCCTTTTCCGATAAAAAGACAGAAATAGCAATGTACTTTATGTTTTTTTTTACAGAATCCTACTTTTGATGTTTAATGAATTTTAGATTTAATTTATTTGAAATGCTAATATATTTAAATTATCTGTTTATACAAGTTAAATTGACGCGCTTAATGTGGATTATGTATATTTTTGTAGTAAAAGTGTAAGTCGTTGCTATTGGTAGTTATATATTGTTATTCTGGTAAAAAAAAATAAATACGCTGATATTATTAATAAATAAATGTAAGTATTATGCATTTCACAGCCAATATGAGCAATGTGCTTTTGAAACATATTTGTGGTTTAAACTTTCGCCGCAACATGCCACTTTGAATCCTCGTATGCTATAATCTGCCAACTTTGATTGTTTTGTTATGCTTGTTAGGACCCAACTCCATAACCAAGCTTTAAAAATGATCAATTGATTTTCAAAGAATATTTATTGTATCCGATACGAGGGATGTTTCAAGGGACCAACATCGCAAGAAAATAAAACCACGGTAGCAAAAATAAAAATCTGGATCAAAGTCGTAATTTTCACCGTATCACATGGGCCATTCCTGTATTTTTGTCTAATAGTTTTTTTTCGAAAGCTGCTTAAAACAAAAACCATATGACTATTTTCCGAAATTACAAATCCGCCCTTGAGGTACGTCAGTTGGTAATGGACTAATGGTATCCGATAATTTAAGAACGCATCCGTTTAATCCTGGATCTGAATATTATTCCCCACACTAATATAGAAACAGCAAGAAGAGACGCTCACTGCACAAAAACCTTCGTCCTCCGTTTTCATGCTCTTGCCCTAGTGTTTAATCGCTAGATCTCTCGATTCCATTTCAATTATAGGTAAATCATCATCTACATCCAATTCAATTTACATAATTGATGGAAGACCTTCGATTTCTGAAGCAATTGCTCGTTTAAGTAGTGCATCAGCTGTTCGCTGTGGGTTTTGTTTTTTCGTACAATTTTTAGCTTATATCGTGTGTCCAAGTTGGGGATCTTTATGTTGATTGGGTTTCCGGTGTGTTTAGTTTCAATCTTCTTGTTGAATTGAACTTCCGTCTTATATAAACCAATTTGATTTATGTCTGTTTAATCGTTGATGAACATCTAGTTTATATTGCGATTATCCAGATTTGATTGTAAGTGGCGTACGATTGTTTCAATTTGTTTAGCATCCTCCGATGAAGTTAGTTGCATGATCGTCAGATTTTTGAATTTCGAAGTTTCTAACAAGTAATCAGTTTCTGTTCATCTATGTGATTGGCCAATTCATGCTCCTTTTTAGTTCGATAAAATTTTGAAAAACAAAATCGTGCGTGATCTTCTGATGACATTCATCATTTCAACAATCAGAACAAAATGTCTGTGCGCAGTTAAGCCCTAAAAGAAACGGAGAACAAAACTGTCAATTCATTTATTGAATCAAGGAACCTTTGGAAATTTCAACTCATCTTTGAAACTATTTAACCTTCATATCGTTAAACCACATCTATGATGACTATTTTCACATTTTATCATCAACAGGTAAGTCGATAACCATATACAAGCTTTAAACAGAAAGCTCCAATGGCTGCTTCAGAGGAAAACAGTTCACTCTTCCCAATCTTCATTCTAACGATGCTTGCATTGCCACTTGTACCTTACACAATCATGCAACTTTGTCGTGCTGCCTCAAAGAAAGCAAAGAGCATCAACTGCCAGTGCTCTGTTTGCTCCAAGTCAGGAAAATACCGCAAATCAATATTCAAAAAGGCAATCATCTTTTTTTCTAGATCTCTCCATTCTTTTCTTTTCAGATAATACTCAAAAGGAATATACAATTCTCAGAAAACTCTGTTCTTAATTACATTCACAGATTTCAAACTTCTCAACATGGAGTAACCTTACATTGGTATTGTTATGGATCATCATGGGTGTCCTTGTGTACTATATCAAGACCATAAACCGAGAAGTAAGTAATTATATTCCATGAAACTCTTTCTTATATTTGATCCAAGAATCATGTAACCTGTAGAATTTCTAACTGTTCTTGCTTCAATCAGATTCAAGTATTTGAACCATTCAGCATTCTTGGATTACAACCTGGAGCTTCTGATTCTGAAATAAAGAAGGCATATAGAAGACTCTCTGTTCAATACCATCCTGACAAAAATCCAGATCCAGGTTCATCATCTTCTTAATTTTTATCTCCAAATGTTTTTATTTTTTTACTGATAATATTTTACTTTTTTTTCATCCAGATGCCCACAAATATTTTGTGGAATCCATTGCTAAGGCATATCAAGCACTTACAGATCCAATTTCCCGTGAAAATTTTGAAAAATACGGTCACCCAGATGGTAGACAGGTATTATTTTTTACACTTTACATGTTGAAACTAATATTGAATAAAGTTTATTACTTTAAAATTTTGAAATATTCTGACTTTTCTTTTTTAGGGGTTTCAAATGGGAATAGCTCTTCCTCAATTTCTGCTAAACATAGAAGGTGCATCTGGTGGAATACTATTACTATGGATTGTTGGGGTTTGTATTTTACTGCCATTAGTGGTGGCTGTTGCTTATTTATCAAGATCTTCAAAGTATACGGGAAATTATGTCATGCATCAAACACTATCTGCTTACTATTATTTCATGAAACCCTCATTGGCTCCTAGGTATGGAATTTTCTTTTTTCTTTTTCTATTTTGGATAAGTATGTTGCTATTTTTAAGGTGTGATTTGTGATTTTGCAGCAAAATTATGGATGTTCTTATCAAGGCTGCTGAATACATGGAGATTCCGGTTCGTAGGCCTGATGGTGAACCACTTCAGAAACTGTTTATGTTGGTTAGAAGTGAGTTGAATTTGGATTTAAAGAATATTAAACAAGAACAGGCAAAGTTTTGGAAGCAGCATCCGGCATTAGTAAAGGTAAAGTCTTGAAATTTTGGGTGTGTTTGAATGTGATGGAATTGGAATTGGTTATTCCATTCCGTGGTGTGTTTGGTTGCTAAATGGACGGAATTCAATTCCGTCGGAATTTTTCAAGTTTCATGTTTGATGGATTGCTTAATCAATTTCATTCCTTTTTTATTTAAAGACCAGAATACCCTCATCTTATTTATTTTGAATAAATAAATCTTGATTTATTTATCAGTGATAATTTGAATTATTCAGTTTTTCCTATTGAATTCCATTCTATATCTTGCCAACCAAACACATGACAGATTCCAGTTACTTGAGTTTCCAATTCCGGCAGAATCCAACGGAATCGGAATTTGAGATTCCATTCCATGGAATGTTTGGTTCCCAAATGGACGGAACTCAACATGTTTGATGGATTTCACCATTCCTAGGGTTGTGTGGAAGGTGTTCAATCAATTCCTTTCCATTACTTAACAAAAAAAGACCAAAATACCCTCAATTGGAACAAATAAAAATAAATCATGTTAATTACGATTTAAATTTTTAAAAGCCATGCAGTTCTTCTAACTAAATTCCATTCCATTCCCTGCCAACCAAACATGTAAAAGATTACAATTCCTTCATATTTCAATTCCTTTTGACAGATTCCATTCCTGCCAAAAGCATGCTGTGAACAAAACACCCCTTATAAAGTATGGTGGCATATAACTTTTTTTTTTCCTTTTTTTTTTTCAGACAGAATTGTTGATTCAGGCTCATTTGACTCGTCAAACCGCAACCTTAACCCCGGAATTACAACGCGACTTCAAACGTGTAGTGGAGCTTGCACCTCGCCTTCTTGAAGAGCTCATGAAGGTACTTATTAACAAAAAATAAATTATAATTAGTTAGTTTAAATATTTTACAAATCAAACACGTGGTTTTAAATTCCAATGTTTTTGTATACAGATGGCAGTGATACCACGCACAGCTCAAGGGCATGGCTGGCTAAGACCTGCAGTTGGTGTTATCGAGCT
Source organism: Cichorium intybus (assembly GCA_023525715.1). Taxonomy (NCBI): domain Eukaryota; kingdom Viridiplantae; phylum Streptophyta; class Magnoliopsida; order Asterales; family Asteraceae; genus Cichorium; species Cichorium intybus. The sequence continues at coordinate 43,385,760 of CM042012.1, read as the reverse complement.
CTCTCAATGTATCATCCAGGTAAAGTAGCATCTTTACTTTAAACCAATGGAATGGAATGGACCATTCCTGATGGAATCTGATTCCTTCCGCTCAATACAGGCTGTTCCTCTTAGCGCAAGAAAACCCACCGGAGGCTCTTCAGAAGGCATCGCACCATTCCTACAACTTCCTCATTTCAACGAAACCGTATTGAAAAAAATTGCCCGAAAGGTAAAATAAACAAAAATAACAAACTTTCATCAATTTTAAATTCTCACAAAATCCTTCATCCCAACAGAAAATAAAAACCCTTCAAGACCTACGCGACATGTCAATCGAAGACCGCGCCGAATTCCTCTCCCAAACCGCGAATTTCTCTCCAACCGAAATCCAAGACATCGAATCCGTCCTCTCAATGATGCCATCAATAACTCTCCAAGTCACATGCGGTACCGAAGGTGAAGAAGGCGGGATCCAAGAAGGTGATATTGTCACAATCCAATCATGGGTCACCCTAACCCGACCCAACGGGTTAACCCGCGCGTTACCGCATTCCCCATTTTACCCTTTCCACAAAGAGGAACACCACTGGTTCCTCTTAGCGGACCAAACGTCAAACAACGTTTGGTTCTCGCAAAAACTCACGTTCATGGACGAAGCGGCGGCCATAACCGCCGCTTCCAAATCCATCGAGGAAACCATGGAAGGTTCCGGAGCGAGCGCGAGGGAAATCGGGAAAGCGGTTAGGGACGCGGTTGAGAAGGTGAAAAGCGGGTCCCGGTTAGTTATGGGGAAGTTTCAGGCGCCGAGTGAAGGGAGTTATAATTTGACGTGTTTTTTGTTGTGTGATTCGTGGATTGGGTGTGATAAGAAGACCGGGGTGAAGGTTAAGGTGGTGAAACGTACGCGGGCGGGGACACGTGGCGGGGTGGTGGAGGATGGGGCGGCGGTGGATGATGGCGGGGAGGAGGAGGAGGAGGTTGAGGAGGAGGAGTATGATGAGGATTATGAGAGTGAGTATAGTGAAGATGAAGAAGATGATAAAAATAAAAATAAAAATAATAATAATAAGGAAATTCGGGCAAATGGTAAAGCGAAAGCGAGTGCGTCAAGTTCAAGTTCGGGTTCGGATGATGAATGAGAATAGGTTTTTTTAGGTAGAGGATTATAAAAGATTTTCTTTGATTACAGTAATGTTTGATAATTTCATTTTTGGTTGGTAAGTTTGTAAACTAGGGTTTGAATTTTGAAACCCATGATAACAGTTTGGCTTCTTCCAGATTGAAAGTTATCTCATATTTGGAGTTTTTAAGGAATTGAGTAGATTCTTGAAAGTTGATCGATGTGATGAAATTTTGCACATCCGTACCTCACTTTTTGACCGGCTGTTGTATGGGTCGTCCTATTATTTAACACATCCTGTTATTTCTTTTGGTAACATGATATACATTGGTTAATGCTATAGAGTTATTAAAAGCTTTTAATTATTTCAAAAGACTTTGAGAAGTTTTTTTTACCGAAGATAAAAGCTTGTGTTAAAAAGAAGGAATCTCTAACATTTTAATTTTTTTAATTGGTTTTGTCCATTTATATTTTATATTTATGTTACATCTAAATTATATTTATATTGATTATTTATTTATCTTTTTATTGCATGATCTATTTGATTAAATAAACCATAAAAATACTATATGACAGATAATGTTTTTAGTTTTTGGTATTTTTATCATTTTGAAAGTTTTAGAAATATCTTTTTATGACATAAATTTCTATAATATATATTTAGTTTTTATTGTATATTCAATTAAATGCAGTAACTAATCACAAAATATTAATCTCTAAATATAAGTAGGGTGTAAAATGAAATATTACTAAATGCAAGGGTTAACTGGACAAAGCATATAAGAGGATTAATACGGTTGAAGTTTACTATATTGTTTGAGTGACCTTAAAAAGAATTGACTAGGAGGGTAACAAGGTTTTAGTTTTGTCTGAAAAAAAAAAATGTTGACTAGGATAGTACATGACGTGACAGGGAGAATGGTCAACAAACTTTTCCCTTTGTTCACAAAGATAACTTTAAACTTCACAAATTGTTCCAAAAAATTCCATTTTTAGACTTTAGATGTTAGACTTTTTTATGACTTGGACATCTCTCTTTCTATGTGTGTATGTGTTTGTCTCTTTCTATCTTTGTCTCTTTTCATGTGTGTTGTGTGTGTTCAAGTGTTTAAAGACAAATGCGTTATAAACATGTATTGTTAGCAAAGAAACATTAAAGATTACAAGAGGTAAAACACTATTAAGCTTTCTATGCATAGCAACATAAAGTTATATTTTCAACTTCCTCTTGTTAGTGCAAAGATCTTTCAAAATTTTAGCATATCTTAGAATTTGTTGGATTGCGTCTAACAACATGTTCATGATCTCCTTTTCCTCTTCTTTTTTCTTTGAAGTAGCAAATCGGGAAGGAAAAGGGGGTGGTATGACTAGAGGCATTGGTGTTGGTGTTTTTCGCGTCTCCAATTTTTCATCAACAATGAATTTTTTGCTACGAACAACTCCAATATTTTCTTCTTCTTATTGACTAGCTCATTTGACTTCATTTTCTCCAACTTGCCTTCCATTCCTTAAAGAAATTGCATTGATGGTTTCCCTATGATTCTTCTCGGTTTGGGAGGGGAGTCTACCACGAGCTTCCAACTTGCTCACGGATGATGCTAGATCGCCAATTTGAGCTTCTAGGTTTGCAATGCTAGATTTTGTCTCTTGTTGGAACTTATAAGTACTCGTGGCCAATGATTTCCCAATGTCTTCGAGCGACATTTCGGAACTACTTGGTTGTCGTTGGGGTTGTTGTTGTTGATATTGCGGTTGGTATTGTGGCCTTTGTTGGTAATGTTGTTGTTGTTGAGGCACATAACTCAAGTTGGGATTTGGCTTCCAACTTGAATTATAAGATGCATGATAATCCGAGTGCCTTTGATGTTGACCTTGGTGTCCTCCCATCATTGCGTTCACTTGTGCATCATCTTCATGTAAAGTAGGACACATATCCGTATGATGTCCCACATTGGCACAAACACCACACATCAACACTTGTTGACTATTTCCTTTCACGAATTGTTGGACAATGGTAGTCAACTCGACAAGCTTCGCTTCAAGGTTCAATGTGTTTACTTCCTTCGTTTGTGATTGTGGGTCTCTACGCATGTCTTGTCGGGGGCCAAAATGTTGTGAATTTGCGGCCATGGTTGATATGAGTTCTCTACTTTGTTGCGGTGTTTTACTAAAGATGTCACCGCCACTAGAAGCATCAACCAACCTCCTTTCAATGGGAAGCAAACCTTCATAGAAGTGTTGGATGTGAAGTTGTTCGGGAATTTGATGTTGGGGACAATTTGCACAAAGACTATTGAATCGTTCCCAATAGTTGTGAAGTGTTTTATTTTGGCCTTGGCGAATTCCGCAAATGTCGTTTCTAAGTGCGGAAGCTCTTGTAGCGGGATAGAACTTGTCTAAGAATGCTCTTGTCATTTGGGGCCATGTGTTTATCGATCCCGGTGGAAGGCAAAACAACCAATCTTTTGCTCGATTCGCCAACGAAAAGGGAAATGCCCTTAACTTGATTTGATCATCTGTAGCACCTTACAGTTTCATGCTCGAGCAAATTATATGAAACATCTTTAAATGCTTGTGAGGATTTTCATTTTCCAACCCATGATAGGTAGGAAGATGATGGACTAAACCGGACTTCAATTCCATTCCGGGTTCAAGATTTGGATATTGGATGCCAATGGGAGTTTGAGTGACATCCGTTCCATCATTTGTCTTAAGGTTCTTTCAGGATTGCGGTTTTCTTGCATTTGGATTGGGTTTCTTATATTTGGGTTTATCGGGTTGGGTTGTTCAAGGTTGATTGTACCGGTTGTGTTTGGGATAATTTCGGGAATTTCGGGAGGTGTTTCGAGAATTTCTTGTCGGGTATCGGGGCTTGACTCGGTCTCAATATTCGTCCCACTCGAAGAATCGGATTGGTTTCCCAACGCCACGGTGGCATTGGAACTTTGACCTTTTCGAAGCCTCGTTTCCTTCCTTAAGCGTTTTGCTTCTTTTTCGATTTCCGGATTGAACTCTAAAATACCTGTTCGAAGGGATCTGGGCATAGAAAAACAAACTGATTAAAAGTACCAATCCCCGGCAACGGCGCCAAAATTTGGTGGTTGTCGAGGCCAACAAAAATAAACCTTACTTCTAGTACACAAATTTGCGTATAGCGGTAAAGGATCGTATCCACAGAGATTGGTTCAATTTGTAAAACAATACGATCAATTCAAAACGAGATATATTTTTAAACAAAATAAAATAAAAATGGGGGTTTGATTGTTTGAGTTGAAAAATGAAAACAATAGTAAGTAAACAAATATTGTGAAGTGAATCAAATATAGAGAAACTATCAATATTGGGATTTCATCACAATTCCAACTAGTCGGTTTATCATCAAGATTTATGGTGCAATGTATTTAATGTAATCTAGTTTGGCTATAGCATCTCAAAAGCTTGAAACACCTAGATTCTTCTTAATTGTATGGAAATTAGAAAAGTTCTTAATAAGCTTGATGCTAATCCATGAAGTTGCACATTGCACTTTATGAAACGTTGGTGGAGCGTGTGTGGTTTACCGGCACACCAATGGGGGAGAATAAAGAGTGGCAATGGGTGTCTCGGGTGTTATAATTGTTGATGGAGCGTGTGTGGTTTACCAGCACATCAATTTAAGATGATAATGGACCCCGAGAGTACCAAGCTAATTTGCATGGTTATTCACACCCGGTTTGTGATCCTCGGCATCCCAGTCACAAACGGTGGGGCATATCCGAGATTAAACATGCTATTGAACAGTTCAATAAATCTCAAAAGAAACTAGGAATTCCATTTATAATAAGATTATTTTTCCGCGGTGGAATTGGCTGAATCGTCATTCGCCTACCTTTATAAAATTTGCTTATAGATTACGACATCCCTCTTCTATGTTGCAAATTGTTATAGTTGGATCCTAGCCTTATTTTATATTGGGTTATTATAAGGACCGACAAGTATCCAATTAAACTTACCTTCTTTTATAGATGTCTTCTGCTGATCAATCCCCTCCCCACTCAAACTCTAGTGTTCCCTCTATCCTCTCACTGTGTTCCAAGGTTCAATTGAACGGGACAAACTATAATGACTGGATTAGAAATATCAAGATGGCTCTGAGGTACGAGAACAAAGAGTATGTCCTCGAGACCGAGCTTGTCGATATTGACTCTGAAACTGCTACTCCCGAGGAGATTGCCTCGTACCAAAAACATTCTGATGATGCGACCAAAGTGGCCTGCATCATGATAGCCACAATGAACCCCGAATTGCAAAGGATATACGAAGACTATTGGCCCTTTGAGATGCACAAGGAGCTTGCGGAAAAGTTCCGCAAGCAAGAGCGCATCGAGAGGTGCGAGGTGGTCAAGGACTTCACGAACAGCAAACCTAAAGATGGAGAGTCCATCTGCGCTCATGTGTAAAGAATGCAAGGTTACGTGGAGCAGCTTAGAAAGCTTGCGATGCCTGTACCAGAGGAGTTGGCCGTTGACATAGTGCTTAACTCCCTACCGAGTTCTTATGACCAGTTCAGGCTGGCTTATCATTTGAACAACAATCAGGCTAACCTGACTGAGTTGCATCGCATGCTTCGAGTTGCTGAGGATGGGATGAAGGGTAAAAGTGTACCCTCGGTTAATCAGCCCGTTCTAGCCATTGGAAGTGGCAAAGGAAAGAAGAGGAAGGGCCCTCCTAAGCAAAATTGGAAGGAAAAGGTTCAGGTCGGGTCATCAAGCAATGGCTCGAGAACCAAGTCTTCCCAGATTCCTTGTGTGGCCAACCCCGATGAAGCCAACTGTTTCTACTGCAAAGAGAAGGGCCATTGGAAGAGAAGCTGCCCCAAATACTTGCAGGATGTCAAGGATGGGAAAGTAAAGCCATCGACAGCAGGTATATACATTATCTCTAAAAACTCACCATCTTCTAATTCTTGGGTCCTTGATACAGGATGTGGTTTTCACATTTGTTCTGATCTGCAGGGCCTAAAGGAAAGCAGGGAGGTGGAGCACGGTAGACTGAACTTGATCATGGGCAATAGGAGATCGTCCCCTGTTACCAAGATCGACGTTTACAGTTTAGTGCTTAGTAGTGATGTTAGTATAGAGTTAATTAATTGTTGCTATTCGCCAGAAATGGCAAGAAACATTATTTCATTTCACGCATTGTTCAGACAAGGATTTCAATTTTCTTTTGATAATAAAATTGGTTCGATTTCTGTTTTCGAAAATGGTATTTTGATTTTTACTGCTTATCCTTGTGATGGTGTGTATGAAACCGTTGAATGTGTTGACAATTTAGGACATAGTGTAAATTATATTGATTCTACTAGTGGTGTAGAAAAGGCATGTCTGTGGCATAGTCGGCTCGGGCACATCAGCAAGAAACGCATCGCCCAACTCCAAAAGGATGGAGTGTTGGAATCATTCGACCTCAGGTCGGATGATGTATGCGAATCTTGTCTGTTGGGAAAGATGACTAAATCACCTTTCAAAGGGTCTTTTGAAAGAGGTGAGGGTCTGCTGGACATCATTCACACGGATGTGTGTGGTCCATTCAGATCAACCACAATGGATGGCACGCGGTTCTACGTAACCTTTACTGACGATTTTAGTAGATACGGTTATATCTACTTAATCAAGCACAAGTCAGACACCTTTGAAAAGTTCAAAGAGTTTAAGAACGAGGTAAAGAATCAATTAGGTAGGAAGATAATGAAACGACCAAAACTTTACTATATAAGTATGTAATATAAAGTGTGTGTATTTTAAAAGTTTTATGTGTAATAATATGAGAAATTATGGTTGAAAGGGGTAATTCTGTAATTTTTCGCATAAAGGGTAAATTGGTCATTTGACCAATTGTGGAAATTAATATAAACTTTATTTATGATTTAGGACCAAAATGCAAGAATTATAGTTCCAAGTGGTCAAAATAAGTGTTAGTGTCAAAAGTTTAAAGAATGCAAGCTTAGGGACCAAAAGTGCAAAATTTTTATAAATAAAAATAAACATAAATGAGTGATTTATCACTCATTCTCCAGAAACTTGTAAAGTGATCGAGAGAGAAGAAGAAGAAACGGGAAGAAGAAGAGGTTTAGAAGATTTCTCAAGAATTGGAAGAAGGAATTGAAGATTCCTTAGTAATCAAGGTAAGAAATCCTCCTATTCATCATCTTCTCCACATAGAACCTGAAAATTCGTGAGATGAAGATCATGAATGTTTTCAGGAATTCATCTCCATCAAATCATGCTTAAACAACAATTAGATACACCTAGATTACAAAGAATCCTTGGAATTTTGATTAAAACTTTAGAAATGGATTTTTGAGCTCAAGAACCCTAGAAATTTGGGTTATGAATTTAAAACTGATTTCAGTTGATTTAGCAAGTTCAAGGAGTCTTAAGAAGGGTAAGAAATCAGTTTATGCTCAAAAATTAAACAAAATGGTTTTTGGTAGCAAAATGGGCATTACGGGAATGTTTTAAGCCTTGGAATGGAATTGTTGATTCCATGGTTTAAAACTTAAAGTAAACTGATATTTTAGGCCTAAAAACGACTTTAAAATGATTAAGTTGCATATTAAGGACTTAATCCTCGGACTATAGGACCTGCAGCACAAAAATCAGCCAAGAAGGAACTGCCCAGGAGGAGCACGAGTCGTGCTCCCCATAGAGCAAATTTGGCACGACTCGTGCCAACCCTCTGTGAAGATTTAGTCCATTTTTGAGTTTGGAACTTGATGCTAGACTTGTCCGATTGGTCTATAATTCATACCATAGGCTTAAAATGGTATGAAAACACATGTAAAATTGTAAAATTGAGAATACGACCTCCCGAGGTTACTGTAGTAAAATACGTACAATATACGAGTTAATTAAAATTAGTTAATTAAAGGTTAGACACTTGTCTTGTCTATTAATGGTAAAACAAGGACTCTAACATGTTATAGAGTCAATTAGAATGTAAATTAATGTATCAAATACTATATATATAGGTGCAAGTCAAGTAGGTGGACACCGAAAGGGTAAAGAACCGAGGGACGTCTAAACGACCTTTCAAAAGCCATAAGGTGAGTACATGTAGCATTTTTACCCATTTTGGGATACATGGCAATTAAATGAGTAGTTTTCAGATTTCATATAATATTTTCAATGTGTGAAAATTATTTGCAAGTATGGTATTTTTCTTAGATCATATGAAAAGTATATCGTTATATTTTGGAAGTATGAATTTGGTAATAAGCCTAGTTATGGTAAAAGTTTGTTAAAGTCAAAAGCTTGGCAATTAGCCAAATTTGTGTACAAGTATTATTTCAGTTCCAGAAAGTATTTTCATAATTGACTGGTATTGTAGCTAGCATTCGTTAGTAAGGGAACTATGTTCCAACCTACCCGGGTTAGGTAAGGAGTCTACTGGGGACAACCCCCTTCGCGAAGTAGACTGCCTCAGCAATTCTACTATTAGTATTGATCCGTTCTTTCTAATTGTAGAGACTTGGGGTATCACTTATAGTGATTAACGCCCTAAGTATAAAAACCCCAGCAAGTTTATAAAACCAGTCAAAGAAAGTATAAAAGACATTATTTTTGCAAAGTTTAATATATGATGCTTTTGAAAAGTAAAAAGGTATAATATGTGTATATTATGTAGTTTTGACAAAGATTTATGTTACGGAAGTTTATAAAAGTTAGTAAAAGAAATTTAAAGTTTGAGTCTAAAACTCATGTAACTCACGAGACAATTTGTCTTACGTATTTTATTTTTATGCCATGTATTCCAGGTTCAGGTATAAGGCTGTGAGATAGTTTGAAGTTGCTAAATAAGCACTAGGTGCAAAGGAGTGGAGCTGGATACAGCTTCCATATTTGGTATTGGTTGAATCCGTTTCTCTTAAGCTTATGGTTTGATATGTAATTGTAACTCCCCTTTTTGATTGTATTTAAACAAATAACATGGTTTTTGTTAAACTATATTTTGTAAAATACGTTTTTATGTATTAAAAATGGGTTGAAAAGTTGGGGCGTTACAAGTTGGTATCAGAGCCATAGTTTAAGCGAATTAGGATTGGATCATTCCACTCCTAGGCTTAGACTAGTAAAATAGTTAGTTAAAGTAAATTACATAAATGAATATGTCTTAAGGAAATAAGACATTATTTGCTAATGGTATTATATGAGTATATTTATGAGTTAAAAGTAGCTAATTGATACTAGTGAACAGTAGAACCGAGCGGAAACATCGGGAACAACATGTGTAGGTGATTATGGTAATATGGGCCCGTATTATCATAATCACAGGACGCGTATTGTGACTAGTGTAACCGCGAGGGAATACTGGGAAACTAGTGGAAAAGTAGTAAACTAATATTTTAACATATTATGAAAGACTAAAGTATTTGAAATTTTATAGCAAAATGCGAACTAGAAGTGGTCAAGGATCGTACGCAGAGAATCCGGATCCTAATGCAAGGCCTCCTATTCCTCCCCGACAGCCCCAAGCCGTTGACGATGGCAATTCTAGGGGTGAGGCCAATCCACCTCCATTGACTTTGGAGGCGATTCAGAAGTTGTTACATGATTCACAAGTACAAAACAGACAGGAAATGACTCGTCTTCTGGATGAGCGACTGGGCGAAAGATCAAAGTCACAACCTGAAGATAGCGAGAAAAGTGTGGCTCCTGAAGGCACTAATCCGAGACAAACTTCTTCTCAGGGAGATTCATCTTCCAAATCACAGCCTCAGTTCAAGACTAAAGGAGCCTGTACTTTCAAGGACTTTATGTCCTGTCGGCCAAAGGAGTTCAACGGGGAGATGGATCTGCGAATAACAATACGGTGGTTAACTGAGATGGAACAAGTTCTTCACATATGTCGTTGTGAAGAGGATTTGAAGGTTGGATTCGCTTCTCAAATGTTAAAGGCGGGTGCTCTTGACTGGTGGAATACTCTCCGCCGAACCAAGGGAAGTGATTTTGTTGATGCTTTATCTTGGAAAGAGTTTGTTCAGCGGTTAAAAAGCAAGTTCTGTTCGGCTAGGCATCGGGAAAATTTGGTTAATGAATTCTTTGCTCTTGCAAAGGATAAACAAACAGTTGATGAATATACTAAAAAGTTCTGCGAGATGCTGCCATTTCTGGAAGATACACTACCAACCGAGGCCGGAAGGATAAACCGATATGTTAATGGTTTGCCGGCGGACTACTCGCTAGAAGTTAGCAAAGCTACTACTCTTGATGAAGCCATTGAATCTGCGGCCAGGGTCGAGAGTATGATAGAGAAAAAGGCTAAGGAACGACAAGCATTTGCGGAAAAGCGAAAGTCTTCAGGAATCTCTGGAGCAAACAAAAAGAGTCGTTTTTCATCAGGGGTTTCTAAGCAAAGTGAAGTTAAAGAATGTAAGAAGTGTGGAAAGAAGCATGGTGGGGAATGTAAGAAGGGTACCAGTGGATGTTATAAATGTGGTCTTCTGGGTCACCAGGCTAAAGATTGCAAAGTGAAAGATATCAGTGAAGTGGAATGCTTCAATTGTCATGAAAAGGGTCATTACAGCACCAACTGTCCCAAGAAGAAGAATGAGACGTTAGTTTCTACTGCAAGCAATAAGAAGACAGAGCCAGCAAAGACGAAGGGAAGAGCGTTTCAGATGACTCTTGAAGAAGCCAAAGAAGACCAAGACGTGGTGGCAGGTACACTTATTGTAAACTCACAGCCTGCTTATGTCCTTTTTGATTCTGGGGCACATTTCTCTTTTGTGTCTCATGATTTTAGTAAGCGTCTAAACATACCGATGAAACCGTTAGATGATACTTGTGTCATAGAAGTCGCGAACGGAGAGTTAGTTACGGTACATCATGTGTACGAGAAATGTCCGGTGGAAATTAATGGACGAATTTTAAAGGCTGACTTGTTACCTATTGGGATTAAAGGATTTGATATTGTTATTGGAATGGATTGGCTTGGAACTCATAATGCTAAAATCCTATGCGGAAAGCGAATGGTGTCGATTAAATTTCCTGATAATAGCAAAGTTTATATATATGGGGAACGACGGAAGAATATGCAGAGTCTCATCACTGCTATTAAGGCCCGTAAATGCATCCAAAAAGGGTGTGAATCATTCATTGCTTATGTGATGAATGGGAAGAAAGAGAAGCAGAAGATGGAGGATATAAAAGTAGTTAATGAATTCCCTGAAGTTTTTCCTGATGACTTACCTGGGTTACCACCCATTAGGCAAGTCGAATTTCGTATTGATCTTATTCCTGGAGCAAGTCCCATTGCCCGTGCACCGTACCGTCTTGCTCCTACAGAGATGAGAGAACTTATGTCTCAGTTGCAAGAACTTCTTGACAAGGGGTTTATTCGTCCCAGCTCTTCTCCTTGGGGAGCTCCAGTGTTGTTTGTCAAGAAGAAGGACGGTACTATGCGCATGTGTATAGATTATCGCGAGCTCAATAAAGTGACAATCAAGAATCGGCATCCTTTGCCGAGAATTGATGATTTGTTTGATCAGTTGCAGGGAGCTAGTTACTTCTCTAAAATTGATCTTCGTTCTGGATATCATCAAGTACGGGTGAAGGATGAAGATGTATGCAAGACTGCATTCCGAACTCGATATGGTCACTATGAATTTTTAGTGATGCCATTTGGTCTCACTAATGCCCCAGCCGTGTTTATGGACCTTATGAACAGGGTCTGTAAACCTTTTCTTGACAGATTTGTCATCGTTTTCATTGATGATATTCTAGTCTATTCGAAAAGTGAAGCAGAGCATGAAGTGCACCTACGAGAAGTGTTACGTACTTTGAAGAATGAACAGTTATACGCGAAGTTGTCAAAGTGCGACTTTGAAGGGTTTTCTTGCAAACAATGAACACAAATAATCCTATGGTTCACATGCAACCCTAGAAAGATCTATGTTTTCTTCTATGAAGATAATAAACTATAACCTAAAGGCCAACAATAAATTCTAAAGATTAAAACAAGAATTACCAACCTTTGAATCTTGTTCTTGAAGCTAGCAGCACAAGTGTCCTGCCTCAGATGCAAGTCACACCCAAGCAATGGAGAAGACAGTTCAACAGAGTATTCTTGTTCAAATTGGCGCAGAGAATGAGGGTGCCAGGTGCCTCCTTTTATAGCCTCCAAGGGTTACAGCTGAAACCCTAAGGAGCCTCCAAGTGGGCAAGCCTGCAAACCAATTGGACCAAGCCTTTTTCTAAACCCTAATTAGGGTTTCGCCATTTTGAGGAACCCTCCTCAATTGGCGCCATTTATGGCCCCTGTCCACTGGCCAGCCTTTTATTCAACTATTGAATAATTACAAAACCAGTCCCTGCACTTTTAATTAATTAATTTAATCACTGAATTAAATCCAATTAATTCTAGATTAAATCTTAATTAATTATTATAGTTTCTAATTAATATATTAACACTTAAATATATTAATAAACCATTTAATTAATTCTATTGATTTATTAAGCAATTAATAAATCAACCTTTTACTCTACCGAACTCTATCCTGACCTCCAGCTATGAGGGCAACCCAAATGGACTTTGCTTCAATTAACAAGATAAATATAGTTGTAAAGTCATGGCTTAGACACCTAATCCAACAGTCTCCCACTTGGATAAGTCTATGACTTTAATTTATCTTCTGATTAATAAACAACCTGCAGCTTCCTAGAAACTGCTGCCGAACTCTGACCTAGTCAGTTCCGTCCAAAGATAAGTGATCAGATGATCCTCCGTCCAACAAGATATTTTCAGACATGAGACATGGATTGAGATCAATCTCTGTCTGACACACTGTTTCCCGATTTCCGATTTTGCTTATGACTTTTAGACTTCTAATTGAACGAATCAATTCAGTCCTGGCTGGCCAGCGCTTCAGTCAACTTCAAAATCATCGAGTGGCCAACAGATATCTGTTTCCCGTCTGGGTCAAGGGACGAATAAGCTTTGACTAATATGTTATATCTTTTACCCGACAAATCACTCACAACAGCACGTTTTATAACATCGAGTTACCGATGCGTTTTCGTACTATCAATGAACAACCGCCTTGCAAATTATAACTCATATCTCTCCACTTTAAGACCAAAAGATATTATCGTCTCAACATTGCTCGTGATATAATCCATGAAGCAATCCATTGAGCGCGGGTTTATCCAATACTCAAATCTCCATTTCCAAGTACTCATGAACGTTGCAGCAATCTTATTGCTATGTCTAACTCCTTAGACAATCTACAAACCAATTCATGACAGTCTTCCTTCATACTTACTCCCTAAGAGTATGAACGACTGTGGATGTTTGAATAATCCAATTATTCAGGAAGTAAACATGCAAAAGCGAAACATAAAATCTGACTGGCAGCTACTCCTGCTAATTTCCAAGTCTCCACGAGGTAATCACCAAGTCGGATTTATCATAACTATTATCGGTTTCTTATTCTCTTTTAAACTCTCAATTCAAGCCTTTTATATCTATGTCTATGACCTTTTCACTCTTTCTATGTATCCAAGTGTCTAACACTTATACACTTTATTGCAGATGATCCTATCGGATACTCTTCCGATGATATCTCAATTTGTCATTTTGTCATTCTGTCATTTTCTCTCACAACTCCATTCCGGTGATGTGTACTGTGACTGCCCATGGTTCTCGGGTCTTTAGTCTACATGACTACACCCTAAGACAATTTCGAGGTGTCATGATGTGCCGGTGAACCACACGCCCTCCATCAGAAACCAACGAAATTCTTTAACCATGAAGTCCTATAGCACCACGTTTTGGTGTAAACAATTACCGATTTGAAAACCCTTTCAAATCAATCACCCTAATCATTTCCCAATGATTTCTCACGTCTGTTCAAAAATCCATTCAGTATTTTCAGCCAGGCAATATCCTGAATCCAACATACAATGCTCTAAGCATTAAGTCATCAGGATATGTTCATAACACTTCTGATTTGTCCAAGAGGCTCGAGGAACCTGATGTAATCTTATTCCAAGCCCTTTCGGAATCCTAAGATTACCAATAATCCTTGTGTCATGATTTCCGGAAACCATTTCCTTTCAGGGACTCTTTCTTATGCATCTTGAATCCCATCAAGATCATATTCTCAACGGCTAAGTCAATACTGTCAGTCTCATCTATCTGATAGATGTCTATGAACTACGTGAGCATGCCGCACCTTCTTTGTTTCCTTCATGCCAATTCATTACACTTTGCAATGACAGGAAACTCCATTCCTGGGGTTATGCATCTTGAATCTCATCAAGATCATATTGGCAGAATTCTGATCTATCTAATAGATGTTCACAACCACCTGAGTATGTTGTATCTCTTAAAGTCTTTCATAGCGAACCGTTTCTTAACACCAAGTCATTACACTTTGTAATGATAAGAGACGTTTCCTAGAACCAGTATGTAACCCTCATACAATGATAGCAGATAACAACGATACTCCCACTGGCTTTGACACCGTTATATGACTCTTTCGGACTATTCACAAAATCCAAAACTTATGGCACATTTTGCGAAACCGAAATCCAAACCTTTCCGACATATTAAAGGAAATCTTTCAGGCTATTCACAAAATCCAAACCTTTTGGCCTATTTTGAGAATCCGAATATCCTTTCTTGCGAGATGCCCATGGGACGAATCTCGGGGCCATGTACCTTTCGTAATGGCATGCTCTATGTGAGTCCATATTAGTGTGCCGGTAAACCACACACGCTCCACTAACGACTCACACTATGCCACGCAGAATCCTCTCGGATTACATCTTCTATTGAGAGTGCTTCTCTCAGAATCAGTTGCTTGACTCCAAGTGATGACTCATTCAACCAGATGTTCTGTAAGTACATTTCTATGTTCCCTTCTTTTGATGATTCAATTACTCCCACTGGTTCCTAGACCAGTTGTAAAGATCAATCAAACTGTCACATAGACTGTGTCTCGCGGTAAGGTTCTCTTATTTGGCAGCAACTGGGCTCACCAATGCTTCTAGCAGTCGGATTACTTATCCGTACCATCTTTAGTGTTTTACCACTACTCGGTATATCACCCGGATCATAACTCCTTATGATGGTGACAACAACTACTGGTCAAGCGAAGAGAGGGTATGTCAGGTTTAACAGGAATCTAATTCCTGGTCAAGTCCCAGTGGTGACTAAAGGTTGTTTCACTTGGCTAATTCCTGAACTCGTTCAGAATTATTCTTACTCCCACTGTTTCCTTAGAACTTGAGTTCTTTCTAAAAGTACTCTTCTTTCAAAGGATAACTGGAGTGGCCAATGAAAAACGACATTGCTGATCAGTTTCAGGCTTGTCATGAGATTCAGACGAATGCTACATGACCCTGGACTTTCTATGTACTAGTGGGATGATCCCAGCTTTACATTTCAGACAGTGTCGACATAACCTACTTAGTCTAAGATGTGGTCGGAATATGGCTTCTGCGGTCTGACTGGTTGAATGTTCAATTCATTGAAAAATTAGTCGGAAATGTATCCAGTGTATCTTATACACCGAGGATCAAAACTATTTCGATCAATGCTCCATCATCTTCCCTTAGACACATTATAACCATTAGTGTTCTTGGAAGAGGATAAACTGTGAAACATTTTCTCAGTCTATGTTGTTACTCAGGTTCTGTTGATTTTATGCTTCCTTTGAAATCTTTGAACACTTCAAGGTTCCAATCAATCGCTTATTCCGATAAGCGAAGCCATATTTGTCAAACCATTTGGCAAATATCATGAAGCATAACTAATCGTGTTCTGTTCAAATATTCGAGCAATACACAGTAACTTATGTGTTTGTTGCTCAAAATCTTAATACCTTTACATCTCTATGTAACTTTATGACTTTGTTAATATTGTTCAAGACATACAATCATCACCTGACTCCAAGTCAGCTGATTCCAAAATCCTATCCATTGGATCTTTGGGCGATTCCTTTCTTGCCACAATTAATTTTATTAAGCACTCAATTCATCACGTGACTTTAAGTCAAATGATTCCAAAGTCCTGTCCAACTGGACCTTTGGTTGAAGTGATTCTCATAAAATTCACTTTAACAATCATAAAGAACACAATATATAAGTCCAATCCCATTGGATGTTTCAACATTCAAGTTATTACCATTTACGTCATCAACACATTCACACAACATTTCGAGGACAATTAAAACAACCATTTTTAAGAAAAATTTCATTAAACCAGAATTATCCTCAGAACAATGTACAATGCGAATCTATGTTAAATGTATCTATAAACCAATAACAAGAACAGATATCTAGCTTAACTCCAAAATTGCACGAGCTCCATATCTAATCTGAATATGCTCCTGTGCGACAACATCCCGCATCCTACAGAGTCCGTGCATACAGAGCAAATGTGAGAAACACATCCTGTATCAAGGAAATGAGGATCAGGTATTCTGAGTTTTAAGATATTACTGAGTCTGCCAAACAGTTTGGCTTTAGAGCATTTTTCCAATCTTTCTGTGACTGTGTCCCACCTTATGGATTCCCAGTTTGAAACATCGAACAATCGGTCCAGACGATCTGGATCATTTCTTGATGCACCTTAATACTGGACTCAATCCTGAAGCAGCTGAATTAATGGAACTATGCTTCTCCATGAACGATTCATATAGAGTCGACATTGAATGCACTTCCACGATTGTCTTATCCGGTTACCCTTTCTGTTCATCTGGACGAACAGATCAGCGAGTTGAGCTAATGCTTAACTCCCGATCCCAAAGGGAAGCCAGTTTTATACTGTTCGCCTATGTATCCCTCAATCTCGGGAACACGCAAACTGGTGCTACTTCCTTCTAGCTTGCATCTTCAAGCTCTTTGAAGATCCTAGTTCGTTCTCCTTTTTCAACCAGTTCTCGGAACCTTTCCTCAACTAGCTGTGCTAACTTATCAGACCCCTGGAATTCTAAATCCCTGCGGAACTCGGGGTTAATGATTAATAGCATAAGGCAACGAACTTCCTTGGATTCAATAGTCAAGGAGTCATGCTCACAAGCTGTGGTGTGATGCCATGTTTGGGAGCGGACACTCAGTTTGATATGGTTCCCCAGCAAAACTAAGAACTATTCTCTAATTGCAAAACCGTATCACATAGTTCAGGCCAGTCAGCCTTACCATACTAAATAGGTGCTTTCTGAAGCTCTCAGAAATGGGTGAAGGAGGAGAAGAAGGAGAAAGACACTTTCTTCAGACATATATAAAATTTGAATTTATTCGTTTAATTAATCCTTTTAAATAATTACCCAATTTATTATTTAACAAGGCTAGGACCCAAAATACCCCAACTATGCTGTGAAGAGGGATGCCGTAGTCACAGCACAGTGGTCATTAAGGTAGATAACTTTTATCAATTTCAGTCTTATGAAATTCCTAGATCTCTGAGACTCATTGAACTATTCAATGGCATGTTTAATCTCGGATATGCCCCACCGTTTGTGACTGGGATGCCGAGGATCACAAACCGGGTGTGAATAACCATGCAAATTAGCTTGGTACTCTCGGGGTCCATTATCATCTCAAATTGATGTGCCGGTTAACCACACACGCTCCATCAACAATGATAACACCCGAGAAACCCATTGCCACTCTTTATGAACCCCCATTGGTGTGCCGGTAACCCACACACGCTCCACCAACGTTTCATAAAGTGCAATGTGCAATTTCATGGGTTAGCATCAAATTCACATTTTTTTATCCTAAAGTAACTAGATTGGGTTTTGTTCAAGGTTCTAGTACTTTCAATTATAGCATTATACTTTTAAGAGGCTTAACGGTTCTATCAAACCCGTTCGGCTAACGACACTCGACTGGCCAGGAGAGCGGTGGGTAAGAGTGGATACCCATTAGACTAACATTTTATAGTCAGTCGCCTTATACCCTCTTTATAGGACAGTTTTGTGAATGAGGCCTACTTGCGGTAAGACTAACCAATTTTCTTATATATAAATAATTAACTTTTAATCATAAATATATAAGATATATTTTAATCTTATTAAAATATTTTAGAATTAATTTATTCAGAATTTTCGCTAATTTATTCTAATTTTTCGAAAATTTTAAATTAATCCTTTGAGCTGATTTAATTTATCTTTTAATTAACAATTAATTAAATTAATTAAATCTAAGATAGATATTATAAATTAATCAAATTAATTTTCTATCTAATAACCCTAGTTGGTCGAAATTTGCATGCAAGGCAATTAGGGTTCCAGTTATTCAATTTAGTAAACTACCAAAAATAACAACCAACTAAACAAGGCAAGCAAATCAAAGGGGAAACAAAGGGTGGCGGCTAGGGTTAGGAAACCCTAGCCTAGATTTCGACCAAAAACCATTCCAAGGAGTGTTTTTCGCAAAAACACTCATGACACAAACAATTTATGCAGTTTATATCAATCACAAGAAAACAGCCTACGCTCTGATACCACTGAAGGGTTTTCTTGCAAACAATGAACACAAATAATCCTATGGTTCACATGCAACCCTAGAAAGATCTATGTTTTCTTCTATGAAGATAATAAACTATAACCTAAAGGCCAACAATAAATTCTAAAGATTAAAACAAGAATTACCAACCTTTGAATCTTGTTCTTGAAGCTAGCAGCACAAGTGTCCTGCCTCAGATGCAAGTCACACCCAAGCAATGGAGAAGACAGTTCAACAGAGTATTCTTGTTCAAATTGGCGCAGAGAATGAGGGTGCCAGGTGCCTCCTTTTATAGCCTCCAAGGGTTACAGCTGAAACCCTAAGGAGCCTCCAAGTGGGCAAGCCTGCAAACCAATTGGACCAAGCCTTTTTCTAAACCCTAATTAGGGTTTCGCCATTTTGAGGAACCCTCCTCAATTGGCGCCATTTATGGCCCCTGTCCACTGGCCAGCCTTTTATTCAACTATTGAATAATTACAAAACCAGTCCCTGCACTTTTAATTAATTAATTTAATCACTGAATTAAATCCAATTAATTCTAGATTAAATCTTAATTAATTATTATAGTTTCTAATTAATATATTAACACTTAAATATATTAATAAACCATTTAATTAATTCTATTGATTTATTAAGCAATTAATAAATCAACCTTTTACTCTACCGAACTCTATCCTGACCTCCAGCTATGAGGGCAACCCAAATGGACTTTGCTTCAATTAACAAGATAAATATAGTTGTAAAGTCATGGCTTAGACACCTAATCCAACAGACTTTTGGTTGCGGGAAGTTCAGTTTCTGGGTCATATTGTTTCAGCTGAAGGTATTAAAGTAGACCCAGCAAAAATAGAAGCGGTAATGAAATGGGAACCACCGAAGACACCTACAGAAGTTAGAAGTTTTCTTGGGTTAGCCGGTTATTACCGACGGTTTATCCAAGATTTTTCTAAAATAGCAGTGCCACTGACTCAGTTAACTCGGAAAGAAGTAAAGTTTATTTGGGGAGAAAAACAGCAAGAAGCCTTTGAAATACTGAAGAAGAAGCTGTGTGAAGCTCCAGTATTATCCTTACCAGAAGGCACAGAAGAGTTTGTAGTATACAGCGATGCATCTAATAGAGGTCTTGGTTGCGTACTTATGCAACGGGGCAAAGTTATTGCCTATGCTTCCAGACAGCTAAAAGATGCAGAGACACGTTATACTACTCATGATCTAGAATTGGCTGCAATTGTATTTGCATTGAAGATTTGGAGGCACTATCTATATGGGACGAAATGCAAGATATATACAGATCATAAAAGTCTGCAATATCTTTTTACTCAAAAAGAATTAAATCTAAGACAGACGCGATGGATTGAGTTGGTGAACGATTATGACTGTGAAATAATTTATCACGAAGGAAAAGCTAATGTAGTAGCCGATGCTTTAAGCCGAAAGGTTCGTGAAAAAGTTATTAAAGGAAGATCCATGCGAATTGAAGTGGTCTCAACTTTAATTCAAAAGATTAAAGAAGCTCAAGACGATGCTTTAACTAAAGAGAACATAAAGAAAGAAAAGCTTGGGAAAAAGGTGATGTTTGAAGTAAATACTCAAGGGTTGCGTACTTTCAAGGGACGTATTTGGGTTCCTAAATATGGGGCAACCAGAAAGATAATCTTGGATGATTCTCACAAATCCAAGTATTCTATACATCCTGGAAGTACAAAAACATATCAAGATTTGAAGCAGCATTATTGGTGGCCAGGAATGAAAAAGAGAATAGCAAAATACATATCCCACTGTGACACTTGTGCACAAGTAAAGGCAGAACATCAGGTGCCGTATGGTACTGCACAGTCATTGCAGATACCAGCAGGGAAATGGGAAGAACTGACCATGGATTTTGTCATGGGACTGCCAAGAACGAGAAGGGGACATGATAGTATATGGGTCATTGTTGACAGGTTGACTAAAAGTGCCCTATTCCTCGCAATGAAAGAAACTAACTCACTTGGAGAATTAGCTCAATTGTACCTCGATGAAGTGATCAGACGTTATGGAGCACCTTTGTCCATAGTCTCAGATAGAGATCCTCGATTCACGTCTAATTTTTGGGATGCTCTACAAGAAAAGATGGGAACTCGAATTAAGATGAGTACAGCCTATCACCCTCAAACTGATGGGCAAAGCGAACGTACTATTCAGACCTTGGAGGATATGTTGAGATCGTGTGCTATCGATTTTGGAGGTAATTGGGACCAACACCTACCGTTAGTAGAATTCTCGTATAACAACAGTTACCACTCAAGCATCAAGATGCCGCCTTTTGAAGCCCTATACGGTAGGAAGTGTAGAACTCCAGTATGTTGGTTAGAAGCTGGTGAAGCAAAACTCACTGGGCCAGAAATTGTAAGAATGACAAATGAAAAGATAGGTGTAATACAGTCCAACATGAAAGCCGCGCAAGATCGCCAAAGAAGCTACTCAAACTTGAAGAAAAGACCATATGATCTAAAAGAAGGTGACTTGGTGATGATAAAAGTATCACCTTGGAAAGGGGTGATCAGATTTGGCAAGAAAGGGAAGTTGAGTCCAAGATATATCGGACCCTTCAAAATACTGAAAAGAATTGGTTTACAAGCCTTCAAGCTAGAATTGCCACAAGAACTCAGGGGAATACATGATACATTTCATGTATGCTATCTTAAGAAGTACTTTGGAAAGAAGGAATTAACCATTCCTTTAGAAGAAGTAAGAGTGGAAGCACCTAACAGACTAGTTGAAGAACCTGAGGCGATGTTGGAGGTGAAAACCAAGAAATTAAGGAATAGAGAGATTGATCTCGTATTGGTCAAGTGGAAGCATTCACTGGGTTCAGATTTGACTTGGGAAACCTTAGAAAGCATGAAGAGAAGATACCCTAATTTTATAGATTATGAAGCGATTCCGAGGACGGAATCCTAATTAGGGGGAGGTAGTTGAAACGACCAAAACTTTACTATATAAGTATGTAATATAAAGTGTGTGTATTTTAAAATTTTTATGTGTAATAATATGAGAAATTATGGTTGAAAGGGGTAATTCTGTAATTTTTCGCATAAAGGGTAAATTGGTCATTTGACCAATTGTGGAAATTAATATAAACTTTATTTATGATTTAGGACCAAAATGCAAGAATTATAGTTCCAAGTGGTCAAAATAAGTGTTAGTGTCAAAAGTTTAAAGAATGCAAGCTTAGGGACCAAAAGTGCAAAATTTTTATAAATAAAAATAAACATAAATGAGTGATTTATCACTCATTCTCCAGAAACTTGTAAAGTGATCGAGAGAGAAGAAGAAGAAACGGGAAGAAGAAGAGGTTTAGAAGATTTCTCAAGAATTGGAAGAAGGAATTGAAGATTCCTTAGTAATCAAGGTAAGAAATCCTCCTATTCATCATCTTCTCCACATAGAACCTGAAAATTCGTGAGATGAAGATCATGAATGTTTTCAGGAATTCATCTCCATCAAATCATGCTTAAACAACAATTAGATACACCTAGATTACAAAGAATCCTTGGAATTTTGATTAAAACTTTAGAAATGGATTTTTGAGCTCAAGAACCCTAGAAATTTGGGTTATGAATTTAAAACTGATTTCAGTTGATTTAGCAAGTTCAAGGAGTCTTAAGAAGGGTAAGAAATCAGTTTATGCTCAAAAATTAAACAAAATGGTTTTTGGTAGCAAAATGGGCATTACGGGAATGTTTTAAGCCTTGGAATGGAATTGTTGATTCCATGGTTTAAAACTTAAAGTAAACTGATATTTTAGGCCTAAAAACGACTTTAAAATGATTAAGTTGCATATTAAGGACTTAATCCTCGGACTATAGGACCTGCAGCACAAAAATCAGCCAAGAAGGAACTGCCCAGGAGGAGCACGAGTCGTGCTCCCCATAGAGCAAATTTGGCACGACTCGTGCCAACCCTCTGTGAAGATTTAGTCCATTTTTGAGTTTGGAACTTGATGCTAGACTTGTCCGATTGGTCTATAATTCATACCATAGGCTTAAAATGGTATGAAAACACATGTAAAATTGTAAAATTGAGAATACGACCTCCCGAGGTTACTGTAGTAAAATACGTACAATATACGAGTTAATTAAAATTAGTTAATTAAAGGTTAGACACTTGTCTTGTCTATTAATGGTAAAACAAGGACTCTAACATGTTATAGAGTCAATTAGAATGTAAATTAATGTATCAAATACTATATATATAGGTGCAAGTCAAGTAGGTGGACACCGAAAGGGTAAAGAACCGAGGGACGTCTAAACGACCTTTCAAAAGCCATAAGGTGAGTACATGTAGCATTTTTACCCATTTTGGGATACATGGCAATTAAATGAGTAGTTTTCAGATTTCATATAATATTTTCAATGTGTGAAAATTATTTGCAAGTATGGTATTTTTCTTAGATCATATGAAAAGTATATCGTTATATTTTGGAAGTATGAATTTGGTAATAAGCCTAGTTATGGTAAAAGTTTGTTAAAGTCAAAAGCTTGGCAATTAGCCAAATTCGTGTACAAGTATTATTTCAGTTCCAGAAAGTATTTTCATAATTGACTGGTATTGTAGCTAGCATTCGTTAGTAAGGGAACTATGTTCCAACCTACCCGGGTTAGGTAAGGAGTCTACTGGGGACAACCCCCTTCGCGAAGTAGACTGCCTCAGCAATTCTACTATTAGTATTGATCCGTTCTTTCTAATTGTAGAGACTTGGGGTATCACTTATAGTGATTAACGCCCTAAGTATAAAAACCCCAGCAAGTTTATAAAACCAGTCAAAGAAAGTATAAAAGACATTATTTTTGCAAAGTTTAATATATGATGCTTTTGAAAAGTAAAAAGGTATAATATGTGTATATTATGTAGTTTTGACAAAGATTTATGTTACGGAAGTTTATAAAAGTTAGTAAAAGAAATTTAAAGTTTGAGTCTAAAACTCATGTAACTCACGAGACAATTTGTCTTACGTATTTTATTTTTATGCCATGTATTCCAGGTTCAGGTATAAGGCTGTGAGATAGTTTGAAGTTGCTAAATAAGCACTAGGTGCAAAGGAGTGGAGCTGGATACAGCTTCCATATTTGGTATTGGTTGAATCCGTTTCTCTTAAGCTTATGGTTTGATATGTAATTGTAACTCCCCTTTTTGATTGTATTTAAACAAATAACATGGTTTTTGTTAAACTATATTTTGTAAAATACGTTTTTATGTATTAAAAATGGGTTGAAAAGTTGGGGCGTTACAGATAAAGACGCTCAGGTCCGACAGAGGTAGAGAGTATCTAAGTATCGAGTTCCTAGACTATCTAAAGGAATGCGGAATAGTTTCGCAGTTGACACCTCCCAGGACACCACAGTTGAACGGTGTTGCGGAGAGGTGCAACCGAACCCTGTTGGACATGGTTCGTTCCATGATGAGTCGAGCTTCACTTCCCATTCACTTTTGGGGGTATGCCTTAGAGACTGCCGCCCATATCCTCAATCTTGTCCCTACTAAAAAGGTTGCTAAAACACCTCATGAAATATGGACGGGGAAAGTTCCCTCGTTGGCACATATCAAAGTCTGGGGTTGTGAGGCTTTCGTTAGACGAGAGACTCAAGACAAACTCGCAGAAAGAAACGAAAGGTGTTTCTTCCTTGGTTATCCCTCTTAGGCGTTCCATGTATGACAATCAAGTTCCTGTTGGTCCGACAGATGTATCCTTACCTCTTAGGCGTTCCATGTATGACAATCAAGTTTGGAACTTGGTTGACAACGTACCGGGTCGAAAGACAGTCGGGTGCAAATGGATCTTCAAGAAGAAGACCGATATGGACGGAAAGGTACACACTTTCAAGGCAAGACTGGTTGCGAAGGGATTTACTCAAACCCCAGGGGTTGACTATGACGAGACCTTCTCACCAGTAGCCAAGATAAAGTCTATTAGGATTATGCTGGCCATAGCTGCATTTCATGACTATGAAATTTGGCAGATGGATGTCAAAACCGCTTTCCTTAATGGAAAGTTGACTGAGGATGTTTACATGAATCAGCCAGAGGGTTTTGTCGACGCAAAGTATCCCAATAAAGTGTGTAAGCTTGAGAGATCAATCTACGGATTGAAGCAAGCTTCTCGCAGCTGGAATCTTTGTTTCCATGAGAAAGTCAAAGAGTTTGGTTTCTCTAGGAGCGAGGATGAGTCCTGCGTATATGTCAAGGCTAGTGGGAGTATAGTCACCTTTCTGGTACTGTATGTCGATGACATACTGCTCATGGGAAACGATATTCCAACCTTGCAAGATGTCAAGACTTGGCTTGGGAAATGTTTTGCCATGAAGGACCTAGGAGAGGCAGCTTACATTCTCGGGATAAGAATATTGAGAGATAGGAAGAAGAGAATAATTGGACTTAGTCAGGGTACATACTTGGAAAAGGTACTAAAGAGGTTTAGTATGGAAAATTCCAAGAAGGGAGAGCTACCTATCCAAAATAATGCAAAATTGAGTAAGACTCAAAGTCCGAGTACAGACGAAGAAATAGCTGAAATGAGTCGGGTACCTTACGCTTCGGCTGTAGGATCGATCATGTACGCTATGACGTGTACTCGCCCTGACGTGGCTTTTGCTTTAAGCATGGTCAGTCGGTACCAGGGTAACCCTGGAAGGGCGCATTGGATAGCTGTGAAAAATATACTCAAGTATCTGCGAAGGACAAAGAACATGGTGTTAGTCCTCGGTGGCAGTGATACCTTGAGAGTTGAAGGATATACAGATGCCAGCTTTCAGACGGATAGAGACAGTGGTCGGTCTCAGTCGGGCTGGGTTTTCCTTTTGAACGGTGGAGCAGTTACTTGGAAAAGTTCCAAGCAAGAAACAGTCGCTGATTCTACGTGCGAATCAGAGTACATAGCAGCAAGTGAAGCGTCGAAGGAAGCGGCTTGGCTGAAGAACTTTATCGGTGACCTTGGAGTAGTCCCGAGTATTCAGGAGCCCTTGGAACTGTTCTGCGATAACGAAGGTGCGGTCGCCTTGACAAAGGAACCGCGAGATCATGGAAAGTCCAGACATATCGACAGAAAGTACCACTACATCAGACAAAGGGTAGAAGAAGGTCACCTCCTTGTAAAGAGGGTATCATCGGAAGATAATCCTGCAGATCCCTTGACAAAGGCTCTGAGTAGGATTAAGCATAATCAGCATGCTAGGAGCATTGGATTAAGAGATGATATAAGTTTTTGTAATTAGATAGGTTTTGAAACTTATAACAATGTTATTGTATTTGACTTATGTGATTTAATAATGGAGATTTATTAATGAGTAATGGTTTACTAATTTTGTCAATAATATATCATTGTATTTCATTTTGCATGTTTTACTTCCTGAATAATTGGATTATTCAAATATCCACAGTCGCTCATACTTTTAGGGAGTAAGTATGAAGCAAGGCTGTCATGAATTAGTTGTAGATTGTCTAAGGAGTTAGACATTGCAATAAGATTGTTGCAACATTCATGAGTACTTGGAAATGGAGATTCGAGTATTGGATAAACCCGCGCTCAATGGATTGCTTCATGGATTATATCACGAGCAATATTGAGACGATAATATCTTTTGATCTTTAAGCTAAGACATATGAGTTATGATTTACTAGACGGTTGTTCATTGATAATACAAAAACGCATCGGTAACTCGGTGTTATAAAACGTGTTGTTGTGAGTAATTTGTCTGGTAAAAGACATAAGTATATGAGTCAAAGTTTATTCGTCCCTTGACCCTAACGGGGAACAGATATCTGTAGGCCTCTCGATGAATTTGAAGTTGACTAAAATGGTTGGCCAACCGGGACTAAATTGGTAGTCTAAGAGTCATATACAAATCGGAAATCGAGGAACAGTGAATCAGACCAGATTGATTTTATCCATGTCTTGAGTCTGAAAAATATCTAGTTGGACGGAGGATCATCTGATCACTTATCTTTGGATAGAACTGACTAGGTCAGAGTTCGGCAGCAGTTTCTAGGAAGCTACATTTTGCTAATTAATCTGAAGATAAATGGACAATTAAAGTCATAGACTTATCCAAGTGGGAGACTGTTGGATTAGGTGTCTAAGCCATGACTTATAATTTGTATTTATCTTATTAATAGAAGCAAAGTCCATTTGGGTTGCCCTTGGTAGTCCAACCGGCATCAAGGTTAAATAAAGAGAGAAATAAATAGTTCGTTAATTTATTATGTGATAATAAATTAATGATAAACTAGTTTGGAATTAATCATAATTAATTGGAATTAATTTGGAATTAATTAAAAGTGCAGGGGCTAAATTGATTATAAGTGCAGGGGCTAGAATGCAATTGTTCAAAAGTTGAACACTATAAATAAGCCTCTCCCCATCACTTGAAAACTTGCACCATTCCAAAACACTTCATTGGAATTTCTCTTCTCTCCTTGCCGTCTATAATCCTTCTCTAAGGTTTTATAGCGAGCCGTTCTTAATAAGAGGTTAAGATAGTTAACCTCTGCTTGGACTTCTGGGTGTGATCTCATTTGAGGCATGACACTTGTGCTGCTCGGCTTCAAGAATAAAACTAAAGGTTAGTTTTTATTAATTGTTTTATATAGAAATTTCTGTTAGTCATTATTAGAAATTTTTGTTAGCCGTTGGAATTATTATTATATGTTCAAAGATAGAAAACATAGATCCTTTCTAGGTTGCATGTGAACTTAGGATTTTAGTTCATAGATTGCAGAAAAACCTTACATTAACGATATGTAAAGACTACTTAACCCATGTCCTATTATACTCATTTTCATGTTTTCACACTCTATTATACATATACTAAAGATTAGGGGATCAAACTACTCAATTAAGGTCATAATGTAAGTGAACTATACAAGTCCAGGTCACATGGGTCGTGTAGTTTTACATGGGCCGTGTAAAACCTACAGACCTTACTGGTCCAAATCACATGGGCTGTGTGATTTTACATGGGTCGTGTCAGGCTACAGACCCATTTATCCAGCCCCCGAATTTTGTTCTTTCTTTGCAGTTTTAGTTCACTTCTTGGTTCCATTTGTTCCCAAACTTAACCAAACTTTACCAATAGGTTCTATTGACCTTCTAACATGTCAAGAACATATTTTTATTCTCATTAAGACTTATTTAGTTCACGACTTAATGATTAAGACCATAGGATGTCATAAGAGCTCTAAGGAAGCTCATGTGCACATCAATTCTAATACAAGACTCCATTTCTTTCTAACTTCTATATATACATATATACAATCAAGGGAAGCTAAATTATGGGTTTTACAACCCAAAACATACTTCATTCATTACCAATTCATGACTCCAATTGTCCATTTTTATGGGTTTCATTCATGGAATCATCAATTCCATTCCACCCTTCCAATTACCATTTAGTTCCTAACTTATTGTTGATTGCTTGGAATCATTAGGAAACCACTTGTAAGGGTTTCTTTCATCCATAAACATAATTAAAACTACTTAATTACATCAATTTAATACCATGATCTAAAACCCCCAATATTTAGGGTTCATATGAATCAATTTCATCAAACCATGATTCTAAACCATCCATATGTTGGATAGTGATCATAAGGTGACTAGAAACATAATCTAATTACTTGGAATCACAGGAATTACTCCTCCTCCAACATATGAAATTCGACCATGAAACCCTAAACGAAATTTCTAGCTAGAGATGATGAAATCTTACCTTATGTAAGCTAGGAATTCAAGGAATTTGATAATATAACGTTGCTAGCTTCAAAACCTTCATGAATTCTTCAAGAACCGACATCTCCCTCTCCTTTTTCTCTGAATTTTATATGACTTATGGCTGAAAAGGGAGAGATCCCATTTTTATACCTCACATCTTTCATGAAATGACCATTTGGTCCCTCAACTTTCCTACTTTTCACTATAGGCACAAAACTCTCTTTATTTCTTGGAACCTTTTTAAGTCTTAGAGTTTTGTCCCACTTCTAAACTTATTTTACTCATTAACAACATTCTAACACGTAAAAATCTCATCATGAGGTTAGATATTTCAAAATGACAAAAATTCCCTTTTTGGTCATTTTACACTCCTCACTCACTTTTGTCTTTTCATTCTTCATACTTCATACTTATAACTATAATTTAGTTCATATATTTCATCCTTAATGAAAATATAATTCTTTTCATTCATAATAGTAATTGGAAATTACCAAAATACCCTTTTTGCTCAAACTATGAATTATTACTTATTAATTATTCATTTACTTCTTACTTTCCATTTGAACATATTTTTGGGTCGTTACAATATAAATTTACAACCAAAATTGAATGCCTGCATTTTAACCAAAATAATATATTGTTATGATGACTCACTTCGAGCACTATTAAGATCATCATATGTGCCAAGTTTAGCCTGATCATTTTCAAAGGATCCTACATTATGAACAGAGTCAACAGTGTATATCTCGCGTACTAGACTATGCTTAGGACTTCTCTCCAACTGATCAATCCTTTCTTCTATATCAATTGATTCATTGTCAAGTTCTGCATCATGATGTTCATTTGACTGCATTTCAAAAGAGGATAATTATACGTAGGGAGCTCAAATTGGGTGTCTAAGTTTCTTTCACTGCTATTGATGCGTATTAAGCCATTGTTGTCCCCTTCTGCTTCAGATTCTGTGAGACCAAAACTCAACATCCTGTGTTTATATGCATGTACCTCACAAGTCAAAGCTTGTATGGTCTGTTCTCTTTGGTACAAGCAATCTTCCAATTCCATAATCTCTTGCTGATCATGAGCCATCCTCTCCTCTGAAAACCGTTTGAATTGGCGAGCTTCCATATGGACTTCAACTTTCTGACTCTATAACCTCAAGATCATCGACATGGCCTCGTTAGCAGCAGAGGAAGCAACATTTCTCTCTTTATCCAATTCATTTGAGAGATCTTGAATGGTTTGTTGTTGGCTAGTAACCATCTCTCGAAGAGCAGCACATTCATTTCCAATGTCGACACGAGCCACTTCTGGAATTGAAAGGCCAGGTATGATGAATTTGTTGTCATCTCTCTCGTCAAGCTTTCTCTTAGTGGTGCAAATCCATGACCCAATGTTGTCAAGTTTTGCAGAACAACAATCAGATCCACAATCACACCATTTGACTACTGTAGCCGCGGGATGCTCAATCTCAGATTCCATATTGAAAGCAGGTATTCATCAAATCATCCGAGAACAAACAAAAAACCACCAACCAATTGAAGATTTCAACGCACCTACAGTTCTGATTCCCACCGGCCTTTCATATGAAATCGTTTGCAGTACAGAAGGTTTCCCTTCCCCAGTGAATTATCAATCCACTGAGATACAAGTAAACGACGATTGGACCTGTAATAATTACATCTTTGATCAGAACATGAAGAAATCACGATCATGATTAAACAATTCAACCGCCATTTGTTTCTAACTACAAATTAAGCTCAACACAATCACAGCTTCTTTAGGAAACAAAAATACTATTATACTTACATATATTCTGATAAGTTCTTGATCTAATTGACGAAAAGTACGTTACATTGAAGGATTTTTTACAGAAATCAAGGGCCCTACGGGGATTAGCCTCAACACACCGGTTTCAATTTTTTTGTTCTTCTTTCCATCGATAAGAAAGGGTAGAAATCAGATCGCTATAAGAGGGTTGAAGGCGGAGGCAGAGGGTCGAGAAGAAGAAGAAAAAAAAGAAATAGAAAGGGATTGAAACCTGCAAGAAAGAGATATAGTCGAGGTCTGGGTAGTGATGGAGGTCGTGTCGCAAGAAGGAATGCAGGTGGCGGGAGTCGAATGGCAAAAAAAAACCACCCCGCAAACACCCCTCCAACCCCCCAAGTCTTCTAGAAGACCTGTTCACTTTTAAATATAAGGGTAATAGATTAAACAAAATAATGAGTAAATGAAATTTGTATGATATTTATATATATAACAGTAACTCAATATATAATCATGAAATGCATACTCTTTTATTCATAATTTCGATATAAATATAATTTTTATTAAGAAAAAATATTGACAATTTAGGAAACTAAATATAAAATCATGAATTAATATCAAGGACGCCTAATTTTTTAACTAAACACACTTAAATATTTTATTAACATTAATTAAAAAAATAATCATACTAAATTCTCTATAAAAATTAGGTCAATTAAATTAAAAACACTACCCAAGTCAAATTATAAAAAAATAAATAAAATAAATATAAGGGTATTATTGAAAATCTATAGAAGTTATTATAAAGAGTGAGCTGTGCGGCGTTTCTCTCCCTATCCATTATTAATTGACTTAAAAGAGTGAGCTGTGCAGGAGGGACAGTCTTGTAATTCACTCAAAAGAGTGAAGATTTTATTTGACTAAAGAGTAAACAACGTAGGGTTTACAGCCTCTCTCTCTCTCTCTCTCTCTCTCTCGTGTTCGGCTGGTGCAGCTGTGCTTTCCGGTGGGCAATCGATGATGAAAGCAGAGTAAAAGTCTTTCACATGACGACCAACACCACCTCTTTTTGAAGATTCACATATTTCATTTCCCATTATTAGAAATTTGGGGTTTCGTTTTCAAATCATTCGTGAAAATATGGGGATTCAGTACGCAACCTCAACAATGTTGGTGTTTCTCTTCCACATTTTGCTCCTTCTTCCCGCCGGAATCATGACAGATCTGGCTTCGGACCGCGCTGCTCTCCTTTCTCTCCGCTCCGCCGTCGGTGGCCGTACCCTCTTCTGGACAACCACCCAACAAAACCCGTGTAATTGGCCCGGGGTACAATGTGATAACACCACTAACCGCGTTACCGCCCTCCACCTCCCTGGTGTATCACTCTCCGGCCAACTCCCGGTCGGCATTTTCGGAAACTTGACTAAGCTTAAAACCCTCAGTCTCCGCTTTAATGCACTCTTCGGCCCTCTCCCCGCCGATCTTTCTTCCTGTCTTGATTTACGCAACCTCTATCTCCAGGGTAATCGCTTATCCGGCCCCTTTCCGGAGGACTTTTTTGGTAGTTTACGCGACCTTGTCAGGTTAAACCTTGCTGGCAACAATTTCTCAGGTGAGATTTCAGCTGGTTTCAACAATTTTACGCGGTTGCGAACCTTATACCTCGAGAACAACCAGTTTTCCGGTTCTCTACCGGACCTCAAAATTCCCAATTTGGAGCAGTTTAATGTCTCATTCAACAACCTAAATGGCTCGGTTCCTAAAACTCTCCAATCAAAACCCAAGGAATCGTTTATCGGAAATTCTCTCTGCGGCTCTCCCCTCGACGAAATTTGCCCTACTAAGGAAAATGTTCCTCCGGCGGTTTCTGTAGATCTGGACAGAAACAGGAAGAAGAAGAACCGCTTGTCCGGCGGCGCGATTGCAGGTATAGTAATCGGATCTGTACTGGGACTCGTCGTTCTCCTCCTCCTCCTGTTTATCCTTTGTCGAAAGAGATCCAGTAAGAAAACAAGCTCAATCGACATTGGTGCTTCCAAGTCGACAGATGCAGAGGTTTTAGGGGAGAAACCGTTAACAGGTTCCGGAACCGGAAGCAATGGATTCTCCGTCGCTGCAGCAGCTGCGGCGGCAATGACTACATCTTCCACAGCGGGTGGAAACACAGATGCCAGTGGTAACAAGAAGCTGGTGTTCTTCAGAAACTCCTCTACCATATTCGATTTGGAGGATTTGCTACGAGCTTCAGCGGAGGTGCTCGGTAAAGAAATTAGAATCCAAAGGAATTGAATCTCTAACGCATTTGGTTTGACAATGAATGAAATGAAATTATTTATTGATTCTGTCTGGTTTGCAAATTTTATCGAAGGAATTTGAATGAAAAGTATATAAAATGACGAGACTGCCATTTATAATGTTAAATATGTCATTTGATTGGAGATAAATAAGAAAAGATAAACAATGAAATTTGAATTATTTGTCATTATCTAAATGAATGATAGATTCAATTATATATGGAATTTGATGGAATCTTATACAATTTCATTCTATCAAATTTCCAACCAAACATGTTTTGAACGAAACTTCTCTTTCTAATTCATTTGAATTCCATCAGAATACTTGAAACAAACACACCCTAAGGGTTTGTTTGGTACGACAAAATTGAATCATGAAGGAATGGAATGAACGACATAATGGAATGAGCAAGGTAATGCAAGAATCATTACATTTCATTGTCATGTTTGGTTGGTTCGAATAAATGAACTAAGTTATTCAAACATATTCTTTTTTATTAATTAAAAAACTAAATAAAGTAAATTTGATAAAGATTATTTAAATGAAGTCTTCAAATTTTAAAATATAAATATGTATAAAAATTATTAATATTTAAAAATAAAAAATTATTTAAATGAAGTCTTCAAATTTTTAAAAAAAGTTAATATTTATTGAACATTATAAAAAAATAATTTAATTGTATTATATATCATTCCATTCAATTGACAAAATGAAAAAAAACACCCCTACCCCATGGAATGAAATTTAACTAAAGAGAAGGAATCACATTCAATGAGGAATGCTTCATTCCATTCCTTCGGGCAACCAAACGTAATCTTTTTTATTCCGGCAGAATACTCTATTCCATTCATTCTTCGAACATGTGTACCTTTTTTTAAGGTGGTGGAGGTTCTTGATGAGAGGTTGAGAGGTTGGAGAACAAGATGGTACTCCTTGAGAAGCTCAAGATTATGTGAATATATGTTTGTAGTTCAAGTATACGTTATTTGCATATTTTTGAAGCTTTAGTATGTGTTTTCTTTTACTTATATTTTAGTACATACAATGTAATACCGTTGTAGTTCAAGTATATGTTCATGTAAGTCGTTGGAGAGAGAGAGAGACAGATAGACAGAGGGAGGGAGGGAGGGAGGGAGGGAGAGGGAGAGGGAGAGGGAGAGAGAGAGAGAGAGAGAGAGAGAGAGAGAGAGAGACTTTACCATCACTAACCAAATTAAGCCAAAACCACTTAGGTTGTGGTGGCTTCGTAAAACATGTGGAAGATGTAGTGAGTAACTACTTATTGACTCATGTTCAAATCCTGACACTGTTTAGCCTTTGTGGCTATGGAGGTTCGCCTGCAATGATGCAATGACTCTAGGATACGAGGCAAAGCCTCATGCTCACAGTGGGGATTAGTCGGTGCATGAAAGTTGACCCGGATACCCTCGTTAAGAAAGTTCCCTTTCCAAAAAAAATTAAGTCAAACACACGAGTTTCAATATGCTATTAAGAGAAAAATTAAAGAATACAATGCCATATATTGATGGAGAGAAACAAAGAGGTCCATGTCATAAAAAAGTATATGTCTAAAGTAAAAAAAAAAATTGGTACTTTTTAAACAATTTATGCATTTTAATGGTGTCTTTTGAACATAGTGAAAAGTTGATAACCCTTCTCCTTACCACATACTATCCTAGTAAGCATTTTCCTTTTTTATTTGGCTAAAAAAGGGCAAACCTTCTGCTACAATAGGTGATAAATGGTGTTTTTTTAACCCATTAGAAATTTTAATGGTATAATACACGTGGAAGAAACTTTAATGATGTTTTTTGAACGAAGCTTGTTACCCTCTCCCTATTTTTCTCAAATAGTAAAAAGCTTTAAAAAACTACCATTAGAGATGCTCCAAAAGGAAAAAAAAGAAATGAAAAGTACATCGCTATTTTTTGCATTTAGACCTTAATCCAAATATCTACATCTACATATTAAGCAATTGTATTGATGTTAAGTAGACATTAAGTAACGAACATATATGCATATATACATAGATTTCTTCTAGAAAAGAAAAAGGAATCAAGCTTGTCCACAGTACGCGAGCTCAATCTGTGATGCGGTGCTTTCCACTGCCATCCACCATTCATCATCCTCATACCATCCTTCACCCTATTACAAAAGCAAAACAATTCTACAATTTAATAAAATAGGGTTAATATCAACGAATTGATATAAGAGATGACGTGGCGTCTTACATGGCATATATTGTTCATATTATGTCCATGTGGCACTAGCATGGCGTCAACGTACATTTCTTGTTTAATTCTAATTTTAAGTTTTAAAAATTAAAATTAAATAGAAGAGTCACATTGACGCCATGTCAGTACACGTGGACCCAATCAAACAAACGGTTTCATGAAAAGCAAAAAAAAAAAAAAAAAAAAAAAAAAAAAAACCTCGTTTGCAAGATCCAGCTTTCTTGGCATGTTCTCAACCTTGTCAGCAACCATGATGGCTTCACGCCACCACTCGTCTTTTTGACAGCTGTCCATGGGACTTTCATTCCCATTTTGCCCCTCTGCTTTCATGTAATTGTAGTCAGGAAACACTTCTGCTGGAACTGGACGCATAGGTGATCGATAACCTAACACCATCAAAATGTTTTTTAAATAAAAATAAAAAACAAATAAATAAAAGTATGTTGCTATTTCTTGCATATAACCGTGTACCTTTGCAATCAGGATCGTAGCACTTCTGATAATAACCAGCCTTTTGTAGGTCAACCACATACATTACTGAAACATAAAAAAAACAATCTCTTTAAAATTACCAAAACTAGCCTTGTTGAAGTAATTAAATAGCAATGAACTTTTTGGAAATTAATTACCATTATTGCTTTTGTGTTGTCTGCCAATTCTTTCACAGAATCTATTTCTTGACATGCTGTATACCATCAACCCGTACTCTGAGAACCAATACCAGCTTCTAATTTTTCCTAAAAAATGCAAAACAAAAAAGAATAATCATTTAGGTAATATTAAATTATAAAATGAATTGATGTTAGTTTATGATAAGTACTTAGTTTAATTTTAATGTGTAATATTTATTTAAATGAGTAATTTTTTTAATTTGATAGAATGTTTGTAACTAATAATATGATAATTAATTAATCATACATAAATAATTTAGTTTGGTTATAATTGTCTAACCTTGTACATCTCCAATTGTAGCAATGTACTCTATAAACTCATCTAATGTTGGAAATGGTGATTTTCCACTAAAGTAGCCATTTGTGCAAGCAGTTGGCACAAATTCTCGAGTTGATGGTTTATAAAAGTCGGTGTTTTTCTGCCATAAAAAGATCATGAATTATAAAAATTATCAATTTTTATGTGTAATAACAAATCATTTACCAAAATAATAAGATTTAATCAGTATTTGACGATAGGACATGACACAAAAAAATAAAAAGAATTCACATACAAATATATAAAATTTAGATGAGATTTACCTCAATATCAAAATGCAAAACTTTCACACAATCTAAATCTGTTTTGCAAATTAGAAGCTTTTCACAGTCAGCATCTATATTGCAGATTAATGATGCCATGAACACATCTTCCTCGTTCTGTGAAGTATAAAATCATTGGGAATTTTAATCTATTAAAAATTTAAAACAATGATAAGGTTGGTATAGAAAAAGATTTTATTTTTATAGTAAGTTACATTTTTGGTACGTGGGTAGAGCTTTTTTTTGCAATTTTGGTCCTTATTTGAGGCTTTTGTAACGTTTTTGGTCTCTGTTCCAAGAAAGTGAATTTATTTTTGGGACCAAAATTGAAAAATCAGTAATAGTCAATTGCCAAAGCTGGTCATTGAAAAGGACCAAAAACGTTACAAGAACCTGAAATGAGGACCAAAATTGTAAGAGAAAACTTTTTGGGACCAAAATTGAAAAAACCAAATATACTCAGGGACCAAATTGTAATTTACAAAGGGAGTCGGTCAATACCATATCTTTACATTTAAACCTTCCAGTTGGAAGAAGCACTGAATTTTTCCCTGCTTTTGATGATAAATGCAAACGAAAACAACGGTTTCTTGAATACACAGCAGTGTCAACAAAAAGGTGGCTAGGAACATCATTAGAGCTTGTTGTATCTTTTGAAATAAATAATTGTTCAAATCTTTTGTCACTCCCTTTTGCATTATATATCCGCGAACATATCTATTAACATTCAACAATTTGTTAAAAAGAAAACTCAACAAATATATTAAGAGACTTTGATACATTCCAAGAAATATGATAAGAAATTAAGAACAATCATAATCAATAAGAAAATAATATGAAGCTAAAATGTGATACCTCAGTAACAAATGCACCAACATGTATGTTGTCCTTGAAAGCAATCCCTGGTATGCGAATGATCAAGTGACGTGAAAATTTATCTGTCAACAAAAACAATTTCAGAAAAATTTAATATGAACACTTTCAATTTGATGTGTATTGAATATTTTTAATGTACCTTTTGTAGAAGAATCAAGTTCCACAATCCAATTAGTGTCCCCTTCAATGGAATACTTCTGAAATAAGGCTTCAAAAGTAATTACAATGAGGAGATCAACCATTTCATCCCCATTCTTTTCAGCATTTTCTTTAATATTAAACTCCAAATCAAAATAAAGGTGGCATGGCAATCCCTGTAAGTAACATCAA
This sequence comes from Cichorium intybus, assembly GCA_023525715.1. NCBI lineage: Eukaryota > Viridiplantae > Streptophyta > Magnoliopsida > Asterales > Asteraceae > Cichorium > Cichorium intybus. The sequence goes on along the minus strand of CM042012.1, from coordinate 43,348,663 downwards.
TTTCATTATTAGGTTACTGAAAATAACCATTTAATGGTAACAAAAAGATTACCTCTTGAATAACTTCGTAATGGTGACGAAATTTAGAGTTCATGTTTTTGTACCTAGTAATATAAAGTTGGTAGAAAAGATTAAGTCAAAGAAATGCACCAAAATCATATCATCTGCATAACTTATTAAAATATATGCACCTTTGCCAAAATTCTTTATATGTTGAAACAAGAAACCTTCTTTGTCCACTTGCATGATTTTGGTAACTAAAAATATGCACACCTACATGGTCTTTTGCATACTTCATAGCTTCATCTTGCCTTGGAAATGTGGCCCACACATCATCTCTACACAAATGTTATATTAGTAATAAAGTGTAGGGTATATTTTGTCATGATTATCAAATAAATGTTCTGGTAAAATCATGAAAAGAATCAAGAACCTTGATTTATGTTGAGCAGCGATTTCAACGCGTATCTCATGTAACAAACGCAATAACCGGGATGGTTTTTTTGGAGGGACGCCTTGTGGAGAACCATAGAAAACAATGGGGGAGAACTGGCTTCCATTGTTGAAGATCTTTTTTCGAACTGTTGGTGTATAGAACTGGTACAAAGCAAGACACTTATTTGATAAAACTATAACACACTGTACTGCAGTTTTTATATGTTATCATCACAAATCTTTGCGAAATTAAAGTGGAAACAGAAGATGTAGCAGTGGAGTAAACAACAAATCAGTGTTATGGTGGTGTTAGAAGATAGGGAAAAGGAGGAATTACATTCTGGATGTTTGTTGCAGATTGCTGTTTTTTCACGTTTGAATTCGCAGGGGTGAGATCAGTGGAAGTTGATGGATCTTCATTTGAGTTTTCTTGCTTTAGCTTCTTCTTTTTAGCTTTCCTTCCTCCTGCAGCTGATTCTGATCGAGAAAACAACAAGTATTGGCTTGTAGCATAACGGATCCGCTATAAAAATCTGTAAGGACTAGAACTATAAACTCTGTGATATTCGTAGTACTGTGGCCTATTTGTTGTATAACTGTATAGATTTCTGTTCTGAGAGGTTTCTTTCCCCCAAATAGATTTGAAATAAATATCAGTTTTGGAATACGAAGCAGTTTGGAATCAAAATCGAACTTATATCTATGCAATAAATATATCTGAATTCGATTATCATGATCTTGAGTCCAACTTAGGTCAAAAAATGATCCACAAAGATGCGTGAGAAGACTTTATCAGCTTTTGTGTAAGTGTGTGGGCTGAAGAAAAAGGTAGGGGGATCTTACGAGGCGGAGATATGCCACACTTGAAGCACTCGAACAGGCGATCAACGTCATCCATGGCAGCAACGTCTGTATACTCTTTGAATCAACCATGGGGCACGGAGGGATTTTGTCAGTTTTTGGTGAGCGGGAAGCCGGGAACTTGCAAATTTTCAGTCCATGTGGATCTTGGATACTACCGTATTCGGGAAACAGGTTCGTGAGCAACCCGGATTTTTTTTTCTAAATTTGGTTAGCTTGGGTAAAGTTGAAACCAAAACCGGAAATAAAATGGTTTTTATTAGATTAATGGGAGTATCAATCATCCCATCACATGTAATGGACGTCATGTCACTGTCATGTCATATTTTTTCATCATCACATTCTATCACATTAGGCTATGGGGTATGTAAGACAACCAAGACCACCGCCACGTTACCAAAACATCCCGCCACATCACCAAGACATCCCAGGACACACCCAAGAAAATGTCCGATAGTCCTAGACCTTCTTTTTTAATTTCCACATCACTTTTTTTAATTAAAAAACAATTGTTTTTTTAATTGGCCAAGAAAAGCATTTTGGCGTTCCGGAAATGTCTTCAAGAAGACGCCGGAGAATGCAAGGGGGCGGTGTAGCTCGACGTCCTCCTTGCTTATGTGGCAGAACGCGAGGTGGTGCGTCCACCCAAACCCCGTAGTCTTACCATCACACTACACAAAAAATACCTATCACATTTTATCACACCACATCACTTTTTTTAAGTAAAAGAGTTTCAAAAATAAATAAAAACCTAGTTTTTCATTTGAAAAACATTACATTAAAAAATAAAACATTACATTAATATTTAAAAAAACAACCAAAAAAATAAAAATAAAAACTAACTTCGAAAAAAAAACGAAACATGACGACAATAAACGTAAACTAGTTCCTGAGGCGATATTTAGCTCGGACACTTTCCCGCATCGCTAGGAAAAGTTCCAAATTTTCGCCCTCGAAACCGGTGGGTATTTTTTGCAACAAGTCGATATCGGCGTTCCTTTGTAACTCCTTTTGCGTTTCGACGATTTGTTGTTGCGTTTCAAGGATTTGTCGTTCCACCCAATTCATTATCCCGACCTTGTCGGATTGTAGTTGGACGTAACGATCAAATTTTTCGCCAAATACATCCATGACGCTTGACTCCGAACTTTTGGCTCTCGAACCGAAAGCCGCTTTCTTCGTTTTGTCTCGCCCGATCTGTCGACGGATCGGTGGTTCGCCTTTAAGATCCACCGGCTCGTCGTTGACGTCGATATGTGTTCGTCTGTCCGATTGTCGTGATGTGCAAAATAATGTCTACAATATCCAAAAGCATTTACATCTAGTATCCACCACCTGCTTTCGCTTATCGGGATCCCTATGTCCTACAAAGTTAGTAACACCACGGGTGAGCTACAAGAGCTCAGTGAATGACTAAATTCAACACAGTGTACAGGGGAAATAATAATCACAATCACACATATAATCCATGCTAATAAGTAATCACGACATAAATCTGAAGGGTTTCTATGCAATCAATGAACACAAAATTACCTAAGGTTCACATGCAACCCTAATATTGATCTATGTTCTCTTCTATGAATATTAGAACTAAGAACCTAAATGATACAATTCAATTCTAAAGAAGAATTAGAAAACCAACCTTTGATCTTATGATCCTTTTAAACAGCAGCAAAAGTATCCTGCCTCAAATGCAAGTCACACCCAAGGGATGGAAGAATCAGTCCAGCAGAGTGAATCCAGAGAGAAGATGGCGTGAATATTAGGTACCAGGGGGTTCCTTTTATAGCCTCCTAGGGTTACACCTAAAACCCTAAGGAGCCTCCAACTGGACAAGGCTTTTGACCACTTGGACCAGGCTTACCAAAACCCTAATTAGGGTTTCGCCAAACCCTGGAGGAGCCTCCAGGTTGGCGCCACTTTTGGTCCCTGATTTTACCTGGCCAGTTATTCAACTATTGAATAAATGCCAAACTAGTCCCTGCACATTTTAATTAATTAATTTAATCTCCAAATTAAATCCAATTAATTCTAGATTAAATCTCAATTAATTAATATAGTTTCTAATTAATATATTAACACTTAAATAAATTAATAAACAATATATATAATCTATTGATTTATTATACAATTAATAAATCAACTATTCTCTCTACTGAACTATCATCCACCCATGAGGGCAACCCAAATGGACTTTGCTTTTAATCATAAGATAAAAAGTACAATTACAAGTCATGGCTTAGACACCTAATCCAACAGTCTCCCACTTGGATAAGTCTATGACTTTAATTGTCTGAACTCTGACCCAGTCAGTTCTGTCCAAAGATAAGTGATTTGATGATCCTCCGTCCAACAGGATATTTTCAGACTCAAGACATGGACTAACATCAATCTTGGTCTGACACTCTGTTTCTCGATTTCTGATTTGCATATGACTTTAGAGACTACTAATTGAACACATCAATCAAGTCCCGGTTGGCCAACACTTTCAGTCAACTTCTAAATCATCGAGAGGCCTACAGATATCTGTTTCCCATCGGGTCATGGGACGGATAAGTTTCGACTCATATGTCCATAACTTTTGCGGGTCCAAATACATACAACAATGCGTTTTATAGCACCGAGTTACTGGCGCGATTTCGTATTGTCAATAAGCACTTGTATCGCAAATAATAGATCATATCTCTTCACTTAAAGATCACCGGATATTATCGTCTTAACATTGCTCGTGATATAATCCATGAAGCAATCTGTTAAGCGCGGGTTTATCTAATACTCAAATCTCTATTTCTAAGTACTCATGAACGTTGCAGCATTTGCACTGCAATATCTAACTCTTTAGACACTCTGCAACCATTTCATGACAGTCTTAATTCATACTTACTTCCTAACAGTATGATCGACTGTGGAGTTTTAAATAATCTAATTATTAAGGAAGTTAAACATGCAAATATAGAAGCACAGAAATAAACAATTGACAAAGGCAGTAACAATATTCATTTATAAATCTCTATTATAAAATCACCGAGTCAATTAAATTTATACTATTACAAGTTTCTAATCTATCTAATTACTAAAACTAACATCATCCTTCAATCCAATGCTCCGAGCATGCTGATTGTGCTTGATCCTATTCAGAGCCTTAGTCAAAGGATATGCAGGATTGTCCTCGGATGATACTCGCTTAACCAGTAAGTGTCCTTCTTCTATTTGATGTCGAATGTAGTGGTACTTTCTTTTGATATGCCTGGACTTTCCATGGTCTCGCGGTTCCTTTGCCAAGGCGACCGCTCCTTCATTATCGCAGAAAAGTTCCATCGGCTCTTGAATGCTCGGGACAACTCCAAGATCCCCGATGAAATTCTTTAGCCAAGCCGCCTCCTTAGACGCTTCACTCGCTGCGATATACTCTGATTCGCATGTTGAATCAGCCACCGTTTCCTGCTTGGAACTTTTCCAAGTGACCGCTCCACCGTTCAAAAGAAATACCCAGCCCGACTGGGACCGTCCACTGTCCCTATCTGTCTGGAAACTGGCATCTGTATATCCACTCACTTTTAACTCATCACTGCCACCAAGGACTAATACCATATTCTTTGTCCTTCGCAGATACTTGAGTATGTTCTTGACTGCAATCCAATGTGCTTTTCCAGGGTTACCCTGGTACCGACTAACCATGCTTAGTGCATAGGATACGTCGAGACGAGTACATGTCATAGCATACATGATCGACCCTACTGCCGAAGCATAAGGTACCTGACTCATTTCGGCTATTTCCTTATCGGTACTCGGACTTTGAGTCTTACTCAATTTAACACCACTTAGGATTAGTAGCTCTCCCTTTTTGGAACTTTCCATGTTAAACCTCTTTAACACCTTTTCCAAATATGTACACTGGCTTAGGCCTATCATTTTTCTCTTTCTATCTCTAAGTATTGTTATCCCGAGAATATAAGCAGCTTCCCCTAGGTCTTTCATGGCGAAACACTTTCCGAGCCAAGCCTTAACATTCTGCAAGGTCAGAATGTCGTTTCCCATGAGCAGTATGTCATCAACATACAGCACCAGGAAAGTGACTATACTCCCACTAGCCTTGACATATACACAGGACTCATCTTCACTCCTAGAGAAGCCAAACTCTTTGACTTTCTCATGGAAGCAAAGATTCCAACTGCGAGATGCTTGCTTCAACCCGTAGATTGATTTTTCAAGCTTACATACTTTATCAGGGTGCTTAGTGTCTACAAAACCTTCTGGCTGACTCATGTAAACATCTTCAGTCAGTTTCCCATTAAGGAAAGCGGTTTTGACATCCATCTGCCAGATTTCATAATCATGAAACGCAGCTATTGCAAGCATTATCCTGATTGACTTAATCTTGGCTACTGGTAAGAAGGTTTCATCATAGTCAACCCCCGGGGTTTGAGTAAATCCCTTCGCAACCAGCCGAGCTTTATAAGTATGCACTTTTCCGTCCATGTCAGTCTTCTTTTTGAAGATCCACTTGCATCCGACTGTCTTTCGACCCGGTACATTGTCAACCAAGTTCCAAACTTGATTGTCATACATGGACTTTATCTCGCTGTCCATTGCCTCTTTCTATTTTGCAGACTCGGGGCCTGCCACTGCTTCACGGTAGCTAGCTGGCTCATCCAAATTAGTCAATGTACGATCACTGACTAACGTGTCTCCGTCTGAAGTAATTTGGAAACCATAGAACTCGGGCGGCATGCTAACTCTACCTGAGCGCTTAAGGGGCAACAAAATGTCGGTGGGTCCAACAGGAACTTCTTCCTCATGTTGGTTGCTAGTTTCTTCCAAGGTTGTCTCATCGGGCGTCTCCTGAATTTCTTCGAGATCGATCGTACTCCCCACTGTCCTCTTTGGATATGAGTTCTCTCTCTCGAAAGAACCCCCGTCTTGCTACAAAGACCACGTCCTCGCTTGGTCTGTAAAACAAGTATCCAAAAGACTTTTTCGGGTATCCGATGAAGTAACACCTCTCACTTCTTTCTGCGAGCTTATCTGAAGTATCTCGTCTCACGAATGCTTCACAGCCCCAGACTTTGATGTGTGCCAACGAGGGAACTTTCCCCGTCCACATCTCGTGCGGTGTTTTCGCAACCTTCTTGGTTGGGACAAGATTTAGGATATGGGCGGCAGTCTCTAAGGCATACCCCCAGAAATGGATTGGAAGTGAGGCTCGACTCATCATGGAACGAACCATGTCCAACAAGGTTCGGTTTCGCCTTTCAGCAACACCATTCAGCTGAGGTGTTCTTGGAGGCGACAACTGTGAAACAATTCCACATTCCTTGAGGTAATCGAGAAACTCAATACTAAGATACTCACCGCCTCTGTCGGATCTAAGCATCTTTATCTTTCTGCCCAATTGATTTTCTGCTTCATTCTTAAACTCTTTGAACTTTTCAAAGGTATCGGACTTATTCTTGATTAAGTAGACATATCCATATCTACTAAAATCGTCGGTAAAGGTCACATAGAACCGCGTGCCATCTCTAGTGGTTGTTCTGAAGGGACCACACACATCAGTGTGTATGATATCCAACAGACCTTCACCTCTTTCAAAAAAACCTTTGAATGGTGATTTTGTCATCTTGCCAAGTAAGCAAGATTCGCATACATCATCCGACCCGAGGTCGAATGATTCCAACACTCCATCCTTTTGGAGTTGGGCGATGCGTTTCTTGTTTATATGGCCAAGGCGACAATGCCACAGACATGCCTTTTCTACACCGCTTGAAGCATCAATAGTTAATACATTTTTACCATAATTATCAACACACATAATAGATTCATAAACACCATCACAAGGCATAGCATTAAATATAAAAACATCATTTTTGAAAACTGAAATTGAACCATTCAATTTATTAAACTCATAATGAAAGCCTTGTCTAAATAGTGCATGAAATGAAATTATGTTCTTTGCCATTTCAGGCGCATAGCAACAATTATGTAAATCTAATCTAACTCCACTACTCAGCATCAGTCCATAAACACCAATCTTGGTAACAGGTGACGTTCGCCTATTGCCCATGACCAGGTTCAGTCTGCCATGCTCCAGTTCCCTACTTTCCTCTAGGCCCTGCAAATCAGAATAGATGTGAAAACCACATCCTGTATCAAGGACCCATGAACGGGAAAAAGATGAGTTATTAGATATAGAATATGTACCTGCCTGTGACGGTTTCACTTTACCGTCCTTGACATCCTGCAGATACGTTGGGCAACTCCTCTTCCAATGACCCTTCTGCTTGCAGTAAAAGCAGTCGGCCTCTTTGGGGTTCCGAACATGTGGAATTCCGGAAGACTTACCTTTCGGGGCACCGCTAGATGACCCGACGTGAGTCTTTTCCCTCCAGTTCTGCTTAGGAGGGCCTTTCCGTTTCTTTCCCTTTCCGGAGCCAATAGCCAGGACAGGCGGGTTGACAGGGAGCACAGCTTTTCCCTTCATCCCGTCCTCAGCCGTACGCAACATGCGGTGTAACTCAGCTAGGTTTGCCTGGTTGTTGTTCAAATGATACGCCAGTGTGAACTGGTCATAAGAACTGGGTAAGGAGTTCAGCACTATGTCAACTGCTAAGTCCTCATGAACCGGCATTTCCAGCTTTCTAAGCCTTTCCACGTAACTATGCATCCTCTGCACATGTGCACAGATGGACTCGCCCTCCTTGGGCTTGCTGTTAGTGAAAGCTTTTACAACCTCACGCCTCTCGATGCGCTCTTGCTTGCGGAACCTTTCCGCGAGCTCTTTGTGCATCTCGTAAGGCCAATAGTCCTCATAGATACGCTGCAGTTCAGGGTTCATAGTAGCGATCATGATGCAGACCACTTTGGTCGCATCATCAGAGTGTTTAGTGTACGCAGCGATTTCCTCGGGAGTAGCGGTTTCAGTGTCCACATCAACAAGCTCGGTTTCTAGAACATACTCTTTATGTTCAAACCTTAGAGCCATTTTGATGTTGCGGATCCAGTCATTGTAGTTGGTGCCGTCCAACGTCACCGTTGAGCATAATGACAGAATCGAGGTGACACTACCAGGATTTGAGTGGGGAACGGATTGGTCAGAAGACATCTAAACAAGAAGAAGGTAGTTTTAATTAGATAGAGTAATAATAATCCTCATATTCACCCAAGAATAAATACGAGGCTAGGATCCTACAATAACAATCTACAATACCGAAAAGGGATGCCGTAATCAATATTGCAAATTTTACAAGGTAGGCGAATGACGATTCAGCCAATTCCACCGCGGAAACATAATCATATTATAATGGAATTCCTAGTTTCTTTGAGATTTATCGAACTGTTCGATAGCATGTTTTAATCTCGGGAATGCCCCGCTGTTTGTGACTGGGATACCGAGGATCACAAACCGGGTGTGAATAACCATGCAAATTGCTTGGTACTCTTGAAGTCAATTGTCATCTCTAATTAACGTGCCGGTAAACCACACACGCTCCGTTAATAATGACAAAATCAAGAAACCCATTGCGACTCTTTGTGGACCCCAGTTGGCGTGCCGGTAAACCACACACGCTCCACCAACGTTCCACAAAGTGCAATGTGCAATTTCATGGATTAGCACCAATTCACATTTTTTAACCTAAAGTAACTAGATTGGGATTTGTTTAGGGTTCTAGTACTTTCAATTATAGCATTATACTTTTAAGAGGCTTAGCGGTTCTATCATACCCGTTCGGCTAACGACACTCGACTGACCAGGAGAGCGGTGGGTAAGAGTAGATACCCATTAGACTAACATTTTATAGTCAGTCGCCTTATACCCTCTTTATAGGACAGTTTTGTGAATGAGGCTTACTAGCGGTAGACTAACCAATTTTCTTATATATATTAAATTAACTTTTAATCATAAATACATATAAGATATATTTTAATCTCATTAAAATATTTTAGAATTAATTAAGTTCTAATTTTCGCAAATTATACAATTTTATTGAAAATATTAATTAATTTTTTAAACTGATTTAATTGGTCTTTTAATTAATAAATTAATTAAACTAATTAAATCTAGGTTACAGATTACCAATTAATCAAATTAATTCATCTGTAATGGTCCTATGAATTTCGAAATACACATGCCAAAGAATTAGGGTTCAAGTTATTTTAGTTGATTTAGTTACCAAAAATAACAACACATAATTAAGGCAAGCAAATCAAGCATTCAAGGGGGGACCAAGGAGGGTGGCGGCTAGGGTTAGGAAACCCTAGCCTTGGAATCGATTTTGGCCTCCTCCCAAGGGTTTATTTTCGCCAATAACCCTTAGGCACAAAACAATTCAAGCAGTTCATAATCAAACACAATAAAACAAGCTAGCTCTGATACCACTGAAGGGTTTCTATGCAATCAATGAACACAAAATTACCTAAGGTTCACATGCAACCCTAATATTGATCTATGTTTTCTTCTATGAAGATTAGAACTAAGAACCTAAAGGATACAATTCAATTCTAAAGAAGAATTAGAAAACCAACCTTTGATCTTATGATCCTTTTAAGCAGCAGCAAAAGTATCCTGCCTCAAATGCAAGTCACACCTAAGGGATGGAAGAATCAGTCCAGCAGAGTGAATCCAGAGAGAAGATGGCGTGAATATTAGGTACCAGGGGGTTCCTTTTATAGCCTCCTAGGGTTACACCTGAAACCCTAAGGAGCCTCCAACTGGACAAGGCTTTTGACCACTTGGACCAGGCTTACCAAAACCCTAATTAGGGTTTCGCCAAACCCTGGAGGAGCCTCCAGGTTGGCGCCACTTTTGGTCCCTGATTTTACATGGCCAGTTATTCAACTATTGAATAAATGCCAAACCAGTCCCTGCACCTTTTAATTAATTAATTTAATCTCCAAATTAAATCCAATTAATTCTAGATTAAATCTCAATTAATTAATATAGTTTCTAATTAATATATTAACACTTAAATATATTAATAAACCATATATATATAATCTATTGATTTATTATACAATTAATAAATCAACTATTCTCTCTACTGAACTATAATCCACCCATGAGGGCAACCCAAATGGACTTTGCTTTTAATCATAAGATAAAAAATACAATTACAAGTCATGGCTTAGACACCTAATCCAACAAAATCCGCATCCACAGCCCTCCACATCCACATATACCACATATACCACATCCTGTCCCTCCTCAACCCCCGTGTACTTTTGCATATAGCTCACCACACCCCTTGCAATATAATATCGCCAGCCACGAAGCCTAAATTCCACCACCAACCACAAAGGCCATATAATAGAGCCACAAAGGCTATAAACCACATATAAGCCACCACATAAGATATAACAATGAGAATATTAGTTACTCACCATATATTATCGTATAGTAGCTATAGGTGAGTGTAAGCAATCTAAAGCCGCAAGTTCATGTATGCCCCGATCGACCTACATTGGATTTCCCGCCAATCTTTAGTGAAGATATACTAATTTAATTCTTACATTAGTCCCAATTATGGTTAGGGACAATATCCTAGCTTTACAAGCCCAACCAACCACTGCAAGAGGTCTAGAAAAAGTTTCTGCCAAAATATTAGCAACACTATACTTAGAGGTTAGCGTCGCTATGGTCATGGTCACAGACGCTTATCGCGATAAACGGCTGAATAGTGGCGCTATCAGAGGGACTTAACATTGCTAAGTATGAACTTGTCTTCTTACAGGCTTAGACCTGTAACCTTAATTCAGGTCCTTAATTTCCCACTTTCACCTAAAGTTGGAGTAATTTAATACCTTAATTCAGGTCCTTAATTTCCCACTTCCACCTAAAGTTGGAGTAATTTAATACCATAAGGGCGGGTGTCTACACTTAATAACATTAGGGTTTGAACTTAAACCCTTAGTTTCTCGTTTTCTCAAGAATTATCCCTCTTACTTAGCAATTTAAGGGCTAACTTCAACCACTGCTATCTAATAACAAATTTTCAAGAAGATTTAAGTTCCAACTTTACAAAGGGTATGCACTTCATACCCGTTTAAGCTTCTATCCTCTTGAAATCACCTTCAACAAACCCCAATGTGATGCAAGTTCATAGCTCCTGTCTAGAGAGTGTTTTCAGAAAGACTTTTTCCCACAAAATGAACCCCCCCCAATAAGCACTTAATCGTTTTGAGTCGGTTTGATGTTAGCGTCGCTATGACATAGCGTCGCTAATACTCAATTGTGTCGCTAAGGTTAACTAACCGCGTCGATAACTACATAACAACATACCTTCCATTTTAAGCTAATTAGGGCAATCTGCTTACATATGGCGCCGCATCTGGATCCCAGATCGCGACAATCTTCGTACCTTCCTGATGGAAGAAATCCATAAAACTCGATATTCCATTCATCCTGGTGCTGACAAGATGTATCATGGCCTGAGAACCAATTATTGGTGGTCGGGAATGAAAAAGGATATTGCTTTATTCGTGGCCAAATGTTTTACATGTTCCAGGGTCAAAGCAGAACATCAACGACCCTCTGGACTATTGGTCCAACCGGTAATCCCCGAGTGGAAATGGGAAGCGATCGCCATGGATTTTATAACCAAACTTCCCCGTACCACCAAGGGACACGACAGCATTTGGGTAATCATTGACCGTTTGACCAAATCCGCTCATTTCCTTCCCATCCGTGAACATTTCAAGGTCGAACAACTTGCTCGAATTTACATCGACGATATAGTTAGTCGGCATAGCATCCCTCTCAGCATCATTTCAGATCGTGATGGGAGATTTCTCTCTCGGTTTTGGCAATCACTTCAAGCAGCCATGGGAACCCGCCTCGATCTCAGTACCGCCTATCATCCTCAAACCGATGGTCAATCTGAGAGGACAATTCAAACACTCGAAGATATGTTGAGGGCGTGTGTCTTAGATTTCGGAGGAAACTGGGACTCTCATTTACCGTTGGTGGAATTCTCCTATAATAACAGTTATCATTCTAGCATCAAGATGCCACCATTTGAGGCATTGTATGGCCGTAAATGCCGATCTCCTATTTGCTGACATGAAATTGGCGAGTCCCACGTGATTCGCGCAACAGTGGATTCTCCAATCGTTGGTCCTGAGCTTATCCAGGAAACAACCGACAAAATCACTCAGATTCGCAATAACCTTCTCGCAGCTCGTAGCCGACAAAAGAGTTACGCCGACAAGCGACGCAAACCACTTGAATTTACCGTGGGTGACATGGTCATGTTAAAAGTGTCCCCATGGAAAGATGTGGCTCGATTTGGACGCAAGGGTAAATTGGCACCACGCTATGTAGGCCCGTTCAAAATCCTGAAAAGGATCGTACCAGTAGCCTACGAGTTGGATCTACCAATAGAGCTTAATAAAGTTCACCCAGTATTTCATATAGCCAACCTCAATAAGTGTTTAGCAGACGAGAACCTTCATGTTCCTCTCGAGGATATCAAAATCGACGAGACAATGCAATTTATCGAGAAACCCTTGGAAATTGCCGACCGAAAAGAAAAGCAACTCAAAAGAAGTCGCATTCCCCTGGTCAAGGTCAGGTGGCAGTCAGCACATGGACCTGAGTATACATGGGAGCGTGAGGATCAAATGCGTACCAAATACCCGCAACTTTTCTCTTAAGGTACTCTATTCTTAAATTTCGGGACGAAATTTCCTAAAGTAGGGGAGACTGTGACATCCGCCTAAAATGGATTGGGGTCAACCCAACCCAATTGGAAATTTAATAAACCTTACTCGAGATTTCTCGATGCTAATAGGATCAAAACCCTTACACTACGATATAAATTGACGTTAATAGCAATATAGCATAGTATAACGTTATAACTATAATCAAATTAAATTATGATACCATATTAAAATCAAATCAAAGTATGATGCTCTAATTAAATTAAAAGAATCAAACTTGAATGCTATAATTAAACTTAAAATCAAAGTAGATTGTTATAATCAAATAATAACCTATTTTTTTTATAAAACTCTATTTTTATAAACACTACATTAAATTTTATAAAACTCTTAAGATGCTTGTGTTAGTGGGGAATTATGAAGACCACCAAAAGTAAAAGGTTATTCCCCTTGTCTCCCACTCACACCACCCATCATCTTTCCTTTCATTTTTCTCCCAACACATTATTCTCATCACCACTCAAACCATATCTATTCTTTCTCTCACTCTCAATCTCGAAATTCCTCCTAGAAATCTTCATATTTCAGCCAAGAACACTCTAATATACTCAAATCTTCATCCCTCTTGAAGCATTCATCAAGGTATGTTGTTAAAAGTCTCAAATTCATGAATGAAACAAATTAAATCCACCAAAATATCTAAAACTTATTTTATGCATAAACCTGATTTTTATCAGACTCTCATAAATAAAATAAGAAGTTCTGGAAATTTTCAGAAAATAACTTATTTTTATTGAATTACTATAACTATTGTAATAAAATAGGGCAATAATTCACATAAAATACTTTTTAGAGTCAATAAATTCTGGGAAAATTTTGGAATGACCCATATATTGAGTAAAGTGGATTTATGAAGTTTCATGCATTTATATTACGGTTTGATTCTTATTTTGTATTTTATTTTGTTGTAGATAAATAAATAGAAAAATATAGTTATGTATGTCAAAAACTGGATTTTATATTTTTGGCACCTTATTAACATTATAAAGACTCCATGACCAAATTTACAGAGTTTTTTAAGAATGTTTTCTTATTTTTCCCAATTTAATGATAGTTTAATGATTTAAATTGATAATAAATAGCTACACATGTCCAAAAATTACAAAACCTTATCCGAATATCTTATATAACATGTTAATCATAAATAAAAAAGTTTAATGAATTTCCCTTAATCTTTTACTATTATTTATGATTTTATTGCTTAATTAATAATGAAAAACATAAGAAATACTTCCCATAGTCACAAATATCTAAAACATTTACAGTAGGCTCAATATAATGTTAGAAAACTATGCTTAAATTTCCAGAATTTTTAGGGATCATTTATTATTTTTCCCAAATTTTGATGTTGTTTAATCAATAAAATAATAAAGAAATACTAAACTAGTTCAGAAAACTATGAAAATTTACAGTAATTACTATTATGTGAAATAATGATTTACTAATAATTTCAGAATTTTTCAATACTGTTTACTCTTTAAAACTATTTTCCTAAGTACTTAAGCATGTAAAAATGCATTTTTAATGATTATTTCATATAAATAATTGTTAAAATCTGTAAATACTTATAATTGGACAAGTTATTATTTTAATAAGAAATTATTAAAATCTTGACTAAATTGAAAATATAAATTAATTATACAAAGTAATTAATTCAATTTAAAATTCATTTAACAAATGAATACCTTAATATTCAAATCGAAATGAATTATTGTTCATTCATCTAATATAAGAATATGTGTATAATTATTTTTATTAATACTTCATTCCCGTTTAGTAGTTCCTAAACCAAAACTATTAATTATATTAGGTTCTACGTTATTTTGACTCGAGCCGCCTATTCTGCGACACGCGTATTCCGTTGGACTAATGTGAGTAATCTACCCCATATTTTATAATTTTCAATACTTTTGGGGGTGTATCATGTGGTTTTAATATGTTCCAACTTCATTTTATTATTTTTTCACCATTGAGACATTGTTGGGACATTTATACATGAATCATTATTTGTATAATTATTGTTTGTTTACGCTACATGTACTTGTAGTGCATTACAATTTTTAGTCTAATCTCCATGACTATGCCCGTATTCTTGAGGTACGTTATGGACAATAATAGCGCTATTGGGTTGACCACCCCGCCTTGGGACGCTAAGGTGATTGATCGCACGTGGTTGAGTGTGTATGATGATTAGATGCTCCATCCTATATATATATATACATATATATGTATATATAGGGTGAGGACTTATTGTTGTTGTTATAATTTGTTAATCAATTTTTGATTTATAAACTGTTATCTCAATAACACTTGCATGCCAACTTCAAAAGAAAACAAATTTCAAATTATTCAAACTCACAATTTTCTTTAATAAAACTAGATTACTCACCAACTCTCGTAGTTGACCTGTTTTTACCCATGATGCAGATTTGAAAAATGAAGTTGATGAAAAGTAGGGTGTACCTTAGAAACCCACAAGACTATTTAAATTTGATGTAATAAATGTTATTGTATTTTGATTTGTATTTGTATGTTGTGGATCTTGTTTGCATACTTAGTACTTAATTGAATCTAATCATATTATAACATAGTTGTCATGAGACTTTGAACAATATATCACGCCTTGATCGATTCCGCCAAGGATCGGGGTGTGACACTTCATTCCTTTCATCCAATGTCAATCACCCTGTTCCTGAGATACATAACATTAAAATAGTAATACATAGACAAATATGTCTTGTGAGATACATGCATGGGTTTTAGACCCAACAAGATGTTAAGGTAAATCAATAACTTTTTAAAGCATATTCTTCAATTTAGGTTTATGTAACCCGATGTTTAAAATCACATTGAACCTTTATCCATAGAATCCTTTATGAAATCATATTACTATTTATATCACCAATCCAGAAGCTTTAGACTCAAATAAGTCATAAAACATTAGTCCCCAAAACCACTTCCCTCATTGTCAACAAACATGATATGACTCTCGGATCAAGTAATGACACCAAAGAGTGTGACTCACTTTGCAACCCCAAAAGAAAATCAACAAAATCAAGTCATCGAGAAACAATGTCATCATTAAAAAAATATAAAAAACAAGTCATCAATAAAAAAAATTGTCATCATTGAGTCAACGATACGGGCGCCCCCATGCTATACACTTCTATATAGGGTAAGACACACTCCCCCTACAAAGTCATGCCCGCATAAAGGTCCAAGGTATCGAAAAGCCTCCGTACTACCGATGATGAAAACCCAAAGTATCAGAAAGCCTTCGAACTACTAAGGGTAAATCCAAAGTATCAGAAAGCTTTTGAACTACTAAGGATTGTGTCAATCCAAGACTGGATGAAACAAATTCACTCCAATACAAGGTCAACATAAAAGACTGCTACTTCGCAACGGGGGTACCACCCCAGTAGAGTCTATGTCATCCGGTCCGGACTTACAAACTTGAATGCATTCACCATCATAAATAGTTAAACAATATCCAAACTCGACAAATCAAATCCGAAAGGACACTTGACTTTCTATCCCTTAATGAATCAACAGATCCAACTAGGATCGATAATCCAAGTTTTTAGCTTAAAAGCTTCAAAACCAATACTTTAATCAAATCTTGGATAATTCAAGAATGATAATCAAATTTTAAAAGATTTAACATGGACATAACCAAAGCTCAAATGACTTGGTTAGTAAAAACATCAATTTCAACAACTTCATGGGCAAATTACCCAAACTCAATGAGAAAATCAATGACTAAAACATCAAAAAGATGTAACATTTGTTTAAACAAAACCCAAATGACTTTATGTATAAAGATCAAAACTTAATAGACTTACTAAGAAGTTTATCAAACTCCATAGATCCTTTGACCACATAGATGAAATTCAACAAGTATGAATAGTATGTCAATTACTTTAAAACCATAACTTGTAAACATATTTATGAACTTGTGTAACACAAGCATTTCACAAACTAAATGTTTTAGTAATAAAAATTGGTAGTTAAGGAATCTTGTTTGCTATCTAACTAGTTAAAAAGTCCATGTGTACTCACCTTAGTAGCTAGGTATGTTTAGCTACACTAATCCACTAGCTCACAGCTTCAACCACTTCCGTTCGCCCTTTAATCTCTATTGATTTAAATAAATAGTAGAAACATCATATGAAACCAAACACTTGTTATTTATCTAATAATGGAAACATCTCTTCTAATCATTATCTAAATTTATTCCAATGGTCAAACATGTTTCACAAAAGCTAAGTATTCAACATTGTCAATTTTATCAATTTTGTCCCATTTTGACCATTCGTGACATCCTCGGGTTCTACAATGTTATTATTATAACATTCCAATTGTTACTTCTTTTTAAGCTTACTTCCATATTTGATGTCAAATCATCCTTCAATTTACTCCTTTATGTCATTTTGACAAATTCAAAACAATGAAGTTTCTAAAAATAGAAACTATTGGCAAACATGCTATTTTGCACTTACTTGGCACTAATATATTCACTTCATGATTGTCATTTAGACTATATTTGATGTTCTCTTGAACACTACTTTTGCACATACTAAAATCGTCTCATAAAGGTAGGAATACATGATCCCATTCAACTTTACCAAGTTTTTTCCCATTAACCATTGTAATACATAATTCTTTTCCATTCCATCACTTTACCATTTACTTCAAGATCATCACTTGTTTGTGGTTCACAATTTTCATATCATTCAAGAAATTACCAAATTTAACATATATTCAAGATGTATTAAAGTCTAACAGAAAGTTTCATGATTTTCTTTGGTACTTTTAATTTGCAAAAAAGTTTCCAAGATTCCACACTTCATCACAATCATGTTCTAAAGGTAATATAGACAAGTTATAAATTCGTTCCACTACTAGTCTTTTAAGAGTCATCACTTGGGTGATTTCGTACCAATAGCATCGGTATGTCAAAAATTCAAGAATTCATAATCTTTCTTCCATATACTCATAATCGCAAATCAAATAGCAATAAACATCATCCTTCACTAACATATAAACACTCAATTTCATCCAAATTTGAAAGTTTGAGTAATAATAGTCAAATTTGTGACCTTCAACCAAGAACAAAAATTACTTGAGCATTTGGTGCATATATATTATCTTTTTATAATTCAAAGTGGTTATCATCTCAACCCAAGTTCCACATGCAATCACAAATCTGTCGAAAATTTCAGATTCGTAATTAAGTTTTAGAATCTACCTTTGAAATCTGTCCAAAACCATGAAATTAGAAGTTTTTGAAGCTTTATTCAAGCACAATCATCAGATCACGATGTCCCCTTGGCCTCCTGCCGCCACTGGTCACTGGAATCACCGCCACCGGTGGTTCAGCCGCTGCAATCAGTCTCAACCAGCAACAACTCGTTGTTGTTCCTCGCTTTCTGTCCCTCGTATATCTCTTTCTGATCGAAATCTCTCCCAATGCCACAGTCGGTCTCCCTTCTCCCGTCGTCGGCCACCATTGTTCACCACCACCGACGGCGACTTTCTGTTGCACACAGCACCATCCACAACATCTTTAGCCGTTGTCTCTCCCACAAGATCGATCTCTCACTCTCTCTTGTCGTTGTATCTCTTTCTCAGCAACAAATTAGCATGAACACGAATACACACGACTGTGTGTTCTTGATTTTTTTGAAGAATATGGGAATCAATACCCCCTTTCTTTCACGTAAACCAAAAGTGAAGCCCACAGGAAGAGACGTGAATCAGGGGTTAGAATCACTTATTTACTTTTGGTTAAACGACTAAAATGCCCTTGGAACATGACTTATAAAAATTTCTCAACATTTTCTTATGATTTTTTTCAAACTTCACACTACCATAACTTCCACATACAACATCAAATTTTTGCAAACTTTATACCTTTAGAAATGTGGGAATGAGATTTACAACGTTCCCCTACTGACTTAAGTCTGAATCTATTTAGATTTCCTGCTATCGACCCTTAAAACATGATCTTAAAACTTTATCCATTTAGATTTCCTGCTATAGAAAGGTGGGAATGAGCTTTACAACTTCCCCCACCGACTTATGTCTCCAAGACCTCACGTAAGTGCATCTCGTGTTCCTGCCTTCGTCTCTGACAAAGGGAGCTTGTAAGGAACCTTGGCTACCGCTGCTGCACCCGGAACCAAATCTATACGGAACTCACCCGTAACCAAATCTATATGTGTTGTGTTCTTTCATCTTTACAAGTTCATATATCTATCATTTCATTATAGGCATGAATTTACTTATTTACCAAATAGGAACATACATACAGGGGGTTTTATCTTGTTCATTATAATTGAAAATGCTTTCAATATCCATTGATTATACATCTAAATATGTCATAAACTTTTTTGCATAATATCATTTTTAAAGCCCTAGCTTGTTCTTCCATAAAATCATAATCATGAGTAATACATACCTAAAATTCTGGAAATTCGAGTATGGAAGATAGGAAGTTTGAAATCCTTGTTAAACGTTGGCTTATTCTTGTTGTGGGGGAAGGAGAAACCAAGTTTCTTACTAAAATCGTGGCTCTTTCTTACTGCTACACCTATCATGGTGTGGTTCGATCTAAATAATGAGGAAAAGTCTTGATTTCTTGGAGGTGGGGATTTAGGTAGTGCGACTAGAAGAAAGAAGAAAATAAGACTTCAATTTTCCCATCCCCTCTTTTTTCTTATCACTGGTGCCGACCCCAAGGGAAAGCTATGGCTCTCTCTTTAATCTCACCCACAACTTTGAATTATTACTCTTTGTCCCTCTCATTTTTTTTTCATTTACACTTACTTGTCCTTTTTAAATAAAACATCATCATTGTAGGTGTTTTAACTCCTAACTTTACCAACATATATTTATTTTCAGTTATTTTGTTATCATTATTTTATTTTACATTGGTGATTGATTATATGCTTCTAGCACAAAAACATACTTTACAATATATTGGGTTTGAAAACTCAAAATACAACCAAATGATAAATTAAGCTTATACATGCAATGTTTGATGTTAGAATAATAAACTAAGCTTAATTAATCACTCAGTGACTATTAGAACACCATTGATGATTCACATTTTTTGATTCTAATAAGAACCAAAACACTAGATTGATTCACAAACTTCAACTTTCTTTAATCAAATGTTTACTTTCATCAATTTGATTTCTTCCAATGATAGGAAATCCACCTTATCACCAAACCGTTTTCTCAAATAACACACATGAAACACATTATGAATACTATAAATTTCCAATGGTAATTCTAGTCGATAATCTTGTTTTCCAATCTTTTCAAAAACATACAATAACCCAATATACATTTGATTCAATTTTCCTCTTTTTCCAAAGTGTATTACTCCTCTCCAAGGTGATAGTTTCAATACCTTTCATCCCTAATTTTTTTTCATTCGAACAATCCTTATGTTTGTTTTGTTTCGGTTTTGGTCCCGACCGACTAAAAATGACAATTTTGCCATTATTAGTTTTTTAGTTATTTATCTATTATAATCAAGCCGGATCTGGTGAATCGTAAGAGGTTTGCCTTATTTATATATATATATATATATATATATATATATATATATATATATATATATATATATATATATATATATATATATATATATATATATATATATATATTAAAAAAAGAGTGTAAGGAACAATAGATGCATTAGTCTTGAACGCTAATTCTTCAACTCCCTCATTTTGCTTCTCGCCATATATGATTGCATATATTGATGTTGTAGGTTTGTTTAATTTTGTCAGGTTTTTACTCAGACCTATCTTCTTGGTTGTTTTTGTATTTTGGATTCAAGTTACAGGTGTACTAGATGCGTGTTTTGGATTCAAGTTGTATTTTAGAGGTCATGGGTTTTATCCATAACCTCTAAATGGTGTTGTCAATTTTATTATATTATGATGATCTTTGGCTCAATTTGTAAACTGATTATATGTTATTCTTATTTTCAGTTATCGTTTTTGATGTGAGAGGACATCAGTCTAGCCGGAGAAGATGAAGGCGGCCGTGGCTGGAGAAGTCGAATGTGATAGGTGAGGGAAGAGGATTATGTGGGACAGACCAAATTCATTTTTATATAAAAACTGGAGTTTGGATCTCCGTGCGTTGTAACGGAGACCTTGTGTTTGTTTGAAAAACACAATATACCAAATATATAGGAAGTTATGTGAAAAAAAAACGTTAAAAAATTAATTTTAAAAAATGAAGAATTCTTCACAAAACATGTATACATACAAATATGTAATAAACAAGTGTAGAAATGAATTCTTAAAAATTACATTGTAAAAAACCTAAAAATAAAGTAATATTAAAAAACTAAATTCTTAAAACCATATAAGAAAAAAATTAAAATTTTAGGCAAAATTTATAAGAAAAAAGGTTTATAAGAAAAATAAAATTTAGGGTGAAATTTAAAAAACAAATTACTGGATGAACAAATGAAATATTATTAAGATTGGAAAGATAATAGAAATTTTTTAAAACTTTAACAAAATTTGTAAAAGAATAAATTTTGGATTAAATTGTAAGAAAAAAAAGAGAGTCATGGGTTGGAAATAATAAAACATTACTAAAGTTGAGAAGAAAAATATGAAGATTTTAATTAATGCACGTATGAGAACCATACTTTGTAAAATACATGAAAATTAATCATGCCCAGATAATCGAGATGGTGGGGGGATTTGTTTTTATTTTTTATTTAATACATCTATTGAAAATTAAAATTAATAGGAAATAGATATTAAAAGGGTAAGAAGTCAATTCAATTTGGCCAGGGACCAAATCTACAACGAAATCTCTAGAAAAGGACCATCTATACAAAATTGCAAAGGTTTGGACCAGAACCACAAAAAATAGCAAACCACATGGACCATTTTTGCAGTTTTGTCTAATTTTAATTTTCAATAGATTTATTAAATAAATAAATAAAATCAAATCCCCCACCATCTCTCTCTCTCTCTCCACATGTCGCATTCTCTCTCCCCCCCCTCTCTCTCTCTCTCTCTCCATAGTGATGTAAACGGTGGGTGGAGGACTGATTCTCAGTCCTACCTCCTCACACACTTCAAACCCTTTTCTCCACATGTCGCAATTTTTCCATACGGTACCCATCCATCGTTCTCGCTTCATCCATCCAAACCGAAGACTGTGAGGGTCAGAGTTGTAGTGAGAGAGATTGTGAGAGGGATGTGGGTGTCAGAGTTGTAGAGAGTTGAAGGGTAGGCTGCCAGAACTACTGCCTGGGCCGATGGCTATTTATACATAGGGATGAGAACCACCAAGCGCCTGCGCCACCTACGGTCCTTGTTTGGACAGCTGATTTTGATAATTCAATTTATCTTCATCTTTTTCCCCTTCTTGCAGGTAGGATTAGAAGCATAATTGCAAATTACGGGGTTCCCCTTATGGTCCTTGTTTGGACAGCTGTTTACTATGCACCAGCTTCAAGTGTCCCAAAAGGAATCCCTCAGCGTCTATTTAGCCCTAATGCGTAGTCTCCAGGTGCATATTAGAACTGGACGGTGGTCAAGGATATGTTGGATGTGCCTGTTCTCTTCATATTCAGAGCTTTTGTTCCTGCAACAATGATCGTCGCACTCTCCTACTTTGACCATAGTGTAGCATCTCAACTTCCACCGCAGAAAGAATTCAATTTGAGAAAACCACTACATAGGAATTCGTTCAAATTCAAGCAGAGAACCATCTCGATGATCTGGGCATGGTTTCTTGGTTTAATTTTGGGTTTGTTCTGGATATGATTATGGGTTTGAACATTGCATATGGGCAGGTTAGTTTCTGGGTTTAAATGAGATTCGGGGGGAGTGGGAGCGGGTGATATATGGATGAAAATGAGGGCATAGTTGTAACGACCCGGCTCTCCAAAGCCTGAGACTTTACAAGATAATATCACCAGGGATCGTCCCATGATCCAAGCCGAGCGTTACCTATACCTGCAAAAACCACATAAATAAAGGGGTAAGCTATAAAGCTTAGTGAGTAATCGAATCACAGTATGGCCTAAGTAGCCACACTCGTTTCACAGATTCATTTCACTACACTTGACCGTCCTACGATCATACTGTGAAACTACCGTATTACCCGACGGAAACTCACTTCTCTCGTACACTCTTACTATACTTTCTTCTACTATCTGGTAACATATAATGTTACTCTTTTACTATTTTCTTTTACTGTCTGGTAACTTATGACGTTACCGTACTGTCTGCACTTTCTTCTTTTACTTGGTAACTTATAATGTTACCATACTGTCTGTCTTTCTGTACTTCCTTCTACTGTCTTACTGTCTAACGTTACTCACTTACGGTATCGTATACCGTTCTGTATCTTACTATTATGCCGCTTATTTTTATTATACGGCTACTCATTCGTTACTACTATGTTATAAGTGTTTACCGGTTCCGCACCGGGTTATCTGTCGATACTATTATTCTTAACCAAATTTATTATTTGGTACTGTCTTTACGATCTTCTATGCTTGTTTTATGGAATATTCATATCCCCAATACTGGTGCAACATTTGAAGCTGGCACGCAGTATTTACTTAATATCTTTTTCTTTGTCATATGTTATCCTTTGGTGAGGACACCATTCTACTGGTTAATCACACTGACTAGTATCACTCCGTGACACTCTACTATTCCAGGGCCAGACTCGTCAAACGAGCCCGTAACATATCTACTTCCCTCGTAACTACTAACTCATAAATCATAACTGTATTATACTGCATTTCATTCAATAATCTCTTTCTACTATAGTTTAACACATATAAACTACTAGGGAGATACGGTAGCGATTACTCACATTGAGTTTGGTGCTTTCCCGGAGTCCTGGCACGTTTCTCGTTCCGGACTTCTGATAGCTCCCGAGCACCTCGATGCTAGCTACCGCTGCCTTCTTACTTCTTACTATCATCTCTCAACATATACCCCTTACCAGAACACTCTCTTATATCGTATATGTGTTTCGTGTGTGTTCTGCCTCAAAAATGAGGCTTGTGCCTCGTATTTATAGCCTCTGAACATCCCTCGCGTCGCGACCATGCCCCCCGTCGCGTCGCGATGACTCACCTCGAATGATTGCCTGATTGCGCAATTTACGGATATGCTGACACGCGTCGCGTCGCGACCACTATGGCCGTCGCGTCGCGAGGCGCCGACACTAAAAAGTGTCACTTTTTCCGCTTTTTGCTCCGTTTTGACGCCTAGGCTTTGATCGTTATATTTTTCTTATCTCATAATGACCTTAACATCGTTATTTGACCACACTAAAGGCCAAAACGCTCTTACTTTTGATCTACAGTCCCTCCCGGGACACGGTTGTCACAATAGTGAAGGGGGCCATCAGAGCCACGTGATATGTATATTTTGATGACACAGACGAGGTCTTTTTTCGGCTGCTCCGAGCATGCAATCGAACAAGTAAAGGTCGCCGACGAGGAAGGAGGCGGTGGAGACGAGGGCTTTGGAGAGATGGGGAGAGAAAGGGTGTGGGATAGGGTATGGTTAATGGGTTTTTATTTTTTTTCTAATTATTAAAATATATACCGGGTAAAAAGAAAATAGAAAATAAATTAAAAGGGTAAATTTAACATTTGAGTTTAGACATGGATCATATCCACAAAAAACCTCTGCAAAAGAACTATTCATACAAAAACGCAAAGGTTTGGACCAAAACCACAAAAAACAGCAAACCACAGGGACCATTGTTACAGTTTTGTCTTAAAATTAATATGAAAAAGAAATTAAAAGGATAAAAAAGACAATTTAATTTGGTCAGGGACCAAATCTACAACGAAATCTCTGAAAAAAGATCATCTATACAAAATTACAAAAGTTTGGACCAGAAGCATAAAAAATTAACAAACCACAGAAACCATTTTTGCAGTTTTGTCATTTACATAATATATATAATAGATGAATAAAAGAAAGTTAAATATATAATTATAATAGATAAATAAAAAAAAAGTTAAAAGAAAACTTATAAGACAAAAAGGTAACTTTTAGTCCGTCTGAAACCAAAACGGAAACAAAGTCGAACCATAGGGACTGTTTAACGGAAAAAAGTTAATTAGGGACTAAACTCTAAAGTTACAAATTGAACAAAGTTGAACGATAGGGACTGTTTAACTAAAAAATGTATGGTTCGTTGACTTCTGTACAAAACCCTCCTTCACCGTCCCTTATATAATATACCTCCTGACTCGTCTTGTTTCTTTCATACTTCAATATCCGGTTCGTTGACTGCTGTGCAAAACCCTCCTTCACCGTCGGCGATAATCTCCTTCCCTTCCTTCAGCGTCGGCGATTACTGTCCTCCGGTCCCACATCCCTCACCGTCATCTGCGATTACCGACCTCCGGCCTCCCCGTCCTCACCAGTCACCATCATCGGCGATTGCTGTCTTCCCCATTTTGTCGTTGTGGCGGTAACGGATGATTAACTGGTTGGCATTTCTTTAATTTCTTCAAGCGTTGAGAAGGGTACTCGTGTGTATTTGATTATTTTTTAACTGTTAAAGTGTGCTGCCTTCGTGTATTGGCAACATCTTGTTAAGTGCGATCGATCGTCCTCTAACCGGTCATGTTGCCTTGCAGCTTCTTAGCCTAAAAGCCGAAATACAGATCTCTAAGCGGAAGCACACAATTTTGGCTGAAAAGGAAAAAAGAAGACGCGAAAGTTTACTTTGACACTCGGCAATGGCTTCGGCACAACACCCATGGACTATGGAGGACCTCCCAGACGAGGTTTTGTCAAAAATATTCAAAAGGTTATTGTCGAAACAAGTTGGTCAAATGAGGTGCATCTGTAAATCATGGAATGCTCTCTTATCTGATTCCAACTTCATAAAATCCCACCTCCGTCGTTCCATCCGTAACACCCATAAGATTATCTTGTTCTTCAATTGGAAAATTTCTTTTGACTGTAGTTCAATCACGGCACGTCCCTCTTGTTCTTCCAATCACGAACTAACTAATTTCATCAAACTTCCGGTTAACCCCGAATCTGGACCTAGTACTTGCACTGTCATTGGATCCGTGAATGGATTGATATGCTTTTATTACCAATCATTATGTCCTCCCTACCGTGATTTTGTCGTTTACATTTGGAACCCTTGTCTGTCCAAGGTGTTAACTCTCCCACCATGTTCTTTGCCCTACGAATTTTCGATGAATGTTCATTTCCGGTTCGGGTTTGATCCGAAAACCGAAGATTACAAAGTCGTGAAGCTTACAAGCCTTATCGAAACACTCAACATGCTGCCACAAATTGAGGTATATAGCATGAGAAGGGGCTCGTGGGAGTTGATAACGCAAAGGTTTCCATCGCACATCACAATGATTAGGAATGATGATGCAGTTTGTTTAGACGGTCATAAAGGCCATCTTCATTGGCTCGATTTTACTGCTTCAGAGCCGAAGCCACAAATGATAGTTGCATTTGATTTGAGTGCTGAGATATTATGTGAGATACCTCTTCCAGAAGCAATACGGGATTTCTTCAATGTGTTAGGAGTTTTGGGTGGAAAGCTTTGTGTGATGTCATCTGTTGAGTATGGTGAACGGGAGGTGCTGGTGATGGATGAGGATGGGGTGGCTGAATCTTGGATCCAACATCATTATGCATTTCCCGAGTTTACTGGTGATGTAAAACCATATGGATTCACATCATGCAGGGAGTTTCTTTATCAAACTCCCGATGATCGTATTGCTTTGTATGATCCAGTTGCAGACACCACTAAAATCTTCGAGGTTAATAGAGCATCTGACGTAAAAACAATTACGGAATATGTTGACAGTCTTGTTTGGGTAGTACCTGCATGACATGTGTTGTCCAAATGGCATCTCTTCATTTCGGTGTTGAAGAGGCACCAGCTCCATGTCTTTTATGTTTTGTTACCACTACTCTTCATGATGCTATGTTCCTTCATTAGTTTTCTGTTTTAGGCTCTTTGTATCTGGATTCATGTTTTGGATTGCAATTAAAGTTTGTCCACAAAATAATAATAATAATAATAATAAGTGTTGTTGTATTAGTCTCATCGCCATTAGTCACAACGTAGTTAAAATTATTTTGACCGAATATTATGATCTCTTAAAACTTATGTTGGGTCATGGGTGTGAGTTGGATTGGCGTTTCGAGGGAAGTAATCTTTTGGTCTTTCTGTAAAGCCATTTGGCTCAACTAGTCCATCTTTAATTCGCACATTAAATTATGAATTTATAATAAAATATAGCAAACTCTTTTTCAAAAAACATATACATGTTTAGCCCGTTGACCATCGTCTTTTAAGTCGCAATTGCAGCAATGAGTTCAAGAAGTAATGAAACTCCATAACTTAGACAAAATTATTTGTGAATTGATTGTTAAATAGTATATTCATTAATTTTCAATCCTAGTTAATTTACAAAGGATATATATATACACACACATACAAAATACAAACAAGGCCTTGGGCCAAAGACATTGGCTAAGCTATCAAACTAGACTATGAACTAATGTACACATACACAAACATCCCACCGACACTTTTAATGGGAGAAAGCCTTCGAAGGTTTAAACTGGTTCTTATGTCGTAAAAGAATGTAGAATGAAGACGGAAGACCATTCGTGTAAATGTCTGTGTATTGAGCCGATGAAGGAACATGAAGAACTCAAACAGAACAAGAGGCAACATGATCCAAAAAAAGTAAATATCTATCTCACAAGGTGAGAGGTATTGTAGGGAATCAACTAGGTTACGGTATAAAGGGGGGTCACTCATAAGGTGAGAAGGAGAAGGAGTCGTGAGAGGGTATGATCTGAGAGGAGTTTGGGCTGAGGGTGTGGGCCAAAACGTATGTTGGATGAGGATGGAGGTAACCATTGAGGTGGGGAGGTGGAGTGGTCAAGATATTGGCAAACAATAGAAGATTGGTCAGTATTGTCATCGATAAAGTCGAAGGATGCTGGATCTTCCACATGGAAAGATAGACTTGTCAAATGTAACATGATGAGAGATGATGATTTTGCAAGATGATAAGTCTAAGCACATAAAGCCGTGATGAAGAGACGAGTAAGCAAAAGAAACGAAATTCAATATTGTTAAACACATAATTCATGGAATATTATGCTCTCGAATTCACCACCATTGTCACATTGGAAAGCTTTTATAGAACACCCATATTGACTTTTGACTAATACATAGGGCCGCTCCAAGCCAGTTTGAGGCCCGTGGCATAAATAAAAAATGAGGCGCTGGACAACAAAAAATGTGACATTATCAGCTTCATTATTGATATTTTCATCCTCAATATTGACATTTTCATGTGTGACATTATCGACTTAATTTTGATATTTTCATCTTCAATATTGATATTTTCACGTGTGATATTATTGACTTTAATATTGATATTTTCATCTTCATTCTCAATTGTAACATTAACATTTTCATGTGTACTATTTTCGTTTTCTTGTTCATTTGAAGCATTGGAAGAACCTTATTTTTTCAAAAAGTTATTCATACACCCTTTTGAGATTCTATTAAGAGTCTCTATTAAAGGGGTATTTGGGAACAAATCAAAATCAGAGAAATCAAACATTCAAACATAATGTATTGACAGACAATCAGAAATTGAGAACTAAATGAGTGCTTGAGGAATTAAGAAATTAATAATAAGTGCAAAATTAGAAATTAAACTTGCAAGCAACTAAGTATGTATCGAATCCCAAATCCTACTTTGTGTCTTTGCCTTTTAGTCTCTAATTTAACCAAATCAGTCATGAAACTGTGAAGATGGAATTGGTGATGATTGCATGGGTGGTAGTGATGGAATGGGTTGTGATGGTTGTGAAAATGGTGGGTATTGGTAAGGTGGTGGTGGGTATGGATATTGGTTTGGTGGTGGTGGGTATGAATATTGGTTTGGTGGTGGTGATCCCGTAAGTAAGCTCGTAAAGATACAATTCAGTGAATAATTTAGATTATATTCACCGAATCATAATGGGGTCATGTTTAGACGAAAAGAGTTATCGTCGGGATTTTGGTTTGGGGGTGGGGTGTTTGGATATTTGTCCATCTTGTGTAAATATAGTGTGGATGTAGTGTATAGAAAGAGGTTTAAGAGAATTATGTGTAAAAATAATGTGAGATTGAATTGAATTTATAGGGGTACAAATGTTAATATTTTTGGTAATTAATTTTTTTGGCCTAACGGCTCATTCCAACGATCATATGACCGTTTTTCTCTCGTCCTCAATGTGCGTCCCCGACATACCCCACAGTCTAATGAATCCACTTATAAGAACCATACTTTGTAAAATGTATGGTTTATATAATATATATAAAGGTTGTAAAAATCTTTTGACGGTAGCTTGACGGTCGAGTGGGGTTAATGATTAATCGGAGATCCTAAATTGTAAAGGAATTCAATTAAAAATATATAAATATAACAAAATAGCAAAGTTTGATTCATTTTATTCCGAGATACACATCAAAGATTATACATTTGTTATTTTTATTCTTTAATATTGATTTTTCCAATTTTCTTGAGTTATTAGAAAGTGTTTGTGTCGTCATTTAAAAAATAAAAAAATGAAAAAATAACCGTCAAGACCGATTAATTGACCGCCAAGGCTGATATTAGACCGATTTTTGCAGCAAACTGTCAAACTGACCGATTATGCCTAATCGTAATCAGTTGAAAACCGTCAAGTGATTAATCGTCGATTAATCGGCCGCCAAGACCGATTCTACAACACTGATATATATAATAGATAAATCAAAAAAAAGTTTAAAGACCTTATTCATAGAAAATCATAAACTACAGGGACCATTTTCGTAATTTTGTCTTTATATAATATATAAAATAGATAAAATATTAAAAGTTAAAGAAAATTTATTAAGACAAAATGGCAATCTTTAGTCCGTAGAAACCAAAACGGAAACACAGTCGAACCATAGGAACTGTTTAACTTAAAAAAGTTAATTAGGGACTAAAGTTGCAAACTGAACCAAAGTCTAACCATAGGGACTGTTTAACTCAAAAAAGTTAATTAGGACTATCGTTGCAAACTGAACCAAAGTGTAACCATAGGACTGTTTACCTGAAAAAATGTATGGTTTGTATAACATCCCTCGTCACTCGTCTTGTTTCTTTCATACTTCAACTCTCCGGTTCGTCGACTTCTGTGTAAAACACTCCTTCACCGTCGGCGATAATCCCCTTCCCCTCCTCATCGTCGGCGATTACTGTCCTCCGGTCTGCCCATCCCTCACCGTCATCTGCAATTTCTGACCTCCGGCCTCCCCGTCCTCACCAGTCACCATCATCGGCGATTACTGTCTTCCCCCATTTCATTATCATGGCGGTGACGGACGATCGAGTTAATTGTCCATTCGTCCTCTAACGGGTCCTGCTTTTTTGCAGCTTCTTAGCCTAAAAGTCAAAATTCAGACCTCTAAAAGGAAGCACACAATTTTGTCTGAAAAGGAAAAAAGAAGACCCGAAAGTTTACTTTCACACTCGGCAATGGCTCCGGCACAACACCCATCGACTATGGAGAACCTCCCAGACGAGGTTTTATCAGACATTTTCAACAGATTATTGGCGAAACAAATTGGTCAAATGAGGTGCATCTGTAAATCTTGGAATTCTCTCTTATCTGATTCCAACTTCATAAAATCCCACCTCCATCGTTCAATCCATACCAACGATGAGATCCTCTTGTTCTTCAATTGGCAATTTTCTTTTGACTGTAATTCAATCACAGCACGCCGCTCTTGTTCTCCCAATCACGAACTCACCAATTTCATCAAACTCCCGGTTAACCCCCAAATTGAAAATAGTAGTTGCAATGTCATCGGGTCCGCGAACGGATTGATATGCTTTTATTACCAATCATTATGTCTTCCCTACCCTGATTCCAACGTTTACATTTGGAACCCTTCTCTATCCATGTTGTTAACTCTCCCACCATGTTCTTTACCCTACGATTTCTCAATGAACATCCATTTCCGGTTCGGGTTTGATCCCAAAACCGATGACTACAAAGTCGTAAAGCTTACAAGCCTTGTCAAAACACGCAACATGCTACCACAAATTGAGGTATATAGCATGAGAAAGGGCTCATGGGAGTTGATAACTCAAAGGTTTCCATCGCAAATCACAATGACAAATCATGGTGATCAACTTTGTTTAGATGGTCATCAAGGGCATCTTCATTGGACCGGTTTTCCTGCTTTGAATCGTATGCCACAAATGATAATGGCATTCGATTTGAGTGCCGAGACATTATCTGAGATACCTCTTCCAGAAGCCATACGCGATTGCTTCAATGTTTTAGGAGTTTTGGGTGGAAAGCTTTGTGTGATGTCACGTGTTAAGTATGGTGGATGGGAGGTGTGGGTGATGGATGAGTATGGGGTGACTGAATCTTGGATCAAAAAGCATTATGCGTTTCCTCAGTTTAGTAGTGATGTAATATCATGCGGATTCACATCACGCGGTGAGTTTCTTTATCAAGCTCGCAATGATCGTTTTGCTTTGTATGATCCGGTTGCAGACACGGCTAAAACCTTCGAGATGAACGGAGGATTTCAAGTGTATAAGATTGTGGAATATGTTGATAGTCTTGTTTGGGTAGTACCTGCGGGACATGAGTCGTCCAAATGGCATCTCTTCGTTTCGGTGTTGAAGAGGCATCAGCTCCATGTCTTTTATGTTTTGTTACCACTACTCTTCATGATGCTATGTTTCTTCATTAGTTTCCTGTTTTAGCATTATATATTAGATGACTGCGATATATAATTAAATGCTCTTCAAGTCTCCCATTCCTTCACACAAAATTTCAAAATAATATATAAATCGAGAATGCGAGCCATTCTTTTACGAAACTTCTAGATAACATAAATCTGTGAAAAGAATGGGTGAGTTTAGGACCTTTCGATTGATGTACATTCACAATGTCATTGTGGGATAAGTATAAAAAAGTTGAAAAACCACAATAGTAGTAGTTGATATTTACATGAAAAGTGAACAAGTATGACTATGACTATCTTTCAATTCTCTCTGTTTATTTATCTAGCTCTGTCATAGTTTTTATATAATTTTATCCTTTGAGAAAAGTCTCTTATAGACGTTTTTACTAATAAAGTTTTTAAAATAGGGTTTCGGTTTCATTTATATGACAAAATTCTTCTAGAATGCTACATGTTGATATCATGATACGCAGCCGTCTCACATGTCCTCGTTAGCAGGGATACAGATGTATGTGTTTTTGTTGACAATGATGCACATTGATATTTTTTGTTGAGAGATTAAATAAGGGTCAAGTTATGTAAATAAACTAGTCGTACTGTAATTTTAAATATTAATTTATGTATTTTATCACATCAGCATGTAATCAACGATGAAAGTTTGTCTTAAATTGATTCGTGTGTAGGGTGCAAACCAGCCGAGTAGGTTCGTGACCTACTGCCTATTCGGGACTGGCTCGTTAAAAGCTCGACTCGAGATCGATTTTGAATGAGTCTGAGCCTAGCTCGAGCTTGATATAATGCTCATTTATTAAACGAGCTCGAGCCAAGCCTGTGTCACTAAACATGATTAGGCTCACGAGCCCTAAATGAGCCTATATGTAATATAGCTTTTATTTTATTTTTATATAAATTAAAATTAATTAAAACATATTTGAGATTAGTAATTGGGAATTTATATTTAGCTTTAAGTAGTAAACGAGCTTCTTAACAAGCTCGAGCCGAGTTTAAGCTCGTTTAGGCGTGTTAGGCAACAAATGAGTCGAGCCCAAGCCCGAGCCGAGCCTATATGTTTCTTAATGAGGCTCAGTGAGCTTGGGACTATAAAGCTCGAAACGAGCCGAGCTTGGTCAGACTAGGGATCGAACTCTACTTGTTTACTCTATTCATGTGATCGTTTTCATATTTATTTTTTACAACTTTGTCCCAATTGTAACATCGGTTACGAATTTCACCCTAGAAATTTGTCCAACTTTTTTAAAACTATGCTTTTAAAACCTTTTTCTTTTCTCAGCATAATCTTATAATTTTGTCTTATGCATGCTTTTAAAATTTTTTCGTGTTTACAAATTAGTGGTTTTTGGTATTCACATTGGAAAAAAGTTTTAAAAATTGTAAAAGAAGAGGTAAGAAGTCCTAAAAAGTGATTGCAAAGATGTAAAAAGTAATTTAGTAAAAGACACCTAAATTTGTATAACAAACATGTAAAATAAAGTTTAAAAAAAACGAGCCAAATTTATAAAAAAGTTTGAGTCAATTTGTAAGAAAAATTAGATTCGAGTGGATATTTAAAAAAGAAAAAAGAAAAAAAGGCTGGCAACATATTATACATGCTAGCTGCTAACATGGACAAGTAGTCAAATACCAATTCAAGATTTCAAGTTAAACCTTCATGGTTATTTACGTATTGATATAGTTAGATGTTAAATTAATATTCTGAAGACAATACGAATAGTTTTTATATTCGATAAATGGTTCTAACCCACCTATTAAATATTTGATCAGTTTTATCCAGACAATTTGTTTTTTTTGACTAATTTAATCAAAATTTTTGTATAATAATTATTATAAAACTACCCACGCCACCATCACTTTCATTCCCATGTCCACCACCTTTATATTCTATCACCATCAGCGTCGCTCGTAAAACCATAATTTCTTCAGTGATCACCGCCTCTTCCACACCATTCACTTGTAACCATTCCCCCACCCGACCGCCCATTTCATAAAATTGAAACCTTGAAATTCTTGTATTGTTAGTGATTATTACCGCAATTATTATTATTATTATTGTTATTATTATTGTTATTATTGTTATTATTATTATGATATAAAAACAACAAAAATATAAATGTAACTAAAAGTCATGTACCATTAATGGGAAATTGGAATATCCTAACAAGGTTGCCAAAATTGGTTAAAATCCGCGACTTCCGTAATGGAGTATGACGTTGAGTTTTGGAACGGATTCGAGTCGCAAGATACAATTTATCATTTTTTTTCATATGATTTTTTGTAACAGATACCACTAGTTATCAGTTTTTTTCAAATAAATATAACTGAATACCGAAGGTTATGAACTTTCATAACAAAAGAATGTTAAAAAATTGGTTTTAACCAATTTCAGAAAATGAGTTTCCCTCATTTTGAACACGAAATTCGAACCTTAAAACATTATTAAAATGATTAAAGGGTTATGTTTTTGTTTTCTACTATGTGATACATTCATTTTGATATATCACACATCCAAAACGGATTTAATATGAATGAGAAATTAGTGAGATAGTTGGATGAAGTAATTGAATAAGTTTAATGAGTTTTTAGTTTATATCCCACATAGGTGGGAGATGAAAGAAAGTGCGCCGGTGGGGGGTGGGGGGGGGGGGGAGGGGGGGTTTGTAGGCAAGTTTGGGTTGGGCCACCGAACTTGTGTGCAAACGTGCATCCTGCGAGGCTACGATTACGAATGCACCACCGGTCGATCAAAAATTTAATGACTTTTTTTTCATAACTGTAAATTAATTAAATTAAAACTCATTAACACATATTCCGGTTTTGATCTTTGTGTTTAATTTGACTGTTACACATTTATGTGTTGGATGACTGTTACATTTTGCTATGTAAATACAACATTCCTGTATTAGAGAGGACACACGAAATGCAACCGATTTCTCTTCTTCTGCATTTTCTTGTTACTACTAAGGTATAATCTAGGCCTACTATAGGTTCGGATGAAAGGGTCGTGAAGCAACTCACTTTCCTTTCATTCCAATATGGATTGCGACTACATCTGAATCTGGATCTTCCCCTGCAATTGGGATTGGCCACTCATCTGGAGTATGTCATGAGGTCTGGCCTGGTGGAAGAAAGATGGTCTCGAAGAACCACTTCAAAGCTGTTGTATCCTGAG
The DNA here is from genome assembly GCA_023525715.1 of Cichorium intybus. NCBI lineage: Eukaryota > Viridiplantae > Streptophyta > Magnoliopsida > Asterales > Asteraceae > Cichorium > Cichorium intybus. Next base: position 43,313,655 of record CM042012.1, on the reverse strand, counting down.
AAACAAACATCTGATAGCGGACGAATTTGTTTTATAAACACTGTGTTGAACACAGACCTCGCAAACGTTGATCTCTTCTGGTTTCGTACATTTCCGTTATATTTTGCTAACAAATAACTTTTTAGAACTTAAGATAATCTTTCTGTAAATATAAACTTTTAAACTATCATCATGTGAGCGGTTTATACTTTAAAAAGTTTGTTTACAACTATTATTTATGATTTAAAAACAACTTCATTGTAAGCTATTGATTTAAAACACGTTTTTGGTCTAAAAGATACGAACATATTTAAAAAAATTATTGTCATGAAAGAAATTTCATTTTAAAACAGGTCATTGTCGAAAGCCATTATATAAAAACAAAGCTCTTCTTGGACTTTATGCTACTGAACTTCTAAAATTTGGTTGCCATGAAAAGAATCATATTAGAAAATTTATATCACGAAACCATTCGGACTTTGAATTGTGCACTAAAACGGTAAGGGAACCAAAAAAAGAATTGTTTTTATAAAAACGTTTTGATTTTCAGTTTTCAGAATAATAGAAATTTTAAGTTCGGTTTTGTTTTTTCATATGAAATCAAAAAACACAAACCAAACGGAAAAAACAAAATCATTACACGCATACACGTTAAATTGATAAAATATGGTAAAAAAAATAATACAATAATTGATATATTTTAATGGTTTCCATAGAAAATTAAAATTGAACATACGTTTATTACATCGTTGTGTATAACCTTTTATAGTAGATTCATTTTCATTTAGGTTTTGCATAATATCGATTAAAAAATTACAAAAAACGGGACTCGGCAATTACTTCAACTTTTACATTCTTTAACGTTAGATTGGTGTATAGACATTATATATTGGTTAATAATCTGTATAACTTATTATATTACGGTATAATATTGTTTATATAAGTTAAAAAATTATTTCGAAATTTTGTCATTATGTTGAACGAATTCGCGAATCTTAGCATTTAAACATTTTAGTATTAGATGATATACACCACCAAAAATTATAACATTTCCGGAATTCTCAAAGAAATTTCGAAACTTGTATGTTTCCTTAGTTTTTTTTTTTATGGTTTTTAATGTTATATTCATAAAAAATGTAGGTTGTTTGTGCTAAGTTGTCATTAAACCGAGAAAAATACCACCTAAGAAAAATGATGAATGGCAGGGTTTTCATATTTTGCAATGAGTGGTTTTGAGTGACCATAAGTAGGGCGTGTCCATATCATTCTTATTAGTCAAAAAACGATTAAGAAATGAATTCAACGTCATTCATGTTGACAAAGAGCTATTTTGTGTCTTCAGTGACATCTCTTTAGTTGATGATCAAGCAGAAGAAAGTCCTCAAAGCATGGTATGGAACAACTTAACCATCTCTATCGGTTACTGAATAATTAAGAATTGATGAGGTGCATGATTCTCGAGTTGACGTCATGGGAACTTAAATGGAAGTTAGGAGAGTTTATGACTGAGTTGCTATCCAACCTAGAGTTAGATATCCTTTTGATGGATTTCTATTGATACCTTTACCTTGAGTTGGAGGTGGAAGTTGGGGAAGAATTTAGCAGAGAATTACTAATGGAAGGATATATGAAGGATTGACTAGCCAGTTCTTGCAAATTTGATCACTAAGTAGATATCTCTCTATATCAGCCATTTAATTTTTGTACAATTTAATTTTGTATCGTTGGTTTCAAATAGGGATGAGAATTGGTCCGGACCTCGACCGAACCGGAACGAGAACCGAAGAACCGAGTACCGATTTTATAGGAAACGAAGAACCGGGAACTGAACCGAATACCCCGGTTCCGGTTCCTACCGGTTCGGTTGTACAAGTAGTGTGCTATTAAGAAATGTGTTCGGTTTCGGACCCGGCCCAAACCGGACCGAGAACCGAAGAACCAAGAACCTATTTTGTGGGAAATGGAGAACCGAGAACCGAACCGAATACACGGTTCCGGTTCCGGTTCCTATTCGGTTCTGGTTCCGGTTTGGTTCCCGGTCTGGTCCGGTTCTCCCACTACTAGAAAAAAGGCATTTAATGACTGACATTGTCAGTCATTAAAGGGTATAGATGACTGACAAATGTCTGTCATTGAAAGCCTAGTCATAAATGAAAGATGACAGACATTTGTCTGTCATAAATTTATGACATTTTTGACTGACAATTATGACATACGTTTACGACTGACCATTTGTATGTCGTAACTTTTTGATACTTTTTAAAATTCTCGTAATACAAAATAAAACATCTTACATAAAAAAAGACAATTTATTTCACAAATAAACTATATCAAATACAAATATTCATTCCAATAGTAAATCAAAGTAATACATTGATAGTATGAAAAATCTTCAAGCTTAAGATATGTACAACATCCGAATTATACATCAACACATCAAATGATCAACTATCTATACCCAAAACTAATTCTAAAACTAACAACCCGATAAGCCAAAACTATATAACTTAACCATTTAATTCCAACCGGCAAAGAGGGAAGTTGGTTTGGCCTTCTTTTCCAAGGGAATGAGGATTTGGTATTCCATCCCAAATTTCAGCAAGCATGGAAACCATTAAAAACTGTGAAGGTCAGGATTTTGTATTCCATCCACATCTTTCAGAACCTGCATATAGAAATGTGAGTCTTAAAAAGATTTTTTATTGTCATGTTCTTAGAACTTATTTATAGCAAATATGATTAGTCACGGAAAAATTTAAAACTAGATAACATAAAATTGATACATTTAGAACTTGATATCAAACATTGGAATCAGAACTTGATATCAAACCTATGAAATTAAACATTGGAACCAGAACTTAGAACCAAAACTTGGAATCTGTATGTACAAATACATTATAAATATCTATATGAATCAAAAATTTAGAATCAAACCTTGGAACCAGAACTTGATATCAAAACTTGTAATTCCTATAAAAATTTAGAATCTGCACAAAAAATATACAAATCTGTATGAATCATATTTTAGAATCAAAACATGGAATAAGAATTTAGAATCAAACCTTTTAATCTGCACAATGGAATCTATACCCAATAAAACTTGAAGCTTGTAATCTAGAACCAGAAAAGATAACAGAACCTGAATCTTGAAACCGTAATATTGAAAAGAAACTTAATCTTAAAACCTAAAAGTTACCGATAATCAGACTTGCAGAAATGAAACTTATCAGAAAAGAAGTTAACAGAACCTGCATTGGAGGAGACGAGGACCTGGATTGGAGGAGACGAGGAAGAAAGTCGAAACGGCCACCACCACCTCCGATGGCCTGCAACTCTCTTCCTCTCTCTCGCGATGACCTGCAATATTCGATATATCATTATCGGAGAAATCAAAGCAAAATCAGCAAAAATCAAAAGGAAATCAAACAAAAAAGAGGTGAGACGATAATGTTAAACATAGATAACACAATACCTGCAAAATCAAACAAAAGTTAGGATCGGTTTACAGATCAGTGGGTACCGGTGTTGTTGAGACTCGTGGTGACAGTATTCCAATACTGGTGAAATCAAACAAAAGAGAGGATCGGTTTGCTGACTCCTTTACAGACCGGTGGTGACCATTGTTCCAATACCGGCATCGTGGAGACCTGTGAGCACCGACCATCAAACATAAGATAGGATCGGTTTGGTTTCTTAGAAGAGACGAGGTGGAGATGGGAGAATAGAGATATTTGTTTGTGCAGTAGAGAGAAAAGAAGAAAATCTAGGGTTTTGGGGGATGGGGTAAACGAGAAGGGCCTGGGAATCAAAATAGTTTCAAAAATTTTGGGAAAATTTGAGAGGGGAAACGTAAGGGAGTGAAAAAGTCACGCGGTTTCCTTTTTTCAAACAAAAGATGACGTTTTTTTTTACGACTAACGTTATTTGTAAGTCGTAAATCTTTAAAATTTTACAAAAGATGACATATTTTTAATGACTGACGTTTTTGTCAGTCGTAAAAAGATGTATGTCATTGTTTGTAAGTCATGAAAAGTCATTTTTCTAGTAGTGTCCGGGTCAAAAGCTCATCCCTAGTTTCAAATATCTAGGAATGCGTATTTACTTAAACGAACAATCATGCAATACCCATTCACATCCTATAAATATCTAGGAATGAGTGTTTACTTAAACGAACAATCATCCAATACACATTCACATCCTATATATAAATGAGATAAAATATTCAAAAAGCTGTCCCAAAACGGGGACAGCCCAAAATCAATATCTAAATCAATTTCTGGCGGGTATTTTCAAGCTCAAGATGATTAAAACATAGAGAATTAAGCTAAAATTCAATGATTTTTAGTTTAGGATTAAAGGTTTACGATAAACCGTAAAATCTAAAATCTAAACCCTAACCTGAAACCCTAAACACTAAATCTTAAAACCTAAACATTAGGTTTAGGATGTAGAATTTAGGGTTAGGGTTTAAAATTTATGGTTTAGGTTTTAGAATTTAGTGTTAAACTTTAGGGTTTAAGGTTTAGGGTTTAAGGTTTAAGGTTTATGTTTTGGAATTTAGGGTTTAAAGTTTAGGTTTTAGGGTTTAAAATTTAAGGTTTAAGGTTTAGAATTTATGGTTTAGATTTTAGAATTTAGATTTTAACTTTAGGGTTTAGGGTTTATGCATTACTTTAATATTTTTTTTTAATTATAGCATCCTACTTTTGTTATTTTATTTCTATTAGAGCATTGCACTTTCATATTTTTACACATTAAAGTATCCTATTTTTGTTGTATTCTATTATTGCAATCTAAAGAAGTCGATAATAATACGTTCTTAACAAATAAGTCAAAATAAATCACAACTTCATTAACAATTTTCAATCACTTTTAACATATCATAACATAACAAACTAACAATATCATATCATAAAAACCTAAACATAACATCCAATACATCATATTAAGTCTAATAAAGTTCTTAACAATAATAGAAAACATCAAAAATTAAACATATCATATAATCCATTAATATTTTCATACAAATTCAATCAAGTGTTCACATCAATAAATCCATATAAAATCCTATAATTTCATATACATTAACTAACACAAAATCTATATAAATTAACACAAAATCTATTAAATGTTCATATAAAAAAGAACAAATTACTGAAATCGTCCCTGTTGTTTGATCAAAATAGCGTGTTTGGTCCCTAACTTTTATTTTGCACTCGGACCATCCCTATTGTTTGTTTTTTTTGCGTGTTTGGTCCCTTCTAGACATGAAAAGACTATATCACCATTAATAATTCATTTTCTAATTTTCTATTATTTATTTATTATTTTTAAACTAAAAAAATATAAAATGATCACATTTTTTCTCTCTATCTCTCTTTCACGTTCTCTCTCAAGTCTCACCCACTCCCCACCCTAACCTAACCCCGTTTTGTCTCTTCTCTCATCTCCAGCCACCATCTCTGTCTCCGATCAATTTCTCCGACCCCCATCTCCGATCACTCCATTAATCTTCCAAATAAACTCAAGTACAAAATCAAACCTCTCTCGAATTTGGAGGGGGTGGGGGAGGTACAGATGACGAAGGCGGAGAGGGAGGTAAGGACAGCGGAGGCAGCGGAGTAGGCGGAATGGCTGTGATCGGAGGCTGCTGTTACGGAAGAATTGTCTCTGAAGGGGTTTTTTCTGTACAACATCGTTCAGTGCTTCATAGTATTAAGTAGCAAATTAGATGGCAGATTTCGATCTTTGCGTTGGGTTTTATCCATCGACCAATACGATGGACGATTTTGGGCAGGTGATCACAGCTCGTACTCCAACAATAATTCTCAACCCACTTCCACCGCAGCTCCCCACCGGTGGCCGCAATGCTTTTTGCGGTGGCAGAAGTGGTAGCATTAATTCGACGCCCACCTCTGATTCCCGCCCACTTCTCCTTTCCTCTAATTACGATGGGGGAATTAATTTCTGAAACCATTTTGATTTTGGATCTGGAGGGGGACGGTGATTGCAGGTTAGGTTTGGTTTACATTTTGTTTTGAGGTTGGAATTTCAATTCCAGCTTTAAATTGCAGGTTTGGTTTTGAGTTGCAGGACTTAGCTTTAATCTGATGTTAGGGATAGATTTCAGTTTTAAGGCTTGATTTTAGTTTTAGAAATTGACTTCAGTTGCTGGGTGGTGGTGGTCGATGTCAATGGTGTGGGTGGTCAGTGGCAATGGTGTTGGTGGCGATCGATGACGGTGGTGATCGATGATGACAGTGGTGGTTGACAACGCCTAGTGATATTACATATTTTAGTCGTTGTTGAGCCCTATTCTTAGTGAAATTATATCATATATATCGTGGTATTCTCACTTTTCGTGCCAGTACTTGTTTGGAAGAAAATAATGAAAACAGGGACCAAAAATGTGCAAATTGGAGGAAGTTTGAAAAAGAAGGGAAATCAGGAAAATACGTACGCACGCCGTTGACAACGCCATCGTCACACGCGTCAAAAACAATTTATAACCCACTTTTACTACGTAGATAGGGCAAGCGGAGTCGAGTCCAAGGATTTAGTGGTTAACTTTTAACGAGTTGTAAAGTAAATATTGACTGTGATGGTAAAAATATTGAAATTGTAACTTGAGAATAGAGAAAGAATTACTTCCGGTTTAGTTATCAACAATTAGTTTCACATGTTTTACTATAATGATTCCGATATAATTACTTTGACATAATTACAGTTTACTAACAATTACTATTACATGGGTAAGTACATAATATGTTGAGTCAATTATTTGTCTTTGTCTAACAATTGAGTAGATTAGGTACAAACAATGGTTTGGCAATATTATGTTTTATCTAGATGATAGTAACATTACAACTTATTAACATATTACTTGAGCACAAAGTATATTAACCGATTATCCGTCTTAGCTCGTTATTTAGGTGAGATAGGCACGAATAATGTGTTGGTAATACTATGTCTTGAGAATATGATAGCAAGTAGAAGTAGACACAAATGATTCACTAGTTGTATTCAAAGATATGAGAGTTTAATAATTACAATAGTAAAACATTTGTTCGGAATCAAAGTAAAAACATGTTACACTAAAGGTATGATAACATTACCGGAAGTAATCTGAAGAGATTAGCCTTCCATTCGAGTGATGATCGTGAAGATGGTCTTGGTGTTCCTTGGCATGTAACTTGGAGCGTTTATCCTTCGAATTATCTTGAATTACTACTAAAATTACCACCGAAAGGGATAATCTATTGGTTCTAAACAACTAACTAAGAGATATTTCGACTATTACAATTGATAGAGAGTGAATTGGTAACTTGGTGTCTAAAGGATGTAAATTGGTGTAAAATGGGTGTCTAAAACCGTGCATAGAAGGCCTCTATTTATACTTGCTGAACACAGTGCTCGCGTCGCGACCAAAGGGTCCGTCGCGTCGCGAGGGTGCGGCCTGGTGCTGCTTTTGTCGGCCACTGGTCTGGCTAGTGCGTTTGTTGGTAGTCTCGCGACCAAGAAGTTGGTGATGTCGCGTCCAAGGTCTTCGCGTCGTGACCCATGCATCCGTCGTGGCGCGAGTGCTGTAGGTTTTGGGTCTTCTGTCTTGCTTCTCTTCACGTCGCGACACAGGGTCTGTCAAGTCGCGAGTGCTGTATCTTTTAAGAGTTTTTCACCTTTTTACTCTTCGGTTTGGAGCATCACTTCCTCGGGTTTGATTTCTTATTAGAGTTTCTTGGGTCTTGTTCCTGAAAATAAGCCATAAATGTTAACACATAAATCCCTCTTGTTTTCCTCACACTAGCAGCTCCGGAGAACTCTGTTCAAGTTAAACATGAATTATAATTCATGTTTAGCCACCCGTTAATATAAGCCTGTTTTGATGTTGAGCTTATCAGGATTTCCTACGGTAAATACCATAGTTCTGGCAGATTTGCATCTGCAACACAGCAGTGGGCCGTGATGTGCAGTGTAAGAAAAATGAGATATTCTCTCGTTAGCTTGCAATTTCTGTGAGAATGTCTGGGGACGAAAGACAAATTGATCATAATTCTTTTGGGAGAATTAATGATATTATAATAGGCTTTCCCCGTGATTTGTGAGATGTTTTCTATATGAAAACAAATGGCTGGCTTGGGCTAGTAGTGACCCGACAGTAGATCTTTTATCACCGCCAGACTTTTGGGAGTCTGTGGTGTGCATCAGGAGCTGCCGTTGGAATATGAGCTTTTGCCTTGATATTAAGAAAACATGCATTCTTATATAAAATACAATTTATTTGTTTAACAGCCGAGGTAGGTTAGACGGGTCTGTCTGAACCATATATGTTATAGAGAAACATTTTGCATGTTTTAAGGCGGTTTTTGAGTTCTTTTGTTTTGCACAAAAATATAGTTTCCGTAAGCCTCTGAGCGTCTTTATGCGATAAAACAGTCTTTAAATGATAGTGTTTTATTATAAAAATAAAACACTATCAGCCGTGGAAATCAAGAAGGCGCGACGCGGATCTAAGGCGGTGGAACAAATTCAAATGCCAATAAAACGGGAAAAGATTAGTACGCGCGCCGTACAAACCATAAATGCGCGGCGCGGCTGCGGGAATTTTGCAACTATAAATAGAGGCTTTTTCAGCCGAAAACCCGAGCAAAACCCCGGTGAAAAATCGACCTCAAGGCTCTTTGACTCCGAGATTAAGCTTCTGCAACTTCATATCTGGTATTTCTATGTTTTAGAATTTATTTTCATTTAGCGAGATAGTTAGAATTCAGTAGCTAGTATCTTTGGGAGGGACAACCACTGATATTAGGCTTTAGTTTATGTTTTTGAATCATTTGGTTACTGTTTGTACTCGTGAATCTGAGTTTGGTTTATGATAATCATTTGGTTACAAGTAATTGTGGTTTTTTTCGGTATTTTATGCTTGATATTGGATTGTGCTTGTTGTTTGGTGTTTGGATGTTTGTATGACCTTGTTTGGACTGAATTCCTTTGCTGATTTCAGTAGCCAACTAGGGTTAGCCTTGTGGTTTGAACTTTAGCCAGTGACTGTTCAGGTGGACCTTAGTTATTGGTTTAGTTTATACCTTGGTTTATGTTTGATTGTTTGCCTTTGTTTGCTTCTGAATTAGAGATGTACTTCTGATTTCAGTAAGTGACTAGGTTTGTTTGGAGTTTAGTTTAGGTTTATGTTTGGTTGGAATTGTTTCAGTTTATGTTTTCTGGGATTAGTAGTCAAAAGCTTAGGAACTAAATCCTCTGACTATAGCGTGACACTATAGTTGGTAATCTATCACCTGACTTGACCACGTAACTCCTGTGGATCGACCCTGACTTCCACTGTGCTAAGTGAGTGTGTTAGGTTTTTTCTTATTTTTGACCACATGACGACCGCTGCGATGTCAAATTTTGGCACCGTTGCCGGGGAGTTGTGTGCTTAAGATTAGGTGCTTAGTAGGAACTTTAGTTTCTGATTTTTTTGTGAGTTTCATTTGGTTAGTGTTTTGCTTTTTGATTTTTCGGGCGTGTTGCATTAGTGCATGCATACCCACAGGGGTGAGCAAGTATCCCTTTGCGTTTTGATCCTGAGATTGAGCGAACTGCGCGTAATATCCGTGCACGTAGGCGTTCTAATATCATGAGTTTTAGTAATATTAGCAGTAGTCCAGAGCATGTTGCCCAGGAACCCTCGGGTGAGGCAACGAGGATGTCTTTTATTCCCTCGGTTTCGGAGTTTCATTTCGGGAGCACGAGTGCTTCTGGTGGTGCAGTTTCAGCCCCTGTACCCATACCATCATGCACTCCGCCATCGATTCCACCATTTCCACCAGTATCACAACCACAATCCACAAACCCATTCACCTCTGCCATGTCTTGGGGAGCGCCGACCCGTGATGGCACCCCAGATTCTAGACAGCAGACACCTACTTCACAACCATTTTCACAACCACAACCAGTATTTTTCAAACCTCAACCTACACAACCGCAACAATACCAGCAACCTCCTCAGCAACAGTACCAATATCCAGAGACCGAGGAGAGATACGATGAGGAAGATGAAGGATGGGTTCCACCAGCACCACAACAACCATGGAACCGAGGTCGGGGACCTCCCAGAAGAACACAGCAGCATCAACAACCACCAGGTCAGCAGGGGTATAACGATCATCATTTCTACGGTAATCCTGCTCAACCTTTATATTTTGCACAACCGAGAAGGCAATCGGTTGCATCACATTTCCAGCCACGGGAATATGATGACTCGTCGCCAATTTATATTCCTGACAATATTGAATCTCAAGTAGAAATAAGGCCTCAATTGTTAGGGATATTACCGGAGTTTAGTGGGTACAAGCAGGATGACCCATACAACCATTTGTATGAATTTATAGCGATTGACAATGCTAACACCCCTAGGAATACTAATAGGAACATCTTTAGGCTTAGGTTATTCCCATTCACTCTTAAAGACAAAGCCAAATACTGGTTTACGTCTTTACCATCAAACAGCATCACCACGTGGGACCAACTCAAGGCCAAGTTCCTACAAGAATTCTATCCGGCAAGCAAGACGACAGAGATTAGGAGGGTTATTCAGGACTTTCAGCAAAAACCAGGAGAAGCTTTCCACGAAGCATTTGATCGGTTAAAGGAGTTATTACGATCCTGCCCGCACCATGAGGTTCCCAAATGGCAGTTAGTAAAATTGTTCTTTAAGGAGTCAGCGAAACACATCAAGCAATGATAAATGCCTCGTGAAGTGGGACATTTATGTGGCAAGACCCAGAAGAGGCTTGGCAGTTCTTGGAACAATTAAGCAATGGCTCCAAAGCGAATTTTTCTATGAGAAAAACTGTAGGCACAGCAGCAGCAGTGGGAGCTGATGCTGATTGGAAGAAGGAGGTAAAAAGGAAATAAGCGAATTAAATAAGAAGTTTGACAGACTTATGTCAACGCTGCAGAATGGACCTCAATGTCAACCACAAGGAGGTCAAGGAGGACCGAAAACTCAGGAGGCAAACCAAGTTTATGGCCAGGGTCAAGGTCAGTATAACAATGGACGACCCTACAGACCATATAATCAAGGACAGCAGCAAAACTTCAATAACCAGAGGCAGAATAACTACCAAGGTCAATCATCCAATCAGCCTAGGTCATACCAGCCCACAAGCAATAATGGAAATACGAGTGGGAGTGGTAGCAACAATAATAATAGGGGGCCCAACATTACTGTCAACAATGCCCCAGGAACTCAAGAAGACTTGGTTGCAAAAATGTATGAAATGTTCAGTGCTACTCAGCAGCAGTCCCAAGCCAATACAAAAGCTATCGCAAACATGGAAAGGCAAATTGGACAAATGGCCGAGGATCAGCGAAAAAGGGACAATGGAAAGTTGCCAAGTGCCACGAAAGTTAATCCAACCCATAATCAGCGAGCCGGGAAGGAACATGTTAATACCGTCGAGGCTGAATGGAGAAAAGTCACCTTGGAGGACTTATTAGATTCAGGAAGCAAGGTAGAGCTTGAGAAAGAAGAAGAAGTCCAGGAGAAAGCGGAGATTAAAGAGGAAGAAATGGAAGAAAAGGAAATTCCTGTTGAGGAGGGAACTCAACCAAAGGTGGACAAGGAGGTTCTGGAAGAAAAGCAGTCAGTGATTGCAGGAATTAAGCAAAGAAAGAAAGATAAGAAAGGGAAGAAAAAACAGGAAGCGCCTAAATCGATAGGGCCATTGATAAACCAACCTCTGTGGGATGAACTTAAGGACGCTCCTGAAGATACAAGAATTCTTCAGGAAATGTGCGAGAGAAATGGAAAAATTAAGATTCCCACACCAGACACTGTTAGATTGACAATTAAGGCAAGTGAGGCATTGTTGGGAACACTGCCCAAAAAAGAGAAGGATCTTGGATCACCATTGATCACTACTACTGTAGGAGATGTGGTCATTCGGAACACTTTGCTGGACTTGGGAGCAAGTGTAAATGTGCTACCGGGGTACTTGTATGATAAGTACAAGAATGAGGAACTAGAGCCAGCAAAGATCGTACTGCAGCTGGCTGACCAGTCAACAAAGGTATCCCGGGGAAAATTGACCAATGTCATAGTCAAGGTTGGAGACTTCTTTTATCCTGTAGATTTCTTAGTCATGGAGTATAAAAGTTTGGAGGACGCGCCTGCACTCATATTAGGACGCCCATTTCTGGCTACGGCCGGCGCCGTGATTGACTGCCAGACGGGGGATGTGGACATCTCTTTTGGGACGCGAAAAAGAAGGCTGAATACGTTCGGAAACCCTGTATCTTTACCTCCAGGGAACGATGACAAGCAAGCAGACAAAAATATGCTAATGGAGTCTGGGATTAGGAACAAAGTAAAAATATGGACGTGAACGGGAGAAGGAGGAAAAGAGGAAATTTTAAAGGAAACAAAGGATCACCCGTTGGCCACTATTGATAAGGAGCAGCTGCTGGATATGATGGAAATGCTAGAGGCAAGACACCAGCAGTATGAGAAAGAATCAAGAGAAAGGGAAGCAAAAGTCTTCAAGCTTCTGGAATCGCAGCAACAATGGATTAGTGGAGTGAGTGATAGGATGACTCAAATCACATCCTTAATGTCAACGATGGCCCAAAATTTCATACCAGAGTTCAAGCAAATGTCATTCGGAGTTCAAGAAGAAGAATAGGGGTAGGAGTGCTACGTCTGGCTGAAGACGTTAAACTTAGCGCTTGTTGGGAGGCAACCCATCGTGTCATAGAATAGGTTTTGTATTTCTTAGAAGTAATTAGGAAAAATATCATCATTAATTGCAGGTACTAGTGGTCCAAGGCAAGTGTGGGGTTGTGTGAAGAATTTGGAAATTTTAATGACCGCGCCGCGGTTTGTTTATATGCGCGACGCGGGGTCGTAAACCAACCCGATGCGCAGGGGTTGATTTGGTGACACGCGCGCCGCGGTTTGTGCATTTGCACGACATGGGAATCGATCGGTCGGTTTTCTTCCATATTAAGGTAAGTCGCGACACTATTCACACACACCACGCCTCGGAGCTCTGATCAACAAAAATTTCTCGTGTTTTTTCTTGCTCATTTCATTCCTACTACTACGGTATGTCATTCTAACTAGCTTTTACGTGTTAAAACTAGTGATTAGGTGGTTAATTTGGTTGATTTCTCCAAAAACTTCAAAACTTAGAAATCGCCAATGCTGACTCACAGGGTGTTTGTTTTGCCAAATAGAGACCCTAGATGAGTTAGTCGGCACTTAGGCTACCTTGTGGTGTATTTGGATTGAGTTTAAACAGGTTAAAACTTGGTTTAGGTTTGGATTTTGGAAACAGCCGCTCGCCGCGCCGCGCCGCGCCGTTGCTCTTGGGCCGCGCCGTGGTGCGGTGGGGAAGAAAAGGACTTAATTTGCAAAAAATTTTCCTTTTGTGCAGATGTCGTTCAGATTGGACCACGAGTTTCTTCAGTTTCCAGAGGGACCAGCTAGCTCTGTAGAGTACCGATAGAGGAGGGATGCATTGACAGGTCGCCGCGTTCTCGAGGCGACGATCATAGACAGGGATATCCTCAAGGATGCTGGGCTCTGGGGTGCGATAGAGCCGTTTTTGCACCGCACTTGGGTTGAGGGGGATGCTTCATTTACTTGCCGGGGCTGGGATAGGCTCATGGCCACCGAGGAGGACATTGTCTACACTTATGGCAAGCAAATCAAGCAATCAAGGGGGTACCAAAGGGGATGGCGGCTAGGGTTAGGAAACCCTAGCCTTGGAATCGATTTTAGGCCATCTCCATGGGATGATTTTTGCAAAACACCCAAGGCACAAAACAGTTCAAATCAATTCACAAGAAAACAAGCTAGCTCTGATACCACTGAAGGGTTTCTATGCAAACAATGAACACAAAAATTCCTAAGGTTCACATGCAACCCTAATATGATCTATGTTTTCTTCTATGAAGATTAGAACTAAAACCCTAAAGGATACAATTCAATTCTAAAGATGAATTAAGAAAAACCAACCTTTGATCTTATGGTCCTTCAAGCAAGCAGCAAAGAGATCCTGCCTCAAATGCAAGTCACACCCAAACAAGGAGAAGACAATCCAGCAGAGTAGAGGAGAGAGGGAGATGGCGTGAATATGGTGGTGCCAGGGGGTTCCCTATATAGCCTCCACAGGCTACACCTGAAACCCTAAGGAGCCTCCCAAGTGGGCAAGCCTGCAAGTCACTTGGACCAGGCTTCTAAAACCCTAGAAGGGTTTTCGCCAAACCCTAGAGGGGACTCCAGGGTGGCGCCACTTTTGGCCCCTGGCTTATCCCTTGTTAATTATTCAACAATTGAATAATTACAAGTCAGCCCTTGCACTTTAATTAATTAATTTAATCACTAAATTAAATCCAATTAATTCTGGATTAAATCTCAATTAATCAATATAGTTTCTAATTAATATATTAACACTTAAATATATTAATAAGCCATCTATATATATTCTATTGATTTATCAAACCCTTAATAAATCAATCTTTCTCTCTACTAAACTGTACATCAATTCCCTAGCTATGAGGGCAACCCAAATGGACTTTTGCTTTTATTCATAAGATAATTACAATTACAAGTCATGGCTTAGACACCTAATCCAACAGCTACTTCACGCAGTTCCTTGAGGCATGTATTCAGGGGCAGCCTGAGAGGGCTGCCAATACGAAAGTTTGGGCACCATTGTCCAACATTTTCTATGAGGCGGGGACCTCCAGGGAGAGCCATCTCCGTGATCCACTCCACCGTCTCATGCACCGCATCGTCTCCACCACCATCATGCAGCGGGAGGGGGGGCGAGAAGGTGTCGGGTGAGGACATGACATTCCTCTGGGTCCTTCTCGACCCCTCCAGGTTCCTTCACCTCCCATTCGCCCTACCCGTTGCTTTGTCCACCCGTGCAACGAGTGCGTCCGCCAGCAGTCCATTGGCCCATGGGTACTTCATCACCCGCTTGGCCCATTCATACCGGATCCTCACCGCCCGCACTGTCGCTTCTTTGACCGCTTTACCTCCATCTCGCACTTCGGCACGAGCATTGGAGAACATGGGGATGATTGAGCAGCAGCGCCCGGGACAGTTTGTGAGGGTGGCGACCGAGGCACCCCAGGACCCCCAGCCAGCATACGCCCAGCCTGGCAGGAGACGCAGGAGGCAGCCAGTACCGACAGAGCCAGCACCACAGCCACAGCAGCAGGAGGATCCATCGGCTATCCACCGACTGGTGACCATGGTCGCCAGGATGGAGGACCAGTTAGAGTGGATCGGGGAGGTGCTTTTACAGATCGCATCGGCACAGGGCCAGCACACCCGACCATTCCCAGCCAGAGCCCATGACCATGAGGCTGGACCTTCCAGGCCACCAGGTGGCGCTTGATGTATATTTTTCTTTTTCATTTTTTTGGGATATATGTACTGTATCTATGACACACTTTTATCTTTTGCTTGTTTATATTTTATTTTTTATGTTTGCATTTGATGTTTTTGTTGAGTCATGCATGCTATACCAAATGGGAAGGAGTTGTCTCAGACAAGTATGGGGTCACCGTGCCCCCTCCACTTGTCTTGACCACCGGCGTGTTCACTGTTGCGCTACAACTCCAGAATGCTAAATCAAGGACCTTTTTGTTCGAATTTGTACTTGTGATACCGAGTATCAACCAAGCAATCTACCGTCTAAAGGGGTAACTCTTTCTCCCTTGTTCTAAATAATTTTGTACAACGAGGATGTTGTACGGGTTTAAGTGTGGGGTGTGGACGGTCGAAAGAGTAGTTTTTGAAATTTTTGCGGGAAAAGACTGATTTTCAAATTTTTAGCAATTTTTTCAAAATTTTTAATAGATTGTAAGTTTGAAACGAATGGTTTGTGATTGTTTATAGCACTAGAATTTTTCAAGAGATACTATGTAGTTGTTACCATGCTATTAGTTTAGTCAAACAAGTTGAGTTTTAAGAGTTAGACGATTAGAGTGTTTTAGGATTGGAATTTAGGAAGGAAATGTCAATCTGTGGCCTTTGTTGTTCGAGCCGGTAGGTCCGAAAAGGGTGGCCTCAAAGAGGCATTTATACACCTTACCACCTAAGATTGTCTGGTTTGGGATGGTATTTTCGAAAGCTCGTTACACGGACAACATCGAAAGTCATGGATAATTCCTTAATGGCCTTTAGAATCTGAATGAGTAAGTACACTTCATTGTAGACAGAAAATTTGTAATCAATGGTTCTCTAGAAAGCCATGAATTCCAAAGAACACTCTGATTAGGTTTTCATGAACTATTTCACTCTAAATCATAGGGCAATAAGCTTTGAAACTAAACACAGTCAAAAATTATTTGAGTCTTAGTTAGAATTTATTAAAAACTCTCTTGCTTGGAGACAAGCAAGGCACAAGTGTGGGGTGTTTGACAACGCCTAGTGATATTACATATTTTAGTCGTTGTTGAGCCATATTCTTAGTGAAATTATATCATATATATCGTGGTATTCTCACTTTTCGTGCCAGTACTTGTTTGGAAGAAAATAATGAAAACAGGGACCAAAAGTGTGCAAATTGGAGGAAGTTTGAAGAAGAAGGAAAAATCAGGAAAATACGTACGTGCGCCGTGGAAATCAAGAAGGCGCGACGCAGATCTAAGGCGGTGGAACAAATTCAAATGCCAATAAAACAGTAAAAGATTAGTACGCGCGCCGCGGAAACCATAAATGCGTGACGCGGCTGCGGGAAATTTGCAACTATAAATAGAGGCTTTTTCAGCCGAAAACCCGAGCAAAACCCTGGTGAAAAATCGACCTCAAGGCTCTTTGACTCCGAGATTAAGCTTCTGCAACTTCATATTTGGTATTTCTATGTTTTAGAATTTATTTTCATTTAGCTAGATAGTTAGAATTCAGTAGCTAGTATCTTTGGGAGTGACAACCACTGATATTAGGCTTTAGTTTATGTTTTTGAATCATTTGGTTACTGTTTATACTCGTGAATCTGAGTTTGGTTTATGATAATCATTTGGTTACAAGTAATTGTGGTTTTTTCGGTATTTTATGCTTGATATTGGATTGTGCTTGTTGTTTGGTGTTTGGATGTTTGTATGACCTTGTTTGGACTGAATTCCTTTGCTGATTTCAGTAGCCAACTAGGGTTAGCCTTGTGGTTTGAACTTTAGCCAGTGACTGTTCAGGTGGACCTTAGTTATTGGTTTAGTTAATACCTTGGTTTATGTTTTATTGTTTGCCTTTGTTTGCTTCTGAATTAGAGATGTACTTCTGATTTCAGTAAGTGACTAGGTTTGTTTGGAGTTTAGTTTAGGTTTATGTTTGGTTGGAATTGTTTCAGTTTATGTTTTCTGGGATTAGTAGTCAAAAGCTTAGGAACTAAATCCTCTGACTATAGCGTGACACTATAGTTGGTAATCTGTCACCTGACTTGACCACGTAACTCCTGTGGATCGACCCTGACTTCCACTGTGCTAAGTGAGTGTGTTAGGTTTTTCTTATTTTTGACCGCATGACGAGCGCTGCGATGTCAGTGGTGGGTTTGGACCTTGGATGATATATTTTGTTAAACAATATTTTGAATAGACTAATAATACATAAATAAATAAATAACGGTAATATAGTCTTTTTAGGTCTGGCAAGGACGATAAGCTTAACAAAATCATACCACAGGGATGGTCCGAGTGCAAAATAAAAGTTAGGTACCAAACGCGCAATTTTGATCAACCACATGGACGATTTCAGTAATTTGTTCTATAAAAAAATCTAAATATGTTATCACAATACTACAATCAAAACTTTATATACATATACCAAAGAATTCTATGTTAAATCAATTGTTCATATCAAAAATCTATATATAAATTAACACAAAATATAACTAATTAGCTATTATAACGGACATTAACAAGAATTATATACATTAACATCTCCAACCAACATTTTATTCCATAAATCAGCAAACAACAACTAAAACCCCCCAAAAAACCATAAAACCCTAAGTTTAAGATATGAGAATTACCTTTCCTAGTTGCAGATTCGAAGTTGTTGTTGTTAGGAGATTGATTTTCAATGAAAAAAGCCTCAAATTCCCGAAACTTCCTGCTAGAATCACGCCTAGTCAAGAGAGTGAGTGAAGTCAATGCGTAAACAGAAGAAATGGATGTCGGGTGGGTTTTTGCTGTTTACCCCTTTAAGGGCGACGACTTTAGCGGCAATAATTTGGCATTAGGGGCGACATCTAAATTTTTGGGTGGAAACATTAAGCACTTCTTTTTCAACCGTACGATGCATCTAGTTTTCAATGGTATAGATTAAAAGGAGTGGCAAAATCCAGATTGAGGCATTAGGGCGACCATTTTAGCGGCGACACATAGCCCACCAAGGTTGGTGTCGCCGCTAAAGGGTATGTCGCCCCTAATACGCCTAATTCTTGTAGTGTATATCCATACATAGTCACATCTATTTTAATATGACAAATTTCACAAAAGATACTAAGTGTTCACAAAAGTTCGATTTTGACATTTTTTTTTTCCAATTAGGTCACTATATATATATTTTTAATTTTGATACTAGAAAATGATGTTACCAGATTGTGTCACGCCATTTTGTCATGCCAGCAGTACATCATCAAATATTGACATGTCACAATGCTAATCTAACAACCGAGGTGACCGGTCAAATGATTAACATTGAAACAAATTGAAAATATAGTGTCAAAATCAAATTTTTTTGAAAACTTTGTATCTTAATTGAAAAAGAAAAATAACAAAATATCAAAATCAAACTTTTGTAAAACTTAATATCTTTTAAATCTACCCGGTATATAATTTTTCAACAGAGGGGTTAATAAATGAAATGCCCATTTTGTTCATCTAGTATTAACAATTAATTTTTATTTAATAAAATTACAAAAAGGGGCTAATAACATAAAACCATTGTAGTTTGGCTAAAATCCAGTTTAAGCACTATATTTTTTTTGTTCTAAAAAACCACTCATACTTTCAAAAAAATTCGTAAAACCCACTCATATTTTCAAAAAGATACATTGCGGCCACTATAACAAATAAAAGTCATGATCGTATGCCGCCAACTCGAAACACATTTCTTACTTCCGTCACATTCAAAATTTAGGGATTCAGTTGGACACTCTGTGCATTCACAACGTGGCCGAAGAACTACACTTACGAATACCAAAATCACATGTAGACAACTTTATGTATCATTTTCACTGCAATGAAATCACAATATTTGCTTCAAATATCGATATGGAACTTTTCATATAAAAATCTTTTGACGAAAATAATCCTTAAAAGTTATAAAAATAAATGAATAGTGGTCAACATGGAAGTTTTTTGAACATATGAGTCGTTTTTATGAAACAAAAAGTAATGTAATGGTTAAACCGAAATTTTGACCAAACTACGGTAACTTTCATGTTATTAACCTAAAAAAAAAAAAAAATTAAATGAGATGCTACGGGGTCACGTAGAACATGGTTTACCGATTAAAACTAGTATCAACTTAAAACGTATTGGAAATGCGCGCGCATTTCCTATGAGATATTCAACTCACCATAACGCGATTCCGAGATTCAGATGCAAAGTTGGCAACAGGTGAATCTTCTCAGCAACAAGATTGTATAGTCCTACTTGTTGGCACCTACGTACAGTTCTTAATCTTACATCATAATTTCGTTCATATTTCCTTTCATTTACATGCATGATGTTGATTTCGAACTACAGAAACCGATTCTAAGCTAATTTTACATCAGTGTTCACGGAGCAAACATGAAGTTTAATATTAAATTTCATTATTCGATCATCTCAGTAATCGCGACATTCGGAACTGTACTTGCACTCGATCCAAATTCCATTCCAGTTACGGCTAAGAGAAGTTAATATATTAAAAAACAAATACAAACACGGCATGAACACGGACTGTTTAGATCTTTAAATTGTCTAAAATTAATTATACCTGCACTTGCCATTCTCCAACTGCCGCACAACCAGTGAGCTTTCCACACTTAATTATAAAAATGGTAAAATCTGAATGGAGTGGTTGAGAGAATGAAATATTTGCCTTTTTAACGAATAACATTAACGTTTGTATATGCCTAGGTTTTCTTTTTCTATGTTCATGAGTTTTTTAATATCTCCTTTCCGACTTTCCGTACTCTCAACGGCCAGAATAATCGCGGCCTTTAATGTCTATATAAACCCTAGAACTTCCGTTTTCGTATCATCCTTTTGAATTTGCCAGCATAATCTCGTATTGAAAGATCAGTAAGCAACAAAAATGGCTGCAAATGATGTGCCTTGCTGTGAAACTATGTTTTGGGTCTATTTAGCTTCATCTATTGCTTTGGTGGCTTTTGCTGGACTTATGTCGGGTCTAACCCTAGGTTTAATGTCGCTTAGCCTTCTTGATCTTGAAGTTCTCATCAAAGCCGGTCAACCTAATGATCGCAAGAATGCAGGTTGCTTAATTTCTTATATTATTTTTACTTCACACATAATCATTTCTGAATTTAAAGATTTTCGTTATGTTATTGGTTTTTCAGAAAAGATTATGCCCATTGTGAAGAATCAACACCTACTCTTGTGTACGCTTTTGATATGCAATGCCATAGCTATGGAGGTTCTTCAATTTCAATATATATTTATATAATCATTTAGATTTTTCATACCTTTTAAATTAAAAATCACAAAGACTATTTTTTTTTTTTTTTTTTTTTTGTCTACAAGGCTTTGCCAATTTTTCTTGATTCGATTCTCCTGCCTTGGACTGCCATATTGATATCAGTAACCCTTGTGGTTGCTTTTGGTGAGGTAAGTTATTGAATATTTCAAACCCTTATATATAAGCTTCATACTTTTTGACAGTTTAATGACGCTCTTATGTTGCTAATTTTGGCTTAAGATCATACCTCAAGCTGTGTGCTCACGTTATGGACTAGCTATTGGTGCAAAACTCTCGATCATAGTTCGGATTCTTGTCATAGTTGTCTTTCCCATAGCTTACCCTGTCAGCAAGGTATTTATATAGTTTCTTCTAAATATGCTTCAAAAAATCGAGTTTATGTTACAAAATTTGTGAAATCAGTGTTGGAAAAATGGCCTCAAAGAATTCCAACTAACCGCACACGAAAAATAATGAAGAAAATTGAACAACTAATAACCAAATTGTAAATGCAAGAAAATATAAGTTTCAAGTGATCATAAATTATATAAATGACGACTATTGTATGAATATATTGCTTCTGAATATTGATAATAAATCAAATTTGCATGCATGCATGGGTGATCATGTTTTTTTCTTTCTGAAAACGTAATGTAAATTAAGGTTTTTTGAATAAATTAATATTTGCAGCTTTTAGACTTGATTCTTGGTAAAGGACATTCCATGCTTTTACGACGCGCGGAGCTTAAAACATTGGTCGATATGCATGGAAATGAGGTACGTACGATTTATAATTATATCCAGTCAAATTCGAATATATAATGAAATGCATTATGTGATAAAATAATTAACTAAATCAAAACTATAATACTGCCATATTATCACATTTCAGGCGGGAAAAGGTGGGGAGTTAACACATGATGAAATTACAATCATAACCGGAGCTCTTGATTTAGCACAAAAAACCGTCAAAGATGCCATGACACCGATATCGGAAATATTTTCCCTTGAGCTCTACTCTAAACTCAATGAGTATATATGCATGCATATAATTTCATTTTTGAATAATTATTATATTTTTTTCATATATTAGGTTGACCGATTTCTATTAATTTGGCAGGGACACTATGAGTTTGTTATTAGACAAAGGGCATAGCCGTGTTCCTGTCTATTTAGGAAGACCAGAAAATATAATTGGCCTTATTTTGGTAAAAGGTTTAATCAAATTTCGACCTGAAGATGAACTTCTAATTAAGAATCTCAGTATCCGAAAAATTCCAAGGTAAAATTCCTTATTCTTGCTTAGGAATTAATCTTATTTGTATAATTTGTTGGGATAATCACAAATGTGATCATTACTAGAGGTGAGCATGGTGCGGTTTGGTGCGATTTTTGGTCAAAACCGAACCGCAAAACGCATTATGCGGTTTTTGAAAACCTAAAACCACAATTTGCGGTTTCTAATGCGGTGCGGTTTTGCGGTTTTTCCATGCGGTGCGGTTTTATTTGGTGCGATTTCGGTTATTAACCACATAATATAGTGGTGTGCGTTTTTTTTCCTATGGTGGGGTTGTAAAACCGCAGAAGTTCAAAATCGACAATTTTTTTATAAAATTTTTAGTATTTTGACTATATATTTAGTATATTGCCGCTATCAAAATACAAAATAGAACTCATTTGTTTCTTTGTACTTAGTATAGTAAATCATAAAACAACTAAAGTTTATAACTTACAATTGGTGAAAATGACAAATGGAATTGCCACTATCAAATACAAAATGAAATTGTTGTTCAAACTCACTTTTTTATTTAATCTATAATGTCATTTAAACTTAATAATAAGTAAATTATATATATATATATATATATATATATATATATATATATATATATATATATATATATATATATATATATATATATATATATATATATATATATATATATATATATATATATATATATATATATATGTTATAATTATTTAATACATGGTAATTGGCGCGGTTCAGTTATTTTGCGGTTTTTTGTAAAAATATAAACCACACCAACGGTTTTCGCTTCGGTTTCGGTTTTTTGATTTCAGTTTTTTCGGTTATTTTTTGTTGCGGTTCGGTTTCTATTCACCCCTAATCATTACATATCAATGTTTAACAAGTCGACCACTATTTTACCAATAACACAAGTGATCATTCATTGTGTAATGCATCGATTACGAAATTACAAAAATTAGTACATTATTTTTACTTGACAAAACACAAAAGGCTTCAAAAAGCTGCAAAATATTTATTTTTCTTTTGTAAAAAGTCATGAAAATGACTGATACATTCATGTTTATATATATATATATATATATATATATATATATATATATATATATATATATATATATATATATATATATATATATATATATATATATATATATATATATATATATATATACTTCTAAAAATGTAAATATACATATTTATATTTCTAAAAAATATTATATACTTAATACGTAAAAGATTTACAAACTTAAAGAATAAAAATATCATTACTTAAATGGTATTTTATAAATAAAAACAAATAGCTTCTTATCTATTTATAACATTTTATAAAAGCAAATAGTTAACCTTTTCTTAAACGGTCACATGATATATTGGTCATTATTGTAATAATTATTTTAAAATGAAAATGCAACTTATCGGTTTACACTTATTGAACAGGATACGTGAATCTTTGCCGCTATATGAGATGCTAAATTTGTTCCAGAAAGGACAATGCCACATGGCAGTTGTTGTACGGAGTAGAACTGCTCTCAATACACATAACAATTCCTCAAGCCAGTTACTAACTCAAATTAAAGTGGAAAAAAAAGGTCTCATTAATTTTAACAATACCTTAAAAGACACGAAATTATTAATTTAATATAGCGATAAAAATTTCCAAATTTTATTACAGGTCAAAATACAAAACTGAGCATTTACAGATCTTCAAGTGATCCCTCTCAAATTCCTGCACCAGATCAAAATATTTCAAGCGTTTTAGACTCGTTTCCGAATCCAGATGAAGAAATTATCGGTCTCATAACAATGGAAGATGTTCTTGAAGAACTTCTACAGGTACAATTATCGAAATTACTTTTTTACCATTAGCTAGCTCAAATACTCGATGAAATTTCATCTGTCGTGTATCAATTTAAATACTATGAAGGAACCTATACTGGATGAAAGGAACGAATATGTGGACGTCGACAACATGTGAGTCTTTCGATTAATTGAAACACGTTGCATAGTTATTATGACTTTTTGAGAGATTAATTATTTGTTTCTTTTATTTTTAGAATGAAAATAAACATGCTTCCATCGACTTTAAGATCCGGGGCAGCATCAGCGTCTAATTTGGACTGGAAAACTTTTGTGTCATCACCAATTTCTTCACACAATCAAACTTCTGCAATAAGTTCGCCTATTTCCCCTTTTATTCAGTCACCTTTCAAAAAACCAACATCATATAATTCGCCCACAAAATCTACACCAAATTCTCCGATGGGCCACGTCAGCAGCTCACCATCTTCATATAAGGTTAATCTCTGTTTCATTATTATCAACTCTTCACGTATTACTAAAGTTACACGCGCGGGTTACAAATTGAATAGTCTCAGATTTTCAATCCGTTTAATTAAACAATCAATGTAATAAACTCGTCTAATTTAATAAGTTGGGTTATTGGTTAAATTTATGAAAATGAAATCGACTCGTGAACACGTTTAAATACATTCATCTAATATTTAACTAGGCGAATACTCGCGCGTTGCGCAAGTGAAAATTATATAGTTAAATTTTTAACAAATATTTTGTGGAAAATGATTATGTCATTAAAAGTAACTATAAAATAATAATTGTAATATTAAGTTGATATATACAATTGCAACTATTTTGACTAATATTACTTAATGAACTTTATCAGCGGCTTATGTATTAATTAAATTAAGCATAGTTCTTGATTTAGTATTATTTTTAACTATTGTCATTTGTAATGATTAATTAATTTAAAAATTACTTATTTGACCGTATTTTAATATTGATCATGATGATTATTTAAAATATCAACGATAAGTAAAAAACCTAACTAAAAATTGATTAATTGCATTGAATTATTTTATTTAATATTACAACTCTTAAATATTTTGCTAGGACTAATAAACACTAACACCAATATTTAAAGTTGGTTAATTATATCAAAATATTTCTTATAATGTGAAAAACCCCTCAAATTCCATATGAAAGTTAATTAACTATTGAAACTCAATAGACTTTGTTAATTTATGTTACTCAATTGACACTTATAATAGTTATTATTGCTATTCTTTAACATTATCTCTTAATAGAAGAGAAAATTGTTAATTTGATTTGTAGCACAATATGAGTTTTTATGAAATAATATACATTAACATTAAAGATTAAGAAGATGCCTTAGATTAATATTTCTATTTAATAATTCATAAATTAAAATACGTAAAAAGATATTGTTATTAGATTAATAAGCTACCTTAAATGAGTAAAAAAATTATTAATTTAAACGAATTATTATTTAATATTTCTACATGAAAAAAATCTACGTGAGTAACAAAACGAAAAAACTATTTAACCAATTAGTTTTATTAATATTCATACTTTTAAATCAATGGGCATGTATTTCATTTAGTTTATGATTTTATGGAGAATTTTAAGTTATGCAAACGTCGTTTTAATCCAAAATAAACCACGATATTTGTTTTTTTATTCTGAATTACTTCCATAAAATTAACCTCATGCGGTTGTTTAGTTAAAACATCCAAAATTGTATTTGTGCTTTTTGTTTGCCAATAATGAATATAATTAAAAAAATTGTATTTTCTTTATTTATTGATTTTCGAATGATTATATAAATCTTTTATTATATATATATATATATATATATATATATATATATATATATATATATATATATATATATATATATATATATATATATATATATATATATATATATATATATATATATATATATATATGATATTAAATATCATAATATAACGAATAACAAATAGTATAAAAATTGCTTCTACAATTTGTAGAAAGGATTTTATGATTTTACATATCAAAATCTAACAAATAACAAAATGTATGAAATAAATAATAACATAAAAGCATCGAAACATCTATAATAACATTTATATTCATAAACCACATCAAAACCTCCAAAATCATAAAAATTGTAGAAGCAATTTCATGATTTTATATATCACAATCTTACGAATAACAAATACTATGGAAAAATTAAATAATATAACTTTTGATGACAAAAGATACCAAAATAACTATTATAATATTTGTATTAAAAATATATCAAACACTCATAAATCATACAAATAATGTAAAAACAATTTCAAGAAAAAAATTAAAAACAATTCAAGAATACGTAAAATGAACATACGTTAGATGTACTTTCCCATCTCTTCTATTCTTCATACTTCAATAAAAAATACTTGAAAGACATGAATGTTTTTGTGAGAAAAAAAATCTACTTATATAGCAACAACATGTATAAATGAAAAGAATATAAAAAGGTTTTAATAAATGCTATTAATTTAAGAAATATAAAGAGTCATTACGTTTCAAATATAATTCTGAATTTAGTATTATCTTAATAAATAGATGTAACGTTATGCTATTTATAAATTTATTTTACTATTAGTTATTATTATTAATTAATTTTAAGATTACTTAGTATTATTAAAATTTTATATAGACTATCCATGTAGAAAGTTTTAATACCACTTAATATGTTTATTATAAAATCACTTATTATATTAATTATTATTGTTAACTAATTTTGAAAGTTATAATATTATTTAAAGGTTAGAATTTATTTTCTTGTACTTACTTAACACTAATTAACTAATTTATAATCATTATTAGAAAGAAAATAAAAAGGCATGGAAGTTTCAAATTAATATTGTGAAAATATTAAAAAGACATTAAATTTTGGAAAATCAATGAAAATATGAAAAGTCATGTGAGTTTCAAATGAATGGGGTGCTTTGAAATATGTCTCTATTATAAGATACTAGGCGTATACCCGCGCGTTGCGCAGGAGTAAAATTACAGAGTAAAAACACTGATCCGTCACATGAACTTCAAAACTTTATATCTAATCTAAACATACGATACTAAATATAAATTGTTATCATAATAGATATCATATATTAATAGTAAAAATTGCATCCAAAACTCGAAAAAAGTCACATAATAACCTTTTTGAATTCAATTATATATAGATAGTCAAACATTAAAAAAAATATAATGATACATGTTTGCGTGGATACTTAAAGTCCAAAATAAATAATAATAAAATAATAATATTTCCTCTTAGAGATGTATTATTGTGAAAATTTTTCTGTTAGATTCATATGTGTAATCACATATAATTAATGAGTTGAAGGTGTAAACTTTTTATCGATAAATAACTATTAATTTGGGTATAAAAGTTGTATTATTAAAATAATACTTTATTTAATTAATGTAAATAATATTTTAAATTATTTCTTACATAAAAAGAATGAACTGTAAAATTAATTTTACTCAAAATAATACAAATATCTAAATTAAGCTACAACTTATACCAAAAAGCTATGATAGCAATATTTTTTACTGATAAATATTTAATGAAATTTAATTTATTTTTTGATATAGTTTACAATTCATTAGAAAATTTTTAATAAATTTTTAATAAATTTATTCTTAGTAAACATTTACTTAAAAATGTTTTTCTTCTAAAGTTTTAGCTTTCCATTTATTTCTCATTAGTGAACAATTAAGTGGTCTCATATTGTTAAAGATAAATATATATATATATATATATATATATATATATATATATATATATATTGAACCAAATTAATATAATGAAAATAGTTTTTTTTAGACTGGCTAACATGCGCATTTGGTATAAAAATTGGTTAATTGTATTGAAGTTTTGTTTTAATATTTCAACACTTCAAAATCCAACCAAAGGTTTTTTTAGTATTATATCACTACAACTCAACACTTATGGTACTTAATTGATACTTAACATATATGATTGAGATATTTAATTGTGTTTGATCAATTGAATGAATAATACGATCATCTAATTTATAGCATTGTGTCATATTGGAACTTTTATTACGCCATTCAAATGAATAACATGACATTTTTTAATTTTTAAAATTTCCATCATAACTAATTTTTAGAGGCTTGGTTAAAAATAAAGTTTCGAACCATGTAAAATATGTATGTTCTAGAAAGTAATTATCTAATAAGTGGGTAATGAGTTATTTGACAATACAAAATTCGTGAATGTTTAAAGTATCTTATTGTAGGAAATGTGATTATATTTCATTCATTAATGTATAATAAATCAACCATTTTTTTAAATATTCTATCATTAAGTTGAGCATACAATTCAAAATCATCTAAAACCCTACAAACATACTATTGAAAACTTAATTATAGATATCTAATATTTTGTGAATGGTTTCCACCAATGATATTTAGTCTCTGTTTATCAACAACTTCTCTTCATATTACATTTATTTAACCACGAAATTTATATATACAATAATTACTTTTAATAAGTAAAGTTGAAAATGACACAAAAAATTTTAAATAGTATTCTCTCAAAATACAAAATACGACATCATTGTGCTAAAAAAAGAATAAGAAACATAAAAAAAACCAACATGATGACAACATAATATCAACCATAAAAGTATGAATAGAAAGGGTTTTTGAAATTTTGGAAAATCGGACCATACACAAATAATATTACATCAAAAACTTGAAGTTATATAGCTTTACCTATTTGCATATTATTTGAGTAACCAAAAAGAAAAGAGAAGCAAGTATGATTTGAACACTTGAATGTTCTTATATTGGAAAAAGCTTTCAATTAACAAATCCATTAAGTCAAGTATATCATAAATTATCATAAGTTAAAAACTCTTTATTAGATGAAAGTGAATAGTCATGGGAGTTTAAAATACATATGATGCAAGAAAAAATGTCTCTTTATTGTGTATAATAATAACATTTATCAAACATTAAAATCAACTCGTAAGTGGTTCTTGTTAATTAGATGAAAATGAATAGTCATGGGAGTTGAAAATACATTAAAATCATTTTAATAACATAAAAATACTAAAACATCTATTTTAACATTCATATTATAAAACTTCCTAAACACTTACAAATTGTATAAAGAGAATATACAGAAATCAACATACATTTTATGTATATAAACAATACGTGTTGCAATAATCATCGATAAATGCCGCAAACTAACTTTTTCAAATTTATTAAATACTTACAAATCATACAAAGAGAATATAAGGAAATCAACATACATTTTAGATTTAGAAACACGATACGTTGCAATAATCGTTGATGCCGCAAACTAACATTTTCAACCCTTCATATTTGAATCACAAATCTATTCAAATGACATGTATCTTTTTATGAGCAAAACTAACTTTGATACTACTAATATAAGTTACAATGTGTATAAATGAGGAAAATTAAAAGTCATTGCTAATTAATATAACCATAAGTTAAAAACTCTTAAGTTATAAGTAGTAAGTACACATAAATTATAAAACTCTTGAGTTGTAGTGGGAGTTTCAAATGATTGTGATGCTAGTATATGAGTTATCTTGAACCACATAATTTAAATGGCAAAATTTTAACATGAGTAAAATAATATAATTTTTTGAACAGTCTCATTAATGGTTTACACTAATGAAATTTAGACACTTGTTTATAAAAAATATGTCTTCTTATTACATTTATTTAACCATAAAAGCCATATATACAACAATTACTTCTAATAAGTAAAGTTAAAAATGAAACAAACAATTAAAATATGATTATCTCAAAATACAAATAAATACAACATCATTGTACTAAAAATTATAATAGAAACATGAACGACGAAACACGATGACAATATAATATTAATATTTTTCCAAGTACTCTTGATAACAAAATCTGAAAAATGTGAAACGAAAGTATGAGTAACTAAAAAGAGAAATGAGGCATGATTTGAATATTTTAGTGTTATTTTATATGCAGAGCCTATTAATTAACCGATCGATAAAGTCAATTATACTATTGATTTATCTTAAGTTTAAGATTGTTAGTCACACATTCATCAACAACTTCTCTTCTTATTACATTTATTTAACCATGAGATTTATGTATATAACAATTACTTTTAATAAGTAAAGTTGAAAATGAAAAAAACAATTAAAATACAATTATCTCAAAATACATATAAAGACGATATCATTGTGCTAAAAACTAAAATAGAAACATGAAAAAACAAAAACATACATGTATGAATAGAAAGGTTCTCTTTTTTTAGAGAAACATGAAAATATAATATCAATCATAATATCAATCATGACAATCATAATGTGCAAAAAACATGACAACATAATATCAATCATAAAAATATGAATAGAAATGTTCTCTAAAAATTTAGAAAAACGAACTATATATGAATAAATTACATAAAAATTTTGAAGCCATATAACTTTACATATTTGCGCCTTATTTTTCGTTTTCATGCACTCTACATAACAAAATCTAAAAAAAATGAGAAACAAAAGTGTGAGTAACCAAAAAGAAAAGAGAAGCAAGTATGATTTGAATATTTGAATGATCTTATATAAGCACAAACTAACTTTTTCAACTCTTCATATTTAAATCACAAATCTCTTCAAACACATGTATCTTTTTGTGAGCAAAACTTACTTATATACTACTAATATAAGTTACAATGTGTATGAATGAGGAAAATAAAAAGTCATTACTAATTAATAATCATAACTTAAAAACTCTTGAGTTGTAAATATTAAGTACATATAAATTAGAAAACTCTTGAGTTGTAGTGGGAGTTTCAAATGAATGTGGTGCTAGTATTATGAGCTATCTTGAATTATATCATTTGAATGGCCTCCATTATAAGAGTTATATAGATATAGATATAGATATATATATATATATATATATATATATATATATATATATATATATATATATATATATATATATATATATATATATATATATATATGGAAAATATATTCTAGCTCAGTTAAGGGTTTTTTATTTATTAATTATTTTTTGTTGTTTTTGCTTGGAACGATTATTTGGGTATAATGAATTACTTAACTAAGGCTTGTTTTTTTCTTTTCCCTATTTAGTATTGTATGAATAAACTAACTGAATGAGTTATGAATCATCTATTATTACATTCCAAAAAGCAAATTTTACAATATCTACCTATATTAACAATATTGATCAACTACAACATATAGGAGTTGAAAGGAAAAAAGAAGAAAGGCAAATAGGTTATTATTAGTGTTTTAATACATTAAATCATGTTTTCTAGCATAACCAATTAAGTAATTTTTTCCACATTAAGTCCAAAAAAGTAACCATGTGTGGTCGCCATATTAAATGTTTAATCCATTAAGTTGATTTAGTTAAAAAGAAACAATCCCTAAGTCTAGATATATATCTTTTCTTTTATATGGAATTTGAAATTTCGAAGTATCAAGCCACGTTAACTTGTTTGTCTAATAGATAAGATACATAGGAAGAAAAGTAAGTCATGAAGATCGACTGGATTATCTAACATACAAGACTAAAATATGTAAAAAAAAAAACAATCTTTTTACATCAATCGGAAACCTAACTAATTGTCATTGGTTTTTTTTTTTTTTTTTTTTTTTTTTTTTGAAAAAAATGGCTTACATCTTTGAGTTTTTTATTTTTATTTTTATTTTTATTCCGCTATGATCTTATGGCATGATATATGTGACAGGTCTCAAGGAAATCATATGAGAAGCTGGATAAACCTGGTAATAAATAGTTCTTCAATTTCTGACAATTTATTTCCTCGGAAATAAATGTACAAGCTTCTTCAATGTATGATAATTTAGGAGCTTTGTTTTTCCTTCTGTCAACTTTCCGTTTATGGTAATAAACTGATCTTAAAATTGCAGTGTACTGTGTACCCGACCGACAAGTAAATAAAATGTGAATATATTGAAAAATAATATTTCTAAAGAAAAGAAAAATCCAACACCCACCGTTCATTTTTCAGGATAAGATAACAAACAAAATGACGAAATAAAAATATAAAGTCCTGCGTTGTATGATAAACAAAAACTTCGAAAAAAAATAGCACAAACCATGAAAACCCTGTTCAGTGTGGAGGTAATACAAATACATCCATACATTACAACTTCAACTTCTGTCCACCGGCAACCTAAAATTTCGATACCCAATAAAAACTCATCAAAAATTCCCACAAAATCATGGAAGATTACCGCAAAAGCAAAAGGGTTTAATGGAGAAACGGCACAAAAACAAAAACTTATTGCGAAAGAAGAAGATAAAAAGAAGAAAGAAGAAGCTGATGATAAGATAGAAGACGTGGTGATGGAAAGAATTATATCGAGGATTTTATTCAACGTGGGGATTCCTTTGGTTACAGGATTAGGTTTGCTTCAAGTATTTAGTGTGATAAAAGAAAATAATTTATGGCAAATTCCACGTTGGTTACCGTTTTTGACGACTTTTATTACGTTTGGAGCTTCGACACTTGGGATTGTTTATGGGACTTTGTCGACTAGTTGGGATGCTGATAAGAAAGGGTCGATTCTTGGGTTTGAAGAAGCTAGGAAGAATTGGGAGAACATGTGGGAAGGAGGTGATGATGCCGACAATTAACGTTTGAGGTAGGAAGTTTTGTGTTATACGATGTACGTTGTAATTGTGTTTTCTTGCATTATAGCGTACGATTAATTGTTGTGATTGTTTGTTATAATGTTATGGATTTAAGATCTAAATCCATTCGAGGGAAGAAGATGATCACATGGTTTCGTTTTTTGGTCGGGTCATAGCTCATATAGGTTCACTCTATCAAGGCCTCTTGTTCGTATCATCTTTCGGGCCATACTCTAGTTGGGCTTATTTGCTTAAGAGTTAAGCCTCAATGTGATAAATTGAAGTTTTGAACTAATGTATCTTGATTTATGTTATGTTTTATCTTTAATAGAGATATGAAACATATTTTGAACATTCTAAATCGCTATATTGAAAATTATATGGGTTATTATTAGACTGAACAAAGGGGATGTGAAATACCATAAAATGATCAAATTTTTAGAGACT
Organism: Cichorium intybus; assembly: GCA_023525715.1. Lineage (NCBI taxonomy): Eukaryota > Viridiplantae > Streptophyta > Magnoliopsida > Asterales > Asteraceae > Cichorium > Cichorium intybus. The sequence goes on along the minus strand of CM042012.1, from coordinate 43,280,719 downwards.
CGTAGTATAATTACTAGTATTGCAAAAATTTCTGAATAAAACGTTTTATTTCCTGATACTTTTTGAAATAATATGTATTTTCGTAAAATAGTTACAGAAAATATGAATGAGTATTTCGAAACAAGAATAATTTCACAATTTTTTTGCGACTTTATTCATATTTTAGAAAAATATTAATTATTTGGCAAAATAATAGGTTTATTTCTGGAACAGTCCAAAAATAATTGTATAAATATAAAATTAAATTTGTAAAATCGCTTTTACAAAGTATTAATTATTTGGCTAAATATGCTATTTTCATATGTATTTTAATGCGTTGATTACTTGTTCAATTAAATAACTAATAAAAATAAATAAATTGACCCAATCCGAATCAACATTTTACTTAAGCAGATATGATATGTGAGTTGAGTTGTATCTGTCGGGTGTTTGGTTGTACTAAATTACGCCATCATGTGCGCAGTAAAATCTTGTTGGAATAGTGGATTTAGCATTGGGATCTACTATCTTCTATTAAATGATGGAATCTGCAGTGATGGAAGCTCCGAAGCCCCACCATTTTTACAGGTTTGGTGAGAATGGAGCTATTAGGAAATAGGAATTAAAAATTCCCACTAATGGCAGTGTACAACAAACAATGCATAAAGTATAACATTGCTAGCTTCGACATGGATTACAACAAACAAAGTGTGTTCACACTTGTTTTTCAGAACCGTGAGTTATCACTTAAACATGTGGAATTCGAACATTGCATGATTTTGTCTAAAGTTTTGACTAAATTACATCCTTAGTCCTATGTTTTGTTCAAAAACAACATATTTGGTCCAACTATTACGAATGTTGCAATTTTGATCCTATTCAAACTAAATTAACATGGTTAGTCCCTGCAACGAATCCCCATTAAGGCGGAACCGTTAAGAATATGGTCATGTCACCCATTAAACCTCTTATTTGTTATAGAACTCATCCTTCCTTCCTCTCTCTTCTTTCTATTTAAGGAAACTGTAACAATTAACACACATTTAGACATAATTCAGACTCATCAAAAGTCAACATAAAACCTCTAATGGCAGGTTTACTTATGGGAACATAATCACTCAAGTAAGAACAACATTCATTCCCTTTGATGCTGATAAAACTGAAAGAACAAAGATGCTCATGAGATTAGAGTATTGTGGTCTTTTCACACAACATGCACATGAAGATCAAAATAGATTATTTTGAAGGAATGATTACCCTTCTAATGGTCCATTGTTTTACTTTCTTTTGAATGTCCACCTCATGTATAACCTCCATATATTAAGTTCTAGTCAAACTACCTTGAAAGTGGTTAAGATCATACGCAAGTGGTAGACCACCATGCACTTATGTACTCACCACCACCATGCATAACACCACATAACAGCCTAATAATTGCATGTAAGTTTTATTGAATCTATATAAAGGTTGTTTCAATTACAAAGCATTATATTGTTTAATAGTTATCTCGAAGAACAAAGTGTAATACTCCAAAATTTTAATTGGTGGAATTAAGAATAAGATGATTTCTTAATGGTAATATTAATGAAATTATGTTTGAATAATTATGATGAATTTAAGGATTAAAGTGAGAAAATTTAAACCTTATAATTATATATAGAGGTAAAATTATTATTTTGTAACTTAAGGGACCAAAAGTGTTAATGCAGGAAAGATGCACCTCTAATAGAGGAGTAATCCGGAAATTGTTGCTATGCTTTTCATTGAAGCTTTTGCAATGAATGTAATGCCTGGTCACTCGTCTAATGTACACCCCAAAATTTTCTTTTCAAAATATTTCCACATCCAAACCATATATATATATATATATATATATATATATATATATATATATATATATATATATATATATATATATATATATATATATATATATATAGCCATAACAACAATTATATCAAAAGGGAAATACAATATATATGCAAAGATAGTATCCCGAGTCGGGCCGCTATAACAAAACTCCTAGCCATCACAACCCGCCACATAGGCACTAACCCCACCACCTAGGTACACAACCTGCCATATAGGCACTAACCCTGCAACCTAGGCACACATCCCGCACATAGGCACTAACCTCACCACGTAGGCACATAACCCGCTATAGAGGCACTAAACCCGCCACCTAGGCACTTGAATTTACACATAGCATATTCCCAATCATATTACCAGACGGAAGAAAGGAGGTTACTCACTTGAAAGTGTAGATCATCAATTTGAGGCACTATAGCCACCAATTTCCTAAACGAGTCTCTTCACCCCAAATCAACCTATATTAGGTATTTCAACCACATATTATCATTTACGAGTCATTTACAAGCCCATAATAGACCCTATTATTATTGGACGTCATACCCTAGCCTTACTAGCCCACACATCCCTTAAAAGGACCAAAATAAGCTTCCTACAACTCGTCGCTTCGCTGCCCAGAACCATCGCGTCGCGAGCAACGCATTCATCACGGGATAGGTCGCGATCGCAGAAACCTACGCATCACGACCCATGACTATCACGTCGAGAAGGATGAATGTACAGCCCATTTCAGTCTGTCCTGATTCATACATCAACACAACATTTCTTGAGCTTCTCTCATGGTCTTAGGCCATTATAAGGACCATAATACTCAACCAACTAAAAGAACACTATTATACAAATTCTAAGGTTTAAAACCCATCCAATACATAAAACCATGAATCGTACCTTGATTTTAAGTATGTAACAACAATCCCTAGTGTCATAGACTTCCAATACTAGTTCCACCTTTAGCATTCCTTCCCAAATTCATGAAATCGCACTTTACAGCCTGGTTCATGAGTATGAAGCGTTTTTAGGGAAAAATGACCAACATAAGTCATAAACCAGACTTAAGCATGTCCAGTCCTACGCGTCGCGAGGCTCTCGCCGCTCGTGCCCCAACCATCATGTTGTGACACACGTGTACTTCCTGCTAACATTGCACTTTGACAAAAATTACATATAAAACATTGTACATATATGTCACGTCGCAACCCTATACGCTACGCAACACGTAGCTCGGGAGAGCGCTAATCTCCCTAAATTTCCTGCAAAGTGTCATTTTTACCGAACACAATATAATGCCACATCCATGTAAGCCATACATACTTGGTACCAAGCCCAAACCACTAATATAATGTAGTTACTAACAAGAAGATCAAATACACTTACCGAAACGAACACGGTGTTACATGCAAGTTAATTTTGGACCTAAGAGAGGAGTTATTGAAGATTATTGCTAAGGATTCAAATTTTGAATAAAGTATGCGCATATATGAAGGATTTGATGAAGTTTTAGGAGATTTTTGAGAAAAATGAAAGGGGGGATTGTTGTAGAAACTGAGTCCTTCTCATCATCTCTTTTCCTAGTGATTTTTAAGAGGTAAAAATTTTGTTTTGAAACCTTACTTTGAAGTTTTGAACTCTTGAAGTGAAAAAGTGAGAATTTATGTTGATTTTTTTTGGGTTTAACGATGTTTTGATGGTTCAAACTAAACCATGTGAATTTAGACCTTAATATCTTACTACTAAAGCATAGAAATGACTAAAAGAAGTGCTTAATCAGGCCTGAAATGGTGTGGGCTCGCAAGGAACACAACACGTTGGTAAAGGGGACCCCAATGAATTTATTTGATGTATGGAACGCTGTAACATCCGTGTTTTGGGTCTAGGAGTTTTGGGCTTAAACCGACAAATAAAATCTATTTTGTAAATAAAGAAAATAAATGAATAACTAAATTTAATAATTTGTTATATTTTATATTGTGAATAAAGGGGCCAAATATAGTTTTAAAATCAATTTGTAACCAAATGTAAGAAATTTTGTCATAACGACTAAAAGTGTCAATTTGGCCAAACTTACCCTAAGTATATTTGACTAGTCATAGATTTAGAAAATTAGAAGATATATTAAAGGAATTGATGTAGAGTTTAAATTAGGTCTAATAATTCCTTTAATTAATATTAAGGACCTAAATTGTGAAGAATTTTAGTGTAAGGGACTATTTATGCCAAATTGGGAAACTAAGGGTTAGTATTGACTTAGTCAATGACTCAAGTGAAATAAATAATTTATATTAGGGGCATTTGTATGAATATGGGAATTTTTTTGTTAGAAGAGTTGACTTATTGGATGTTGGGTGAAGAAGACTCAAACTCAAGGGACTAATGTTGCAAATTCTTGAAAGATGACTTGTTTTTGATGGGGATCCTTCCCCAAATCAGCCATTCACGTTTTTGAAGATTAGAGAGAGTGAGAGATGGCGATTTTCATCTCTTCCAAGGAGACTTGTGTGGATTTTGAAGGATTATGATCATACATGAAGAATTCAAGCAATCTAAGGTATAAACTCACTTTTCTAGCCCTAGATTTCGAGTTTGAGTTTGGGGATTGGACCCAATATGAGTTTTATGATGGGATGAGGTTCTTCCTATGATTCCCCAATGTTTATTTGATGTATCTAAGCTGTTTGGATCAACATCCAATCCATGGATGATTTAGATCCTTAGATTTGATTGAATTGGGTATTATGAACACTAGAATTTGGGGATTTGATGAATAGAGGAGGAATATTGAAATTGATGGATGATTATGGTAGTTTTGGATGAGGGGATTCATTTCTAATGATTCCCTAAGGATTCCAACCTTTGATTTGTAGTCTTAAACCATGAATCACTAGAAAATGAGAATTGGGTGTTGAAATGGGTTTTGTTCATGTAGATGATGATTTGATCTCTTGTTTAATGGATGGATGAATGAGTTAATGTATCAATTTGGATGTATAAGTGGGGTGAGGATCATTTCCTAATGATTCCATGGAATGGAAGAAGGAATCTCCACTTGTAATCATCAATTGTAAGAATGGAATTGAGTCTTCCATGGTTTAAGCTTATAGAGTGAAGTTATGATCATGGAATGTAATTGATTCATTTGAAATGGTTTTGAATAGTTTAATTGAGTCTAATAATGTGTATTTTGGGAAGGAATAATGTCCTTTTGATGTCCATGAGTTTTGGGAAGAATCAGAACTTGAATCGGGTAAAAAATGAGTGAAAATGACCAAAAATCGGGGTTGCAGCAGGTCTACACGACCCGTGCAGGGCCACACGACCCGTGTAAGGGGTTTGGAGGCTACGGGTTGGTTTTCCTGTAATGCTACACGACCCGTGTAGGGCTACACGCCCCGTGTAGCTCTGTTTGGCCAGTTTTTTTTAGTTTTTAGACCTTAAGCTTTATGGTTTGGGTTTTGGGTCCACGTTTTAATGCCAAACTTTAGGGATGTTTTAACTAAGATTTTCCTTATATTAGGGGGTCAAGGAATTCATTTTGGATGTTGGATGATTGTTCCTTCGTAGTTCTAAAGAAGTAATTATAGTGAGACTTTTAGATGAATCGAGTATGATATCTTCCTTTCTTGTATTATAAGAAGGATATATGTTGTAGTGGCTTGGAGGTGAGACTAAGGACTTGAACTATCACTCAATTAAGAGGAGGTGATGGATGAGATGATGTCTAGGAGCGCCTTCAAATGCTTCAACCTTGTGTAGAGTTAGTGTTGACTCGTCAGTTGACCTTGGGTGAGTTTACCGGGAGTACACATCCCAACTATTATCTTTTGTGTGTGTTATCAATACTTTTCATGCATGATATTATGTGCAATGTGTTATATGATTACTACTTGTGCATTGCATGAAAATGAGTTTCTAAAGATGTTTTCAAATAAAGATTTCGATGATGTTTTGAAAGATGTTTTGAGCATCCTATTTGTGCATTGCATTGCATATAGGATGGGATTGACCGAGTGAACCCTATGAAGAAGATGAGATGATTGTCCCGGATTTAGGGAAATCATGATTGTCCCGGATTTAGGGAAATCATGGGCAAAATGCCCAAAATGAGATGTTTGTCCCGGATTTAGGGAAAACCGTTCCCGACAATAGGGAGTTGCTAACCCTCATGAGGGAGTTGCTAACCCTCATGGGGCTAGTGTGATGGCCACTGGTCCTAGTTTTGCCTATACGGGGATCGAGTGGCATGCTTCGTGCGTGTCATTCGTGAACTTAGGTAGGTGCCATTGAGGTGAGTTGGACTTTTTATGAGATGAACGTGGGTTTGGGATAGTTGCATCATGCATTGCATTTGCATCTCATAACTATTTATTTTGAAGTAAATCCTTATGATGTTTTAAATAACTTTTGAAGTGTGTTTCAAAACTATTTTTGGGGGTTGTCCCGAGTGTGGTAGTTCACTGCCCACTCGAAATGGGTTAACCTCGAGTAAACTCACTAGGCATTTCAATTGCCTAACTTATTTTGATGTGTACTCAGGTTGAGGAGTTTAGATGACTTAGAAGAGCTGGATGTTTAGAAGGCCATGGTTTGTGTAGTATCATTTGAGCTGTGTAATGATATTTGAATTGTTACAACCTCGCTATTTTATAAACTAAAATGTTTTATCTAAAATGGGACCAAACGATGTTTTCCGCAACTTAAACCTAAATTATTTCTCATTAAACCCCATGTGTTTTTAAATTGATTTTGAAAGAAAATGACTTATTTAAAGATGTTAAAACTAGAGTTTTCACTAAATGATGATTTTATGGAATAATGATGATAAACCATGGGTTAAAATGATATTTTATGAAAAGCCTTAAGCGAGGGTGTTTCAAACGCTGCGTGTAAACTTAGATAATATGGCTCATTCCTTATGAACACACAACACTTTCAGGACTGGAACACGACCCGTAGCGTCTGAGGCCCCAATGAGTCTTATTTAGATATACTGAACGCGACACGTTCATGTGTGAGACGTGACACATTGTCTCGACATATTGCATCCCTAGTGTGGTTTTAAAGTTAGTTTTGACCCTTTGGTATTTGTTAAGACCCTTAATATTGTTTATGTTGGATTAGGTGTCTAAGCCATGACTATAATTTAGGAATATACTTGATTGACAGCAGCATAGTCCTTTTGGGTTGCCCTCAAAACCTAGCAGAGGACAAGATAACTTAAAGATAGAGAGAAATATGATTTATTAATATATTATGAGAATAATATATTAATTAGAAATCATAATATTTAATTAATAATTGATCAGAAATTAATTGGAATTAGTTTTGGGATTAATTAGATTAATTAAAAGTGTAGGGGCTAAATTGTAATTGTTCAATAGTTGAGCAACAGACAATTTGGGCATGCCTAATTGGGTTAGAAGAAACCAAGGCCTTAGGCCTTATGGGTTTCGAAATCCTTATTAGGTATTGGGAATATTTATGGCAGTGATAAGTAGATTCAGTTATATGATAAAAGTCTTATCATATCAGGAATCCAAATAAGGCAGTTATATGTCTTATCACTTATCACCTGGAAACTATAAATAGAGGCCTCCTCCCACCCCATTCTTCACGCCAAAAAGGAGTTCATCCTCCTTTCTTCTCTCTAGTTTCTTGCTTGCTTGGTTCTGGGTGTGAACCATTAGAGGCACGACACTTGTGGTGCTTTCTTCCAAAGCATTAAAGGTATGAAATTCTAAACTGGTTTTAGAATATAATTTTAATTATATAACTTATTTTCTTAGTTATAGATTCAATTGAGAAAACATAGATCCTTTATTAGGGTGCATGTGAACTTAAGATTTAAGATCATTGTTTGCATAAAACCCATCAGTGGTATCAGAGCTTAGATTTGTTTTCTGTTGAATAGCTGTAATAGAAGAACTGTTATTAGGGTTTATTGGATTTAAACCCTTTATACATTACAAAATATATGTTGTTAACATGTATCAGAGAATCTTATTGCTCATAAGCAAATACTTGCATAACTATAAACAATTATAAAAATAAACATAGATATTCCCTAATAGTCCAACTTTATCTTAGACTCAGCAGTCTAACCGTCCTATAGGTCTGCAACCTATCTTAGGATCTTAGGCTCACCAACTTATCTTAAGTTCTTAAGGTTATCAACCTACCTTAAGTTCTTAGGTTCATCAACCTATCTTAAGTTGTATATTATCATAGTTTCTTGCTTGCTTGGTTCTGGGTGTGAACCATTAGATGCACGACACTTGTGGTGCTTGCTTCCAAAGCATTAAAGGTATGAACTTCTAAACTGGTTTTAGAATATAATTTTAATTATATAACTTATGTTCTTATTTATAGATTCAATTGAGAAAACATAGATCCTTTATTAGAGTGCATGTGAACTTAATATTTTAAGCTCATTGTTTGCATAAAACCCATCAGTGGTATCAGAGCTTAGATTTGTTTTCTGTTGAATAGCTATAATAGAAGAACTGTTATTAGGGTTTATTGGATTTAAACCCTTTATACATTACAAAATATATGTTGTTAACATGTATCAGAGAATCTTATTGCTCATAAGAAAATACTTGCATAACTATAAACAATTATAAAAATAAACATAGATATTCCTTAACAGTCCAACTTTATCTTAGACTCAGCAGTCTAACCGTCCTATAGGTCTGCAACCTATCTTAGGATCTTAGGCTCACCAACTTATCTTAAGTTCTTAAGGTTATCAACCTACCTTATGTTCATGGGTTCATCAACCTATCTTAAGTTGTATATTATCATAGTTTCTTGCTTGCTTGGTTCTGGGTGTGAACCATTAGAGGCACGACACTTGTGGTGCTTGCTTCCAAAGCATTAAAGGTATGAACTTCTAAACTGGTTTTAGAATATAATTTTAATTATATAACTTATGTTCTTATTTATAGATTCAATTGAGAAAACATAGATCCTTTATTAGAGTGCATGTGAACTTAAGATTTTAAGCTCATTGTTTGCATAAAACCCATCAGTGGTATCAGAGCTTAGATTTGTTTTCTGTTGAATAGCTTTAATAGAAGAACTGTTATTAGGGTTTATTGGATTTAAACCCTTTATACATTACAAAATATATGTTGTTAACATGTATCAGAGAATCTTATTGCTCATAAGCAAATACTTTCATAACTATAAACAATTATAAAAATAAACAATTATAAAAATAAACATAGATATTCCCTAACAGTCCAACTTTATCTTAGACTCAGCAGTCTAACCGTCCTATAGGTCTGCAACCTATCTTAGGATCTTAGGCTCACCAACTTATCTTAAGTTCTTAAGGTTATCAACCTACCTTAAGTTCTTAGGTTCATCAACCTATCTTAAGTTGTATATTATCATAGTTTCTTGCTTGCTTGGTTCTGGGTGTGAACCATTATAGGCACGACACTTATGGTGCTTGCTTCCAAAGCATTAAAGGTATGAACTTCTAAACTGGTTTTAGAATATAATTTTAATTAAATAACTTATGTTCTTAGTTATAGATTCAATTGAGAAAACATAGATCCTTTATTAGAGTGCATGTGAACTTAAGATTTTAAGCTCATTGTTTGCATAAAACCCATCAGTGGTATCAGAGCTTAGATTTGTTTTCTGTTGAATAGCTGTAATAGAAGAACTGTTATTAGGGTTTATTGGATTTAAACCCTTTATACATTACAAAATATATGTTGTTAACATGTATCAGAGAATCTTATTGCTCATAAGCAAATACTTGCATAACTATAAACAATTATAAAAATAAACATAGATATTCCTTAACAGTCCAACTTTATCTTAGACTCAGCAGTCTAACCGTCCTATAGGTCTGCAACCTATCTTAGGATCTTAGGCTCACCAACTTATCTTAAGTTCTTAAGGTTATCAACCTACCTTAAGTTCTTAGGTTCATCAACCTATGTTAAGTTGTATATTATCATAGCCTTCGCTTTCTTACTTACGGTCTTATCTTAAGTCTGCATTCTCACTTGAGTCTCTCACAGTTTAAGCCTAAGTTCGAGTCTCGACACCTAATTCGCTTAAACTATGGCTCTGATACCAACTTGTAACACCCCGATCTTTTATACACTTTGAGAAGTGTAGTATTTTATAAAAAACATTACATGACAAAATGTCAACTTTTAAAAACTTTTCTCATGACGTCGAGTCACGTCTTAAAATTTCGGTCCCAACAAAAACATTTAAATTTTAAATTTGTTTAAACAACTTCGGGGGTTACAACTTCATATCATACTACACCATACAAAGCAAGTTAGGATACAAACCTCCATCTAAATCCCAATCTCATCGGGTCATCTACTTGCTTCTACCCCTCGTGTCTAGAACCTGGGATACATGACATAAAATAAAATACGTAAGACAAAAACGTCTCGTGAGCTACATAGGTTTGGACACAAAACACTTATAAGATTAATTCAATCATTTTTCCAAAACCTTTATAAACAGTTCATGTATTGACACTAGTTGTCAAACCTTTCATAATAACATGTAAAAACATTTTACTTTCAAAGCCTTTCAAATAATTCGAGTAAGAAAGCTAGTAACACAAAACCTTTCTTTTTTTCATTTAGCTTGACTGGTATCTTAACAAAATTGGTTTTTTTTTATACTTAGGGCCTTAATCACTCTTGGTGATACCCCAAGTCTATACTGAGATGGTAAAAACATAATCAAACCACCTCAGCATATTATCACATTCTTTGACTCGTATCTCAACATGCTTGCATTTTTATACTTAGGGCATTAATCACTCTTGGTGATACCCTAAGTCTATAGCCTCATTAGCTTAGGACATCTACTTCACGAAGGGAGTGGTACCGTCCCAGTATATTCCTCTATAGTCCCCTTGGGGAACATCATTGTCGGGACAAACATTATCCTTTCATTCGTATTACTTTGCATTACATTGCTTGCTTCAAAATACCAGTCATTCAAAAACATAACTTTTCTTATCAACATTTGCTTAAATACTCATTAAGGCTAGATGCCAAAACATTCTTTCATAAGAACATAAGGCTTAATGCCAAAACATTCTTTCATAACAACGTAAGGCTTAATACCAAAACATTCTTTCATAACAACATAAGTCTTAATGCCAAAACATTCTTTCATAACAACGTAAGACTTAATGCCAAAACATTCTTTCATAACATTAATGGCTTGATGCCAAAACATACTTCCAAATCATTATGGCTTAAAGCCAAAACATACTTTCAAAATCCTCTTATAAAACTTTCATAATCATATCATATCTAGAATGATTTGTATATCATTTAATATTAAAAAAAAGTCACATAAAAGCTTTATCAATAATTTGCCATGTACCCTATAGTGGGAAGAAGCCACATGTATTCACCTCAGTAGCTAGGTACATCTAACTACAGTAATCCACCCATCTCTTGTACTAGTCCACATAATTATAGTCTTTCGTAGTTTCCACGCGTCCTTCAATCTCTATTGATCCAATAAGAGATTAGAACTTATTAGATAACTAAATATACGACATGTGTCTAAACATTGTTGAACTACTTCCAATCACTATTTAAGTCCATTCTAATGGTTAGGTATGACTCTTAAAGCATAATAAACATTTTGGACAAATTTACCCTTTTGTCCCATTTGACCTAAAATGGTAATTTTGGGTTCTACAAGGATATTTTAACAACATTCTACTTTTTATATCTCTACGAGTTCACTTAAATGGTTAGATGTCAAAACATCTTTTCTTTTTACTCGTTTATGTCATTTTGACAATGTCAACGAATTAAAGTTTCCAAAATAGAAACCATCAAAAACGTTGATACTTTCCTTCAAATTATCACCAAGATATTCCAAACATTTCATAAGTTCCATTATAGTTCAATTCTATGCTCGCGGGTTTCCATTTAGATTAAAATGGGAACTATTGGTTTCGACCGTGACTATTTTAGTTGTTATAGTCTTTGGTAGTTATACCATTTTTACTAATTAGCTTTTGTTCATACATAGTTACACATTAACAACAATTTGATTCCATTAATCCTTTCACATCAAATAATGAAATTCACAATCCCATTCCAAAACAACCATATGTGATAAACTTCTAAATTATACTTATAATTTGACGTAACTTGTATAATTACCATTCTACATTCTAAGGATGGATTTAATGTTATCCTTTATCACAACACCTTGTTCCACTTCAAGTATATTACTCATAGTACAATTACCATCCTTTTTACTTTAACACATATTTAGCAACTAGCATTCCCTTTTCTTTTAAATATTGGAATTGATAATTTCATTCATTTTCTTCTATATTTTCTTTAAACATGCAATTGACAACCATTGAATATCTTTCTTTATAGAAAAATATACCAACTTACATTCCTGTATTCTCTAATCAACATATGTCCACAATTTTCATATTATGTACCAACTATACTTGGTTCATTGAAGCTTATAAACTGATTTAAGCATGTATCCCATGAATCATACTCTAATGATTAACATGTAAATCAAGAATCTTAAGACAAACATCACCATTCTCCATCATTAAGTGAAACCATAAAGTGATAAAAATCATAAAACCAACTTAAATCCCAATTTATGTCAAGAACTTTCGGATTCACAAGCTAGGGTTCAAGAACTTAGGTCTTTACCTTGAGATTTCTGCCCAAACATTTGAAATCGGGAGGTATAATCCATTTTTCTAAACAAATCAGGATACTATGAAACCATTTCTCCCCTCTACTGTTGCTTGCCATCACCCTAAGGTGTTGCTGCCACCAGCAACAGCAACCGCCGTCGACAGCCTTAGTTTGCTGCTCCTTCTCTTTAATTTCCGGTCAATATAGCCGACAGCAACCCGAGACTATTTATAATTTCAAAAAAATCAACTCATTAAGACCATGCACAACCCCCAATCAGACCTATGATCTCCTTAGCGCCACCTCCGGACTTTTCTGTTGCACCACGCCACCATCGCCGGTGTAAAATCGACAGTCGCCGTCGCTGCTTCTGGACATCTGCATCGGGTTCTCGCTCAACCTTGCCCTCAATTTCACTCCTCTCTCACATGATCTCTCCTTCTCTCTCTCGATCTCAAACACACACACGAGTATGAATGTGTGTGTGCGTGTGTCGCATCTGTTCTTCCTCTCCTCACGACTTCTCATTTTTCTTTCTCTTTCTATTTTGGTTCTGATTTGGCGTAAATGAGGAGAACACGTGTTTGGGAAATCACGCAGCACACAGAAAGTAAAGAAATCCATTGGCTACAATTTAATGGCATTTGATGAAAATTCCCCTCCCTACCTTAGTGAAAATCTTCATTTTTTCACTTATATTTTACACCAACTTCGCTTAAACATAACTTTTTCATATGATGTCTGTTTTTTCGTAAACTTCATATTTCTGTAAAGGTGAGAATAAGCTTTAAAACTTCTCCCTACTGACTTTATTCCAAATCTTTATAGATTTTTCGTTATTAACCCTTGAAAATGACCCTTTGGTCATTTTTGTCACTTTTAGGCCATTTTAAAACCTTCATAACTCATTCGTTACAACTCCAAATGGCCTGAATATTTTTCCTATATTTTTTTATCTCAAATATTACCAAAGTCTCCTTGAGGACTTTTTCTCAATTCCTTTTAGATTTTGAGATACTAATTCTTAAAGATTGTTAAATAAAATTTTCACTTTTGGTCCTTTATTTCTTTTTTTGCTCTTAGGTCGGTAAGACCAAATTTCTAACTGAAGTAACACTTACTTATGACTTAATAAATAGTATTAAAACATAAGTTTTCTTATTTTTACATTCTTGGACCATTTTTCCCTTCCATAATACGATTAAGTGACAAATTATATCTCAAACACGTAAAACTTTTTTTTTGGTTGTCACATCCACTCTCACACACCGCTTCCTTGATCAGTTGAGTGTTGTTAGAAGAATGGATTTGATAGGACGAACCTAATCTCATTAAAATTATAATGCTATCAGACAAAAGTACTGGAACCCTAATCACAAACTAGTTACTTTATAAAAATGTGAAAAGTATGCTAACACATGAAGTTGCACATTACACTTTATGAAACATTAGTGGAGCGTGTGTGGTTTACCGAAACACTAATAAGGGCTCATAAAGAGTGGTAATGGGTATCTCATGATTTATCGTTGTTGATGGAACGCATATGGTTAACCGACACATCAATTTGAGATGATAAATGACATTGAGGTTACCAAGCGATTTGCATGGTTATTCACATCTTGTTTGTGATCCTCGGCATCTTAGTCATAAATAGAAGAGCATAATCCGAGATTAAACATGTCATTGACTTCGGTCAATGAATCTCACAGATCTAGGAGTTTCATGGAGATTGAAATTGATAAATGTATATCTACATTAATGACCATTATGTTGTGATTACGACATCCCTCTTCACACCATAGTTGGGGCATTTTGGGTCCTAGTCCTGTTAAATAATAATTGGGTAATTTTTTAAAAGAGGATTAAAATTAAACTAATAAATTTTGATTCTATTGATGTCTGGACTCAGCGTCAACTATCCTACTCCTCCTCCAACACCCATTTCTGAGAGTTTCAAAAAGTATCTATTAAAAATGGAAAGGATGATTGGCCTAAACTATGTAGAATGGCTTTGCAAAAGGAGAATGGTTCTCAGTTTTGCTGGCAAGCCATATCTAATTGAATATCCACTCCCCATTCCACCGAAGCATGGCATCACACAGCAGCTTTGTGATGAACATGACTGATGAATTCAAAGAAATTCGTAGCCTCATGCTAATTGACCATTGACCACGACATCTGCAGGGATTCCGAATTCCTGGGGACATATTAGTTAGCATGACTGGTTGAGGAAAAGTTCTGAGAGTCGGTTGAAAAGGAACGAACTGGGATCTTCAAAGATCTTGAAGTGTGCAAGCTAAAAGAAGTAGCGTCTGTCTGCATGTTCTCATGATTGAGGGACACATAGGCGAACTGTATAAACTATTGGATTAGGTGTGTAAGCCATGACTTTATATTTATATTTATCTTGTTAATTGAAGCATAAGTCCATTTGGGTTTCCCTCATAGCTGGAGGTTAGGATAGAGTTCAGTAGAGTAGAAGGTTGATTTATTAATTGTTTAATAAATCAATAGAATTAATTAAATGGTTTATTAATATATTTAAGTGTTAATATATTAATTAGAAACTATAATAATTAATTAAGATTTATTCTAGAATTAATTGGATTTAATTTAGTGATTAAATTAATTAATTAATAGTGCAGGGACTGGTTCTATAATTATTCAATAGTTGAATATTAACTGGCCAGTGTACAAGGGTGGAAAGTGGCGAGTTTATGGTGTGGGCACCATAAATCTCGAAACCCTAATTAGGGTTTAGAGGAAGCCTTGCCCAATTGGTAAAAGGCTTACCAAAGATGGGCTCTAGGGTTTCAAGATGTACCACCTGAGAGCTATAAATAGGGGTCCCCTGGGAACCCTAATCCTGCGCCATTTTCACTGTGATTACTCTGCTGGACTGTCTTCTCCATTGCTTTGGGTGTGACACCATTTGAGGCAGGACATTTGTGCTGCTGGCTTCAAGATCAAGAATCAAAGGTTGGTTAATTTCTTATTTGATCTTTAGAATTAAATTGTTGGCCTTAGGTTTTAGTTTATTATCTTCATAGAAGAAAACATAGATCTTTCTAGGGTTGCTTGTGAACCATAAGAATTATTTGTTCTTTGATTGCTAGAAAACCCTTCAGTGGTATCAGAGCATAGGCTTGTTTTCTTGTGTTTGATATAAACTGCTTGAATTGCTTTTGCCTTGAGTGTTTTTGCGAAAAACACCTCTTGGAAGAGGCCTTGGTCGAAATCAAGGCTAGGGTTTCCTAACCCTAGCCGCCACCCTTGGTCCCCCCTTGATTTGCTTGCCTTGTTTAGTTGGTTGTTATTTTTGGTAGTTTACTAAATTGAATAACTGGAACCCTAATTACCTTGCATGCAAATTTCGACCAACTAGGGTTATTAGATAGAAAATTAATTTGATTAATTTATGAAATCTATCTTAGATTTAATTAGTTTAATTAATTGTTAATTAAAAGATCAATTAAATCGACTTAAAGAATTAATTTAAATGTTCAAAAAAAATAGTTTAAAATTTGCAAAAATTATGATTAAATTAATTCTAAAATATTTTAATAAGATTAAAATATATCTTATATATTTATGATTAAAAGTTAATATCTATATATAAGAGAATTGGTTAGTTTTACCGTTAGTAGGCCTCATTCACAAAACTGTCCTATAAAGAGGGTCTAAGGCGACTGCCTATAAAATGGCAGTCTAATGGGTATCCACTCTTACCCACCGCTCTCCTGGTCAGTCGAGTGTCGTCAGCCGAACGGGTTTGATAGAACCGCTAAGCCTCTTAAAAGTATAATGCTATAATTGAAAGTACTAGAACTTTGAACAAATTCCAATCTAGTTACTTTAGGTTTAAAAATGTGAATTGGTGATAATCCATGAAATTGCACATTGCAATTTGTGAAACATTGGTGGAGCGTGTGTGGTTAACCAGCACACCAATAGGGGTTCACAAAGACTTGCAATGGGTTCCTCGATTTTCTCATTATTGACGGAGCGTGTGTGGTTAACCGGCACGTTAATTAGAGATGACAATTGACTTCGAGAGTACCGAGCAAATTTGCATGGTTATTCACACCCGGTTTGTGATCCTCGGCATCCCAGTCACAAACAGTGGGGCACATCCGAGACTAAACATGTCATTGAACAGTTCAATGTGTCTCAACTGATCTAGGAATTTCATAAGATGAAATTGATAAGTGTATTATCTACCTTAATGACCATTATGTTGTGATTACGGCATCCCTCTTCACATCATAGTTGGGGTATTTTGGGTCCTAGCCTTAATAAATAATATACTGGGTAATTATTTAAAATGATTAATTAAACTAATAAATTATGTTCATTGTAGATGTCTGAATCAAGTGTCTATTCTCCTCCCTCTCCTCCTTCACCCAATTCTGAGAGCATCAGAATGCACCTGCCAAATATGGAAGGGGTGACTGGCCTTAACTGTAAGGAATGGCTTCGCAATTGGAGAATGGTTCTCGTCATTGCTGGAAAGCTTCATCTCACCGAGTATCCGATCCCGGTTCCACCGGAACGAGTCATCATAAAGAGCCTTTATGATAAGCATGACTTGTTAGTTGATGAATTCGAAAAGATTCGTGACCTCATGTTGTTGACCATTGACCCCGAGTTCCGCAAGGATTTTGAATCCTTGAGGCCATATGAGTTAATTCAATTGGTTGAGGAAAATTTCCAAAAACCGGTTGAAGAGGAACGAGCTAGGATCTTCAAAAGACTTGCAGAGTGCAAGTTAAAAGAAGAAAGTAGCATCGATTCGCATGTTCTTAAGATTGAAGCGTACATAGGTGAATTGTACAAACTTGGTTATTCCATGAGTCAGGAGTCGAGTGTCAACACTCTACTTGCTTCACTGACTAGTGAGTACGATCTGTTCATTCAGACGTATAGAAAGGAAGACCGAAAAAAATCCTTTATGGAAATGCATCCACTGTTGACTTTATACGAGTCACTCTTGGATAGGCATAGATCCAATGGTTCAGCTACTTCTGGATTAAGTCCAGTGAAAAGACGCAGCAAGAAACGATCCAGATCGTCTGGACATGTCTTAAGCTGGGAATCCATAGAATCGGATACAGTCGCGGAAAGATTGGAAGACGCTCCAAAGTCAAAATCTTTTGAAAGCTCAGGTATATCTAAAAACCTCAAAACTCTGGTTCCTTAGTTCCTTGATGCATAATGTGATAGTCACATTTTGGTTTGTATGCAGGGAATCAGTAGGGTACGAGACTTTGGCGCATAGGAGCACATTTGGATTGGATTTCCGGCTCATGCAGTTTTGAAGTTTAGTTAGACATTGAAATATTGTTATTAGCCTTTAGATGCGTATAACATTGTCTATCATATAGTACATTGTTCAAGGATTTTTGTTTTAATAAAATTGTCGTTTTTCTTTTAACACCTGTTGTCTGAAATTATCCTTGAAATGTTGTATGATTGTGTTGAATGCATGATTGGTGATAACTTGAATGCTGAATGCATCAGAAGTGTTTGGATTTTGGGAATTGTGTCCTTATGATTGTTAAGATAAATGTTATAGGAATCAATTCAACCAAAGGACCAGTTGGACAGGACATTGGAATCACTTGACTTAGAGTCACTTGATGAGTTGAGTTCTTAATGTGTCAAGAAATGAATCAACCAAAGATCTAGTTGGACAGGACTTTGGAATCATTTGACTTAGAGTCAGATGATGATTAAGTTCTTTATAAAGCACATGTAGCAAGAAATGAATCACCCAAAGATCCAAAGGATAGGATTTTGGAATCAGTTGAATTAGAGTCAACTGAAGATTGCAAGTCTTGAACAGAATTAACAAAGTCATAAGCTTACATAGAGATGTAAAAGACGTTGAGATTAGGAGCAACGGACACATCTGTTAATGTGTATTGCTCAAATCTTGAAATAGAAGACAATTATTTGTACTTCGCGATATTTGTCAATCGGTATGACGAATATGGCATCGCTTATCAGAATAAGCGATTGAATTGAAACCTTGAACAGTTCAAGGACTTCAAAGGAAGTACGAGATCCACAGAACCTGAGTAACAACATAAACTGGGATAATGTTTCACAATTTATTCCCTTCCAAGAACATTAATAGTTATAATGTGTATTAAGGAAGATGATGGAGCATTGGTCGAAACAGTTCGATCCTCGATGTATGAGATACATTACCAATCAGTTTCCAATAAATTGAATACTATACCGGTCAGACCATATAAACCATATTCCAACCACATCCTTCGACTAAGTAGGTTTTGCAGACACTGTCTGAAATGTAAAGCTGGGATTGTCCCAATTGTACATTGAAAGTCAAGGGTCTTGTAGTGTTCGTCAGAACCTCATGACTAGCCTGAACATGATCAGAAATGTCTTTTCACTGGCTATCCCACTGTACCCTAAAAAGAAATAGCTCATTTAGAAAGAACTCATGTTCTAAGGAAATAGTGGGAGTTGGGACAATCCTGAATGAGTTCAGGATTAGCCAAGTAAAAGAACCTTTAGTCATCACTAGGCTTAGAGCAGAAATCAGATTTCTGTTTCAACACTGACATAATCTTCTCTTGACCAGTAGTACTGATCACCATCATAAATAGTTATGATTGGGGTGACATACCGAATAGTGGTGACACACTATACTTGGTACGGATTTACAATCCGACTACTTGGAAGCATTGGTGAGCCCGGTTGCTGCCAATTAAGAGAACCTTAGGACGAGATACAGTCTATGTAGCATTTTGACTGATTTTTACACTTGGTCTAAAAACCAGTGGGAGTAATTGAATCATCAAAAGAAAGCAGCATGGACAAAAACATACCTTCAAAACATCTGGTTGAGTGAGACGATACTCAGAGTCAAGTAATTGACCCCGAGAGAAGCAATCTCAATAGAAGATGAAATCCGAAAGGATTCTGCATGGCACATTGTAAGTCGTTAGTGGAGCGCGTGTGGATCACCGACACACTAATAGGGACTCACAAAGAGTATGCCACTACAAAGGTACAAGGGCCTGGGGTTAACCCCAAGGGTATCTCGTAAGAAAGGATATTCAGATTCTCAAAATATGCCAAAGGATTGGATTTTGAGAAAGGGCTGAAAGATTTCCATTAAGATGTCAGAAAGGTCTGGATTCTCAAAATGTGCTAAAAGTTCTGTATTTTGTGAATAGTCCATAATCGTGTCAAAGCCAGTGGGAGTGTCGCTGTTATCTACTATCTCCATATGTGAGTTACATATTGTTTCTAGGAAACGTCTCTTTTCATTACAAAGTGTAATGACTTGGTGTTAAGAGATGGATCGCTATGAAAGACTTAATAGAGATACGGAATACTCAGGTGGTTGTAAACATCTATGAGATAGATCGAAACTCTGCCAAAATGATCTTGATGAGACTCAAGATGCATTGCCGTAGGAAAGAGTTTTCTATCATTGCAAAGTGTGATGATTTGGCATGAGAGATATAAAGAAGGTGCAACATACTCACATAATCCATAGACATCTATCAGATAGATGTTATCATTAGTATAGACCTAGCCATAGTAAGCATGATCTTGGTTCGATTCAAGATGCATGAGAAAGAGTCTCCGAAAGTAAATAGGTATTGAAAGTCGTGACACAAGGATTATAAGTAATCCTAAGATTCCAAAAGGGTTTGGAATAAGATTAGATCAGATTCCACGAGCTTCTTGGATCGATCAGAAGTGTCATGAACATGTCCTTATGACTTAATGCTTAGAGCATAGTGAGTCAGATTCAGGATATGAACTGGCTGGGAATACTTAATGGATTCTGTACATACATGGGAAATCATTGGAAAATGATTGGGGTGAATGTTAATAATAATTTGAAAAGAGTTTCAAATAAGTAAAAGGACTTAATGGTTAAAGAATTTCGTTGGTATTCTGATAGAGCGCGTGTGGGTCACCGGCACATCGTAACACCTCGAAATAGTCTTAGGGTGCAGTCATGTAGACTAAAGATCCCAAGAACCATGGAAAGTCAGAGTACACGAAATGGAGATGTAAGTGAGAATGACGGTATATGACTAAATTGAGATATCATCGGATGAATGTCCGATTGGATAAAGTGTATCATTGTATGACATTTGGATACATAGAAAGAGTGAAAGGTCATATAGACATAGATGCATAACATGAATTAAAAAGTTTAAAAGGAATCTAGAAACCGATAATAGTTTTATGAAGAATCCGACTTGGTGATTACCTCATGGAGACTTGGTAATAAGCAAGTGTAGCTCCAGTCAGATTTTAAGTTTCATTTTTTGCATGTTTTCACTTCCCGAATAATTTGATTATTCAAAGGTCTACAGTCGCTCATATTTTTCGGGAGTAAGTATGAACGAAGACTGTCGTGAATTGGTTTGTAGATTGTCTAAGGAGTTAGACATTGCAGTAAGACTGCTACAACGTTCACGAGTACTTAGATAGAGATTTGAGTATTGGATAAACCCGCGCTCAATAGATTGCTTCATGGATTACATCACGAGCAATGTTGAGACGATAACATCTTATGATCTTGAAGCGGAGACATATGAGTGAAATTTGCGAGTCGGTTGTGCATTGATAATGCGTAAACGCATCGATAACTCGATGTTATAAAACGCATTGTTGTGTACGATTTTGATAAGTAAAAGACACAAGCATATGAGTCAAAGCTTATTCATTCCTTGACCCTGATGGGAAATAGATATCTGTAGGCCGCTCGATGATTTTGAAGTTGACTAAAGTGCTGGCCAGCCTGGACTAAATTGATGTGTTCAATTAGAATTCCGAAAGTCATAAGCAGAATCGGAAATCGGGAAACAAAGTATCGGACAGAGATTGATCTCAATCCATGTCTCGTGTCTATCTTGTTGGACGAAGGATTATATGATCACTTATCTATGGACAGAACTGACTGGGTCAGAGTTCAGCAGCAGTTTCTTGGAAGCTGCAGGTTGTTTATTAATCAGAAGATAAATTAAAGTCATAAACTTATCCAAGTGGGAGACTGTTGGATTAGGTGTCTAAGCCATGACTTTATATTTATATTTATCTTGTTAATTGAAGCATAAGTCCATTTGGGTTGCCCTCATAGCTGGAGGTTAGGATAGAGTTCAGTAGAGTAAAAGGTTGATTTATTAATTGTTTAATAAATCAATAGAATTAATTAAATGGTTTATTAATATATTTAAGTGTTAATATATTAATTAGAAACTATAATAATTAATTAAGATTTAATCTAGAATTAATTAGATTTAATTTAGTGATTAAATTAATTAATTAATAGTGCAGGGACTGGTTCTGAAATTATTCAATAGTTGAATATTAACTGGCCAGTGTACAAGGGTGGAAAGTGGCGAGTTTATGTTGTGGGCACCATAAATCTCGAAACCCTAATTAGGGTTTAGAGGAAGCCTTACTCAATTGGTAAAAGGCTTACCAAAGATGGGCTCTAGGGTTTCAAGATGTACCACCTGAGAGCTATAAATAGGGGTCCCCTGGGAACCCTAATCCTACGCCATTTTCACTGTGATTACTCTGCTGGACTGTCTTCTCCATTGCTTTGGGTGTGACACCATTTGAGGCAGGACATTTGTGCTGCTGGCTTCAAGATCAAGAATCAAAGGTTGGTTAATTTCTTATTTGATCTTTAGAATTAAATTGTTGGCCTTAGGTTTTAGTTTATTATCTTCATATAAGAAAACATAGATCTTTCTAGGGTTGCATGTGAACCATAATAATTATTTGTTCTTTGATTGCTAGAAAACCCTTCATAAACTTGGTCACCCTATTAATCGGAAGCTGAGCATTAACTCAACTACCTGATTAACCAGTACGATCTATTCACCCAGATGTACAGGAAAGGGAACCAGGAAAAGACTATCATGGAAATGCATGGAGATGCATAGTTCCACTGATTCGGCTACTTCGGGATTGAGTTCAGAGATGAGACACATCAAGAAACAACCCAGATCGTCTGGACCGGTTCTGAGATGTCTCTAACTGGGAATCCACAGGGTAGGATACAGTCAAAGAAAAATTGGAAGACGCTCCAAAGCCGAATCGTTTGGCAACTCATATATATCTAAGATTGAAAACTCCTGGTCCTTAATTCCTTGATACAGGATGTGATTGTCACATTTGCTCTGTATGCAGGGACTCAGTAGGATGCGGGACATTAACGCATAGGAGCACATTCAGATTGATCACGAGCTCATGCGGTTTTGAAGTTTAGTTAGATATTTGATTTTGTTATTAGCTTGTAGATGCGTATGACATTGTTATCATATAGTACATTGTTCGAGGATTTTTGATTTAATAAAATGTCGATTTCTTTAAATTATCTTTGAAATGTTGTATGAATGTATTAATTGCATTAGTAGTAATAACTTGAATATTGATGCATCCAAAGTGTGTTGGATTTATAAATTGTGTTTTCTATTATTGTTAAAGTAAACATTTTATAAGAATCACTTCAACCAAAGGTCCAGGTGGACAGGACTTTGGAATCATTTGACTTGGAGTCACATAATGATGTGAGTTATTAATAAAATTGATTATTGTGAGAAATGTATAACCCAAAGATCCAATGGATAGGATTTTGGAATCGGTTGACTTAGATTCAAACGAAGAATGCATGTCTTGAACAAATTAACAAAGTCGTAAATTTACATGAAGATGTAAAAGACGTTAAGATTATGAGCAATGGACACATTAGTGAATTGCTCGAATCTACAAATGAAGAACACAATTAATTATACTTCACAATATTTGCCAAACAATATGACAAATATGACGTCACTTATTAGAATAAGAGATTGATTGAAACCTTGAACAGTTCAAGGACTTCAAAGAAGTATAAAGATCAACATAGTCTGAGTGAAAAACATAAACTCAGAAAATGTTCCACAGTTCATCCTCTTCCAAGAACATTAAATGATTACAATGTGTCTTAGGGAAGAAGATTGAGCATTGGTCGAAACAGTTCGATCCTTGATGTATTAGATACACTTCCAATAAGTTTTAATAAACTAAATATTCAACCAGCCAGACCATAAAAGCATATTCTGACCACATCTTAGACTAAGTAGGTTGTGCAGACACCGTTTGAAGGGTAAAGCTGGGTTTACCCGACTTGTACGTAGAGGGTCCAGGGTCATGTAGCGTTTGTCCGAACCTCATGACTGGCCTGAACCTGATCAGCATGTCACTTCATTGGTCTTGCCACAAGTACTTATGAAAAAGAGCCCTTTTAGAAAGGACTCACATTCTAAGGAAACAGTGGGAGCAAGAGTGATCCTGAAGGAGTTCAATGATCAGCCAAATGAAAGAACCTCTAGTCACCGCTAAGACTTGACCAGGGATTTGATTCCAGTTATACCTGACATACCCTTCTCTTCACAGACCAGTAGTATTAGTCACCGTCATAAGGAGTTATGATCTGGGTGACACACCGATTAGTGGTAAAACACTAAAGTTGGTACGGATAAGCAATCTTACTACTTGGAAGCATTGGTGAGCCCGGTTGCTACCAAATAAGTTAACCTAAGGGCGAGACTCGGTCTATGAGACAATTTGACTGATTTTACACCTGGCTAAGAACCAGTGGGAGTAATTGAATCGTCAAAAGAAATCAACATAGATAGAAATGTACCTACATTCTAAGCAAGAATGGTTGAGTGATGCGGTACTCAAAGTCATATGATTGATTTTGAGAGAGACGCTCTCAACAGAACTAAAACAAATCTGAAAGGATATTGTTTAATTGCACTGTGTGAGTCGTTAGTGGAGCGTGTGTGGTTTACCGGCACACTAACAAGGACTCATAAAGAGCATGCTAATACGAAAGGTACATGGCCCCAATATTTGTCTAACAGGCACCTTGCGAGAGAGGATATTTGGATTCTCAAAATTTGCCAAATGTTTGGATTTTGTGAATAAGCCTAAAGGAGTCCTCTAATCATTTCAGAAAGGTTTAGATTTTCTGATAGTCTAAAAGAGTCCTATAACCGTGTCAAAGCTAGTGGGAGTATCGTTGTGATCTGTCTATCAATGGATGTCAGTTACATACCATTTCTAGGAAACTTCTCTTATCATTACAAAGTGTAATGACTTGGCATTAAGAGATGATTCGCTATGAATAGTCTAGATACAACATACTCAGGTGGTCACAACCATCTATCAGATAGATGACATCATCAGTTTAGACCCTGCCAATGTAAGTGTGATCTTGATGAGATTCAAGATGCATAACTTCAAGAAAGGAGTTTCTTGTCATTACAAAGTGTACTGAACTTCCATGATCTAAAAGGGATACAATATATTCACGTAATTACAAACATCTATCAGATATATGAAATCGTTAGTATAGACCTAGCCATTATGAGTATGATCTTGATAAGATTTAAGATGCATGAGAAAGAGTCTCCGAAAGTCACGACACAAGGATTATAAATAATTCTCAGATTCTAAAAAGGTTCGAAATAGAATAAATCTAATCCCATGAGCTTCCACTATTGGATCGGTCATAAGTGGCATGGACTTATCCTGATGACTTAATGCTTAGAGAACGGTAAGTTGGATTCAGGATAACACCTGGCTGAGTATACTGGACGGATTATTTGAACACACGTAAGAAATCATTAAGAAATGATTGGGGTGAACATAATGATAAATTGAAAGGAGTTTCAAATCTGTAATTATTTACATCAGTATATGGTGCTAAAGGACTTCATGGTTAAAGAGTTTCATTAGTATATTGATGGAGCGCGTGTGGTTCACCGGCATATCATAACACCTTGAAATTGTCTTGGAACCATGAAGAGTCACAGTACACACCACCGTTTCCAGAATGGAGTTAGGAGAGAGAAAGAGAATATGACACATTGAGATATCGTCGGAAAGGTATCCGATCGGATTATCTGCAAATAATGTGTATCAATGTAAGATATTTTGGATACATAGATAGAGTGAAAGTCATATAGACATATAAATCTTAACTGAAATTTTAATAGAAACCAAGAAACAAATATAACAGTATTATAATGAATCTGACTTGGTGATTACCTCGTGGAGACTTGGTAATAAGCAGGAGTTGCTGTCAGTCAGATCTTTATGTTTCACTTTTGCATGTTTTACTTCCTGAATAATTTGATTATTCAAAATTCCACAGTCGCTCATACATTTGGAAGTAAGTAATGAATTAAGACTGTCATGAATTGAATTGTAGATTGTCTAAGGAGTTAGACATAGCAATAAAATTGTTGCAATGTTCATGAGTACTTAGAAATGGAGATCTGAGTATTGGACAAACCCTCACTCAGAGAATTACTTCATGGATTATATCATGTAAAACCCGGTTTCTTATCTCCGAAATACACCAATTTAATCTTATAATAACCACCAAAGGTTATGGTGTAATCAAAGTTAAGCAATAGAAGCACAAGTAGTTATCAAAAGAACAAGTATTTACATAAACATGTCCCAAAAACCGGGTTACAAAAGACCATTCTTACCAAAGTTATACACAAGTTCAAAAGACTGTTTTATAGATTATACAAAAACTTATAAGTCTAGTCCCAAAGTCAAGTTATTTTATCCCTCTGCAACCTTCTTTCCCCTTTCACCTAAAACACATACAACACAACAATAATTATGAGCTAATTAAGCTCAATGAGAAAATATCCAATAAGTACTAACATGTAAGCTCATTGATCTCATTCTCTTTCACTATCTCGGTCAAAGAGCATGTTTATTCACACTATATACTCATTTCTACTCAACAAGAATTTCTCAATCTTGTATGTCTTATACCAATTGGTTATCTCAACCATTTTGAGCTTTTATAATACAATTACATTTTAGTTCAATCATAACAATGAATTAGAACTACTCACCTGGTGCGTGTGTAGCTCGTGATCCACCCGTAACTTGCGTATCCCCTCCCCTCCTATGAGTATCTGCTGAAAATTACATCACCCATCATACTTCAAACATCCTTAAAACAATACAACAACATTAAACTCAATGGATCATGAATCAATAGCTAACATAGATTTCCAAACTAGGAATATCATGTGCTATCAACTCAAATCTTCCAAATTCCGCGGTTTTTACCAAATGAACCGTTAAAACTTCGTAATATTCATAACAAAGACACAATACAACATATAATAACAACCTACTAGCAACACA
The DNA here is from genome assembly GCA_023525715.1 of Cichorium intybus. Classification (NCBI taxonomy): domain Eukaryota; kingdom Viridiplantae; phylum Streptophyta; class Magnoliopsida; order Asterales; family Asteraceae; genus Cichorium; species Cichorium intybus. The sequence continues at coordinate 43,253,957 of CM042012.1, read as the reverse complement.
TGAGCTAATTTAAATCATAATTTTGGATTTGGGCATCTAGGGTTTGAAACCCTAAAAATCAACATCACTAACCTCTTCGATTTAGAACCCGAGAATATGATTCAAGTGTTAAAATCCAACTTCTATAAACTTCTCTATGCAATACCCCTGATCAATTTGACAGAATTTCGGACCTGGAGCTATAAAAATCGCTTTGGAGATATTTTGGTTCGAAATGGCGAAATAAGGTTTTGTTGTAAAATTTATCTCATTTACGCCCCGCGACGCGGCTTCTTAAAAACCGTGGCGCACTAATAAGACACGACACGTGCTTAATAAGCACGACCTGTGTTACTTACGGTCTGATTTCAGTGACTAAAAACCCGGCCCGTGCTTGATAAAGCACGACCCACTCACGAAAGACTGCGACACGGCCTCTTAACAACCCGCAGCGCGCTTATCAAAACATGACCCGTGCTTATAAAGCACGACTCGTGTAACCTTCTGCAGGCACATAACAGTCATAGAAGTCTCCTACACGATCGTGCAACTCCGACACGACCCGTGTCACCTCTTTTGACATTTTTAAAGGTTTAAACACTTCCCGAATGAACTTCTAACCATTCTAACTCATTTAACAACCTAATGAACCTCATTTATACAAAAATAAATTTAAATTCACTTACCGTGAGTATTACGGCGTTACATATCACAAGTAATTCTGAGATGATAATATCTTATGATCTTGAAATGGAGACATATGAGTTGAAATTTACAAGTCGGTTTTGCATTGATAATGCGTAAACGCATCAGTAACTCGATGTTATAAAACATATTGTTGTGTGCGATTTGATGAGTAAAAGACACAAGCATATGAGTCTAAGTTTATTCGTTCCTTTTGCCCTAACGGGATAAGCGATATTTGTGGGCCCCTCGATGATTTGGTGATTACTTAGAGTGCTAGGCTTAGCCAGGTCTGAATTGATGTGTTTAATTAGAAGTCCTATATCATCACAAATCAGAAATCGGGAAACATAGTATCGGATTGAGATTGATTCTAATACATGACTCTAGTTTGAATGATATCTTGTAGAACGAAGGATTATATTATCACTTATCATAGGACACAGAACTGACTGGGTCAGAGTTCGGCAGTGTGCTTTTGGAAGCTACAATTTGCTGGTCAGTTTAGAAGCTATATTGAATTATAGTCATAGACTTATCCAAGTAGGAGAATGTTGGATTAGGTGTCTAAGCCATGACTATAATTTAGGAATATACTTGATTGACAGCAGCACAGTCTTTTTGGGTTGCCCTCAAAACCTAGCAGAGGATAAGATAACTTAAAAAGAGAGAGAGAGAGAGAGAGAGAGAGAGAGAGAGGGAGAAATATGATTTATTAATATATTATGAGAATAATATATTAATTAGAAATAATAATATTTAATTAATAATTGATCAGAAATTAATTGGAATTAATTTTGGGATTAATTAGATTAATTAAAAGTGCAGGGGCTAAATTGTAATTATTCAATAGTTGAGCAATAGACAATTAGGGCATGCCTAATTGGGTTGGACGAAACCAAGGCCGTAGGCCTTATGGGTTTCGAAATCCTTATTAGGTACTGGGAATATTTATGGTAGTGATAAGTAGATTAAGTTATATGATAAAATAAGGCAGTTATATGCCTTATCACTTATCACCTGGAAACTATAAATAGAGGCCTCCTCCCACCCCATTCTTCACGCCAAAAAGGAGTTCCTCCTCCTTTCTTCTCTCTAGTTTCTTGCTTGCTTGGTTCTGGGTGTGAACCATTAGAGGCACGATACTTGTGATGCTTGCTTCCAAAGCATTAAAGGTATGAAATTCTAAACTGGTTTTAGAATATAATTTTAATTATATACCTTATGTTCTTAGTTATAGATTCAATTGAGAAAACATAGATCCTTTATTAGGGTGTATGTGAACTTAAGATTTTAAGCTCATTGTTTGCATAAAACCCATAAGTTTATAGATGACCTATATATGTTTATATATGTGAAAAAAACTATTGTAGGTTGATTTTATGAAAACGACATTCCTTTGGATACCTTGTTGCTTTATCTCTATATTGCTGCTTTTTACTAACAAGAGAGTAACTGTATTTCCTTGATGTTTATGGTTGTTTTCACCATATATTTACATGTCTGTGAATGATATAAAGAGTAACTACTCTTTCTCGTGGTAGTTAGTAAAATAAAGTCCCATATTGAATAGTGTGTATGTATGATATATAAAAAAAAAGATAATGGTTATGTTGTGTGTGCCTTAGTGGCTAGTCAGTAGGATACATGTTTTTGTTAAACAATGGTAAGCCTTAGTGGCTCAAAACCATGCTTTTATCAGTCCGATAAGCTTTGGTGGCTCATAACTATGACTGGCAGGATTCAATAAGCCTTAGTGGCTTAGAATCATAACCATTGATTTTATTTTATCGTTGTAATATGTGTCTTCGTAGCTGGAGTGTGTCTTAGTGGCTGGAGTTTGCCCTTGTGGATGAAGTGTGCCTTAGCGACTAGAGTATGCCTTAATGGTTGGAGGTGCCTTTATGGCTAAAGTGTACCTTAGTGGCTAGAGTATGTCTTAGTGGCTAGAGTATGCCTTAGTGGCTGAAGGTGCCTTTATGGATGGAGTGTGCCTTAGTGGCTGGAGTATGCCTTAATGGTTGAATATGGATGTGCCTCAGTGGCTGGATAGTGTATCTCATTATTACTAGGTATTTTGGTAAGCATGAATGGCTAGAAAGTTTTATTGCTAATTATTATGTAATTACAATGAGCCACATTAGCCAGTGATTATTGTTGCTATTATTATTGAAGGGTTTCTATGCAATCAATGAACACAAAAATTCATATGGTTCACATGCAATCCTAATATTGATCTATGTTTTCTTCTATGAAGATTAGAACTAAGAACCTAAAGGAAACAATTCAATTCTAAAGATGAATTAAGAAAACCAACCTTTGATCTTATGATCCTTTCAAGCAGCAGCAAAAGTATCCTGCCTCAAATGCAAGTCACACCCAAGTGATGGAAGAATCAGTCCAGCAGAGTAACACAGAGAGAGAGACAGATGGCGTGAATATGAGGTGCCAGGGGGTTCCTTTTATAGCCTCCTAGGGTTACACCTGAAACCCTAAGGAGCCTCCAACTGGACAAGGCTTTTGACCACTTGGACCAGGATTACCAAAACCCTAATCAGGGTTTTGCCAAACCCTGGAGGAGCCTCCAGGGTGGCGCCACTTTTGGTCCCTGGTTTTACCTGGCTAGTTATTCAACTATTGAATAAATTCCAAACCAGTCCCTGCACCTTTTAACTAATTAATTTAATCTCCAAATTAAATCCAATTAATTCTAGATTAAATCTTAATTAATTAATATAGTTTCTAATTAATATATTAACACTTAAATATATTAATAAACCATATATATATTTTCTATTGGTTTATTATACAATTAATAAATCAACTATTCTCTCTAATGAACTATATATCTATCCTCCATCTATGAGGGCAACCCAAATGGACTTTGCTTTTATTCATAAGATAAATACAATTATAAGTCATGGCTTAGATACCTAATCCAACAGTCTCCCACTTGGATAAGTCTATGACTTTAATTGTCTGAACTCTGACCCAGTCAGTTCTGTCCAAAGATAAGTGATCTGATGATCCTCCGTCCAACAGGATATTTTCAGACTCAAGACATGGACTAACGTCAATCTTGGTCTGACAATCTGTTTCTCGATTTCTGATTTGCATATGACTTTAGAGACTACTAATTGAACACATCAATTTAGTCATGGTTGGCCAACACTTTCAGTCAACTTCAAAATCATCGAGAGGCCTACAGATATCTGTTTCCCATTGGGTCATGGGACGGATAAGTTTCGACTCATATGTCCATAACTTTTGCGGGTCCAAATACATACAACAATGCGTTTTATAGCACCGAGTTACTGGCGTGATTTCGTATTGTCAGTAAGTACTTGTATCACAAATAACAGATCATATCTCTCCACTTAAAGATCACCGGATATTATCGTCTTAACATTGCTCGTGATATAATCCATGAAGCAATCTGTTAAGCACGGGTTTATCCAATACTCAAATCTCTATTTCTAAGTACTCATGAATGTTGCAGCAGTCTTACTGCAATGTCTAACTCTTTAGACAATCTACAACTAATTCATGACAGTCTTTGTTCATACTTACTTCCTAACAGTATGATCGACTGTGGAGTTTTAAGTAATCTAATTATTAAGGAAGTTAAACATGCAAATATAGAAACACAGAAATAAACAATTGACAAAGGCAGTAACAATACTCATTTATAAATCTCTATTATAAAATCACCGAGTCAATAACATTTATACTGTTACAAGTTTCTAATCTATCTAATTACTAAAACTAATATCATCCTTCAATCCAATGCTCCGAGCATGCTGATTGTGCTTGATCCTATTCAGAGCCTTAGTCAGAGGATCTGCAGGATTGTCCTTGGATGATACTCGCTTAACCAGTAAGTGCCCTTCTTCTACTTGATGTCGAATGTAGTGGTACTTTCTTTCGATATGCCTGGACTTTCCATGGTCTCGCGGTTCCTTTGCCAAGGCGACCGCTCCTTCATTATCGCAGAAACGTTCCACCAGCTCCTGAATGCTCGGGACAACTACAAGGTCCCAAATGAAATTCTTCAGCCAAGCCGCCTCCTTAGACGCTTCACTCGCTGCGATGTACTCTGATTCGCACGTTGAATCAGCCACCGTTTCCTGCTTGGAACTTTTCCAAGTGACCGCTCCACCGTTCAAAAGAAATACCCAGCCTGACTGGGACCGTCCACTGTCCCTATCTGTCTGGAAACTGGTATCTGTATATCCACTCACTTTTAACTCATCACTGCCACCAAGGACTAATACCATATTCATTGTCCTTCGCAGATACTTGAGTATGTTCTTGACTGCAATCCAGTGTGCTTTTCCAGGATTACCCTGGAACCGACTAACCATGCTTAGTGCAAAGGATACGTCGGGACGAGTACATGTCATAGCATACATGATCGACCCTACTGCCGAAGCATAAGGCACTCGACTCATTTCAGCTATTTCCTGATCGGTACTCGGACTTTGAGTCTTACTCAATTTAACACCACTTAGGATTGGTAACTCTCCCCTTTTGGAACTTTCCATGTTAAACCTCTTTAACACTTTTTCCAAATATGTACACTGGCTTAGACCTATCAATTTTCTCTTTCTATCTCTAAGTATTCTTATCCCGAGAATATAAGCAGCTTCCCCTAGGTCTTTCATGGCGAAACACTTCCCGAGCCAAGCCTTAACATTCTGCAAGGTCGGAATGTCGTTTCCCATGAGCAGTATGTCATCAACATACAGCACCAAGAAAGTGACTATATTCCCACTAGCCTTGACATATACACAAGACTCATCTTCACTCCTAGAGAAGCCAAACTCTTTGACCTTCTCATGGAAGCAAAGATTCCAACTGCGAGATGCTTGCTTCAACCCGTAGATTGATATTTCAAGCTTACATACTTTATCAGTGTGCTTAGTGTCTACAAAACCTTCTGGCTGACTCATGTAAACATCTTCAGTCACTTTTCCGTTAAGGAAAGCGGTTTTGACATCCATCTGCCAGATTTCATAATCATGAAAGCAGCTATGGCAAGCATTATCCTGATTGACTTAATCTTGGCTACTGGTGAGAAGGTTTCATCATAGTCAACCCCCGGGGTTTGAGTGAATCCCTTCGCAACCAGCCGAGCTTTATAAGTATGCACTTTTCCGTCCATGTCGGTCTTCTTTTTGAAGATCCACTTGCATCCGAATGTCTTTCGACCCGGTACATTGTCAACCAAGTTCCAAACTTGATTGTCATACATGGACTTTATCTCGCTGTCCATTGCCTCTTTCCATTTTGCAGACTCGGGGCCTGCCATTGCTTCACGATAGTTAGTTGGCTCATCCAAATCAGTCAATGTACGATCACTGACTAACGTGTCTCCGTACGAAGTAATATGGAAACCATAGAACTCGGGCGGCATGCTAACTCTACCTGAGCTCCTAAGGGGCAACGAAATGTCGGTGGGTCCAACAGGAACTTCTTCCTCATGTTGGTTGCTAGTTTCTTTCAAGGTTGTTTCATCGGGTGTCTCCTGAATTTCTTCGAGATCGATCGTACTCCCACTGTCCTCTTTGGACATGAGTTCTCTTTCTCGAAAGAACCCCCGTCTTGCTACAAAGACCACGTCCTCGCTTGGTCTGTAGAACAAGTATCCAAAAGACTGTTTCGGGTATCCGATGAAATAACACCTCTCACTTCTTTCTGCGAGCTTATCTGAAGTATCTCGTCTCACGAATGCTTCACAGCCCCAGACTTTGATGTGTGCCAACGAGGGAACTTTCCCCGTCCACATTTCGTGCGATGTTTTCGCAACCTTCTTGGTTGGGACAAGATTTAGGATATGGGCGGCAGTCTCTAAGGCATACCCGTAGAAATGGATTGGAAGTGAGGCTCCACTCATCATGGAACGAACCATGTCCAACAAGGTTCGATTTCGTCTCTCTGCAACACCATTCAGCTGAGGTGTTCTTGGAGGCGACAACTGTGAAACAATTCCACATTCCTTGAGGTAATCGAGAAACTCGATACTAAGATACTCACCGCCTCTGTCGGATCTAAGCATCATTATCTTTCTGCCTAATTGATTTTCCGCTTCATTCTTAAACTCTTTGAACTTTTCAAAGGTATCCGACTTATTCTTGATTAAGTAGACATACCCATATCTACTAAAATCGTCGGTAAAGGTCATATAGAACCGCGTGCCATCTTTACTGGTTGTTCTGAAGGGACCACACACATCTGTGTGTATGATATCCAACAGACCTTCACCTCTTTCAAAGGAACCTTTGAATGGTGATTTTGTCATCTTGCCAAGTAAGCAAGATTCGCATACATCATCCGACCCGAGGTCGAATGATTCCAACACTCCATCCTTTTGGAGCTGGGCGATGCGTTTCTTGTTTATATGGCCAAGGCGACAATGCCACAAACATGCCTTTTCTACACCGCTTGAAGCATCAATAGTTAAAACATTTTTACCATAATTGTCAACACACATAATAGATTCATACACTCCATCACAAGGCATATCATTAAATATAAAAACATCATTTTTGAAAACTGAAATTGAACCATTCAATTTATTAAACTCATAGTAAAAACCTTGTCTGAACAATGCATGAAATGAAATTATGTTCTTTGCCATATCAGGCGCATAGCAACAATTATTTAAATCTAATCTAACTTCATTACTCAGCATCAGTCTATAAACACCGATCTTGGTAACAGGTGACGTTCGCCTATTACCCATGACCAGGTTCAGTCTGCCATGCTCCAGTTCCCTACTTTCCTCTAGGCCCTGCAAATCATAACAGATATGAAAACCACATCTTGTATCAAGGACCCATGAACGGGAAAAAGATGAGTTATTAGATATAGAATACGTACCTGCCTGTCACGGTTTCACTTTACCGTCCTTGACATCCTGCAGATACGTTGGGCAGCTCCTCTTCCAATGACCCTTCTGCTTGCAGTAAAAGCAGTCGGCCTCTTTGGGGTTCCGAAGATGTGGAATTCCGGAAGACTTACCTTTCGGGGCACCGCTAAATGACCCGACATGAGTCTTTTCCCTCCAGTTATGCTTAGGAGGGCCTTTCCAACAGACCTTCACCTCTTTCAAAGGAACCTTTGAATGGTGATTTTGTCATCTTGCCAAGTAAGCAAGATTCGCATACATCATCCGACCCGAGGTTGAATGATTCCAACACTCCATCCTTTTGGAGTTGGGCGATGCGTTTCTTGTTTATATGGCCAAGGAGACAATGCCACAGACATGCCTTTTCTACACCGCTTGAAGCATCAATAGTTAAAACATTTTTACCATAATTGTCAACACACATAATAGATTCATACACTCCATCACAAGGCATATCATTAAATATAAAAACATCATTTTTGAAAACTGAAATTGAACCATTCAATTTATTAAACTCATAGTAAAAACCTTGTCTGAACAATGCATGAAATGAAATTATGTTCTTTGCCATATCAGGCGCATAGCAACAATTATTTAAATCTAATCTAACTCCATTACTCAGCATCAGTCTATAAACACCGATCTTGGTAACAGGTGACGTTCGCCTATTGCCCATGACCAGGTTCAGTCTGCCATGCTCCAGTTCCCTACTTTCCTCTAGGCCCTGCAAATCAGAACAGATATGAAAACCACATCTTGTATCAAGGACCCATGAACGGGAAAAAGATGAGTTATTAGATATAGAATACGTACCTGCCTGTGACGGTTTCACTTTACCGTCCTTGACATCCTGCAGATACGTTGGGCAGCTCCTCTTCCAATGACCCTTCTGCTTGCAGTAAAAGCAGTCGGCCTCTTTGGGGTTCCGAAGATGTGGAATTCCGGAGGACTTACCTTTCGGGGCACCGCTAAATGACCCGACATGGGTCTTTTCCCTCCAGTTCTGCTTAGGAGGGCCTTTCCGTTTCTTTCCCTTTCCGGAGCCAATAGCCAGGACAGTCGGGTTGACAGGGAGCACAACTTTTCCCTTCATCCCGTCCTCAGCCGTTCGAAGCATGCGGTGTAACTCAGCTAGGTTTTCCTGGTTGTTGTTCAAATGATACGCCAGTGTGAACTGGTCATAAGAACTGGGCAATGAGTTTAGCACTATGTCAACTGCTAAATCCTCATGAACCGGCATCCTCTGCACATGTACACAGATGGACTCGCCCTCCTTGGACTTGCTGTTAGTGAAAGCTTTTACAACCTCACGCCTCTCGATGCGCTCTTTCTTGCGGAACCTTTCCGCGAGCTCTTTGTGCATCTCGTAAGGCCAATAGTCCTCATAGATACGCTGTAGTTCAGGGTTCATAGTAGCAATCATGATGCAAGCCACTTTGGTTGCATCATCAGAGTGTTTAGTGTACGCAGCGATTTCTTCGGGAGTAGCGGTTTCAGTATCCACATCAACAAGCTCGGTTTCTAGAACATACTCTTTATGTTTAAACCTTAGAGCCATTTTGATGTTGCGGATCCAGTCATTATAGTTAGTGCCGTCCAACGTCACCTTTGAGCATAACGACAGAATCGAGGTGACACTACCGGGATTTGAGTGGGGAACGTATTGGTCAGAAGACATCTGAACAAGAAGAAGGTAGTTTTAATTAGATAGAATAATAATAATAATCCTTATATTCACCCAAGAACAAATATAAGGCTAGGATCCTACAATAACAATCTACAATACCGAAAAGGGATGCCGTAATCAATATTGCAAATTTTACAAGGTAGGCGAATGATGATTCAGCCAATTCCACCGCGGAAACATAATCATATTATAATGGAATTCCTAGTTTCTTTGAGATTTACCGAACTGTTAGATAGCATGTTTTAATCTCGGGAATGCCCCGCTGTTTATGACTGGGATACCAAGGATCACAAACCGGGTGTGAATAATCATGTAAATTGCTTGGTACTCTTGAAGTCAATTGTCATCTCTAATTAACGTGCCGGTAAACCACACACGCTCCGTTAATAATGACAAAATCAAGAAACCCATTGCGACTATTTGCGGACCCCAGTTGGCGTGCCGGTAAACCACACATGCTCTACCAACGTTCCACAAAGTGCAATGTGCAATTTCATGGATTAGCACCAATTCACATTTTTAACCTAAAGTAACTAGATTGGGATTTGTTTTAGGGTTCTAGTACTTTCAATTATAGCATTATACTTTTAAGAGGCTTAGCGGTTCTATCATACCCGTTCAGCTAACGACACTTGACTGACCAGGAGAGCGGTGGGTAAGAGTATATACCCATTAGACTAACATTTTATAGTCAGTCGCCTTATACCCTCTTTATAGGACAGTTTTGTGAATGAGGCTTACTAGCGGTAGACTAACCAATTTTCTTATATATATATTAAATTAACTTTTAATCATAAATATATATAAGACATATTTTAATCTCATTAAAATATTTTATAATTAATTTTATCTTAATTTTCGCAAATTATTACTAATTTTTTGAAAATTTTAATTAATTCTTTAAACTGATTTAATTGGTCTTTTAATTAATCAATTAATTAAACTAATTAAATCTAGGTTACAGATTACCAAATTAATCAAATTAATTAATCTGTATTGGTCCATGAATCTCTAAAATTACAAGCCAAGCAAGAAGGGTTCAAGTTATTTTAATTGATCTTGTTACCAAAAATAACAACACATAATTAAGGCAAGTAAATCAAGCATTCAAGGGGGACCAAAGGAGGGTGGCGGCTAGGGTTAGAAAACCCTAGCCTTGGCATCGATTTTAGGCCATCTCCAAGGGATGATTTTCGCAAAACACCCAAGGCACAAGAAAGTTCAAATCAATTCACAAGAAAACAAGCTAGCTCTGATACCACTGAAGGGTTTCTATGCAATCAATGAACACAAAAATTCCTATGGTTCACATGCAACCCTAATATTGATCTATGTTTTCTTCTATGAAGATTAGAACTAAGAACCTAAAGGAAATAATTCAATTCTAAAGATGAATTAATAAAACCAACCTTTGATCTTATGATCCTTTCAAGCAGCAGCAAAAGTATCCTGCCTCAAATGCAAGTCACACCCAAGTGATGGAAGAATCAGTCCAGCAGAGTAACACAGAGAGAGAGATGGCGTGAATATGAGGTGACAGGGGGTTCCTTTTATAGCCTCCTAGGGTTACACCTGAAACCCTAAGGAGCCTCCAACTGGACAAGGCTTTTGACCACTTGGACCAGGCTTACCAAAACCCTAATCAGGGTTTCGCCAAACCCTGGAGGAGCCTCCAGGGTGGCGCCACTTTTGGTCCCTGGTTTTACCTGGCCAGTTATTCAACTATTGAATAAATGCCAAACCAGTCCCTGCACCTTTTAACTAATTAATTTAATCTCCAAATTAAATCCAATTAATTCTATATTAAATCTCAATTAATTAATATAGTATCTAATTAATATATTAACACTTAAATATATTAATAAACCATATATATTTTCTGTTGATTTATTATACAATTAATAAATCAACTATTCTCTCTACTAAACTATATATCTATCCTCCATCTATGAGGGCAACCCAAATGGACTTTGCTTTTATTCATAAGATAAATACAACTATAAGTCATGGCTTAGACACCTAATCCAAAAATTATATGATTGTGGTAAGCCTTGGTGGCTATGGCTGGTTGTTAGTAATTAGGGTATGTGATGATAAGTTTTATAGTCACTGACAACATAAATCTCATGAGAAGAAAGAATGATATCACTTAAAAGGTACCCGTGGGTTATGATAACTTAGTGGAATAAGGAAGGTATTATTTGTTTGCCTTAGGCGTGCTATTGAGTATATCAAGATGTTGTCAAACAAATTATGTACAAGAAGTACTAATCTTTAGTGTAGTTGTTATGTATATATGGTAGCCCGGTTACTCACTAAGCTTTTATAACTTACTCTTTATGTGAAGTTGTGTTTTTTAGGATTAAGATAAACCCGACAAAGGTACTGGTTAGTCGTCAAGAGATAGAATGATTGTTAGAAGATTGGTGTTGCCCGACTCAAATCTTGTATATTGTAGTGGTATTGATCCTATTTATAGCTTCTTGTATATTCTTGAATTAATATAAATGTACACTGAGTTGTTTAGAAAAATTGGGCAAACTTTGTATTAATTGTTGAGTTTCATGCAAAGCATTTCAAGGCACAACAAAACGTATATCAACCAATTAAACTTTAGTTGCTACATAAAAATTATGCTCCTAAACATCATCAATTATAGTCCAAATTCAAACCAAAACTAATCCAAATTTAAACCACATGTTATCCAGATAGGAATAAATATATTGAGACTAGTTGTTGCAGAATAGTTAATAACAATATTTGAACAACTAAATGAGCTGTTTGATATACCTCTTACTAACTCAGTATTTAAACAACTAAAGGGGTTGTTTGAATTCAAATAAAATTTCACATTCACATGTGAATTTTGAATAAATTCACATGTAAATTCACATACATTTTCTTCTATTTCAACATTTTAATCATACATAATTGAATAATTTATATTCATAAGTGAACTTAATCAAAATTCACATGTGAATGATAAATTATTGGAAGAATAGGTACAGTGTCCATTTATATATATATAGATTAATATTTCTAAAAACTAGATGCAATTCAGACTATGAATATGAACGAGCAAAAAGTAAATAAAAAGATGTATCGATAGTTATAGATGACAAAATTATTAATTTTAGTATCTTTAGTTCTTTTCGAAAAACAAGCCTAAAATTTAATTAAGAAAAAAAAGTGAGTTTTTGCTATAATACGGTATATGGGCGTCTAACTAACAAATATACAACAATTTCTTTTCCCGGAGATATTTTGCATTTGACGCTCATCCTTGGTTCTTGTGTTATTGTTTGTTCTATACTATATATATATATATATATATATATATATATATATATATATATATATATATATATATATATATATATATATATATATATATATATATATATATATATATATATATATATATATATATATATATATATATATATATATATATATATATATATATATAGACACACACACACATACATACATACAGAAGTTCAAATATGATGTTGAAGGGTAATGAAGTTTCAAAATTGTATAAAAAACACCATTCAAGTTTTTTTAGTACAAAATATACCAACAAACTATAGCATTTGTATACATATGACTATTAAAGTTATTATTTTGTTAAAAAGGTTTACGTCCTACAATCTTGTGGCTCAAAATGGATCACCATAATTCTTTATTAGTATAACCCCATCGCGATCTTTATGATCCAGTAATAATTCATCTGAAATGACTAAGTCTACATCAATATAAATATATTACTATCGTGTCTCCATCATCGACTTTTTCTTCCCCATTAATCATATCCTTAATTGGTTCTTTGTTATGATTAATGTACATATTACTTCTTGCATCATTATCATAGTCGACATCAAGAAACTTTACATAATAATTATCATGTTTGACTTCTCTTAACCCATCTCTAATTGATTGAATTTTAACACAGTAGTATATATAATACATATATACCTAACCAATTTCTAAAGATGTCATATGAATTCCTTGAATTACATGCTTTTGAAATCTACTCTGGTAACGAATGTTTTTAGAGGGAAAAAGTACACTAGGCTTGGGGGGGAGCCCATCCATGGTAAATATCAAGATGAGGAACTCTTCATTAGAGACACCCGTCATTCTTGTGGTGTCTTATTCAAATGTGAAAACCCTCGATACAATCCCTAATTTCATGTGCAAGTGTTTTATTAGTGTAAGCAAGGGAAAAGCAACACAATAAGCTCTTAAAATCCATGTAATTTTTTTCTTAATTTATAGTTTATCGGGTAAAAATTGGACTAAAACTTACTATAGTCGAGGAGGTAAATGAAATGTTTGAAAAAAAATAATCATAACTTTAATGGTCATATATGGACAAATATTATAGTTTTTGATATTTTTTTTGGTACTAAACAAAGTTGAATAATTTTTTTTATATAATTTCAATACTTTGTTACCCTCCTAAGTCATTTATCATATATATATATATATATATATATATATATATATATATATATATAGGAATAGGTTCAAATGGGAACCATTGAAATATTAAGAACTAAAAGGAACTAATCTATACCACATATTATTTTATAAGGGTTTAATCCAAAGGTTGTGTGGTTTGATTGTCTACAGCGCATTCACATTGGTTAAACCTCATTGTAATACACAACCTTCCGATGAATTGCGTCAGGGGACGATATTGGTTTTCACGGTGCGCAACTTTTTAATGGTTATCATTTGAATTCTTCCTACATACATACATACATACATACATACATACATATATATACACACACACATACACATTATATATATATATATATATATATATATATATATATATATATATATATATATATATATATATATATGTGTGTGTGTGTTTTTTTTTTTTGGGATACATGATGGTTCCTAACAATGTGAATCAAATTTTAGTTCTAATATTAATTATAGAGTAAATTACAGTTTTGGTCCCTGTAGTTGACACATTTTTTTTGCTTTCAGTCCAAGTTTTTATTTTTCACAGTTTTGGTCCTTATGGTTGCTAAAAGCTTGCATTGTTGGTCCCTGGTCTATGTAAAAATACCAATTTACCCTTTCTATTTTCTTTTTTCTTTTTCTTTTAACTAATGAGTTTTTTAGTAATTAAAAAAAATACAAACCAACCCCCTACACCCTCCCTCTCTCTCTCTCTCTCTCTCTCTCTAATCCCGCTTTGATTCTCTCGTTTGTTTAATCTGACCTATTAGAAACCCAAATTCAAGTCCAATTAAATTTAAGTTCGATTAATATCGGGACCGTATCCGACCAACTGATCATCCTCAACACCTCACCGGCGGATTCTCTAGTAAAATCGAGAAACACTTTCTCTTCCTCCGCCTCGTTCCCGGAGGACATCGGTTCATCGTCGGATTCTCTCTCTCTCTCTCTCTCTCTCTCTCTCTCTCAGTTCTTCCTTCCTCTATTAGAGTTAGAGATCTCAGAGGGTGAGCCTCTTTTCCGCCACCCTCCTCTGCCGTCCAACCAGACACAATAACCTAATTCCATTAGCGCCTTTTAGAGCTTCCAATATTCTTTTTCCTTTGCTGGTGGTGATTGGGGTAACCATGGCAAAGGAATGTGTAGAAGATTGGAGAAGTCGGAAACAGGTTACATTGCTTTATTTCAAAACTCGTCTTTTAGGTTCAAAGTTTCACTAAATTTTACCTGTGATTTTCAAGAAAACAGATTCATGTCAAAATTTTCGATAATATCTTATATTAGTAGTCAGTCCACGTTTAATTAATTTCAGGACATAAAGGCAAATAATAGAAAGAACCATGAATACACAGATTACTCTTTTTCTTAAAGGAAATGGAATATGTGTTGGTGATCTTGTTAAAGTCCATAAAGTCGAATATTCTCCATCAGATCTTCTTCTTCTTTCATGATCATGCCACCCAAATGGGATTTGTTACGTTAAAACCATGAAATTTGGATGGAGAAAAAATCTAAAATGACAACTCCTTTCAACAATTCAAAGTTGTAGTCAAATGTGAAGACCCAAATGAAGATCTTTACTCATTTGTTGGTACCTTGTCCTACAATGGTCAACAACATCCATTTCACTTCAACAGATTCTCTTAAGCGATTCCAAATTAAGAAACACGGAGTATATATACTATAACACCCGACTTATTAACAAAAACACCCCAAAAAAAAATTTCATTTTTCAAACCAAATATTTTACAATCCAACCATAAGTAGGGGTATTAGTTAATACAATACGAGTACAAGCGTATCACGAAGTACAATACATAAAATATTATACATTCTTCAAGCCGGGTCGTCACTTCAAATACTAAGTCCTCAATCACGGACTTTATCTTTTCCCTTGGCGGGATCACGCTCACCTGCAGGGACATATCAGTAAAACCGTGAGCTATAAAGCCCAATGAGTAATCAAATCAAATATAACATGTATAAGAATAAAATTCTCTATACAAAATCAAATATGCATTCTCATGCAACACAAAATCATATATGACTCACGGGTTTATCCCGCTTTTGCCTAGACTCACGGCTCCGTTCTTGTCATCTCGATGACTCACGGCTTACCCGGTATTGTCTTATATAAGTTTGACTCACAGCTCCGTTCATTGTCTATTATAGATTCACGGCTTATCTGGTATTGTCATATCATTCATTTTTATTGACTCACAGCTCCGTTCTTGTCTATAACAGACTCACGGCTTATCTGGTATTGTCATATATCAAATCATATAATCTGTCACTTTCGTCCCCAAAACAATTTCCATCTGCAGCTGCTCATTTAATATTTATCACATCTGATAACAGTGAGATTACTCACCTGAAGGTTTGCTACCACTAGCTTTTGTTAGCCCTTGCCTTTCAAAGTATTCCACAAGATCTTGTCCCGTACCTATAATGTCATTCATTTTCACAATGATTATAGGTTACCAACTGTTTTAATTGACTCTAATGCACAAGAGTTCAATATAGTATCATACAAACAATGTCTAGATAATAGACTTTCCGTTTACTATCTTTTTATGAATTTCACTATTCACCGAGGCATTCGTATCGATCTACAGTGCCCCCGAGGGGTCGAAAACTCAATATAAAAATTTTCCCAAACTTTTCAGACCATAACGAGCCTACGGATCAAGTTTGAGCTAAATCGGACAAGCCAAACAAAAGATAGCATTTCAAATTCCCTGTCTCAGGGCGCACCGCGCCTGGAAGGAGGGCGCACCGCGCCTAGCGGCAGTGCAGGTCTCCTGTCCAGTCGCGAATTGTGCACTGTAGCTTGCAATTTTGGTCTATAAGTTCTTAATGCTGTTCTTAACCGTTTGGGGTTTATTCCTAGGCTAAAACCTTACATTTTAACAAGGTTTTCAACCCTCAAAACCCACTCAATCAATCATACGAAGATTTAGGGTTCTTAGTTCTAACAACCCCAAAACTTCAAATTCAACAAAAATAACAATCTACTTCCATTTTCTTGAATTAAGCCCTTATTAGCATGACTTAATGGAAGTATTAAGCTACTTATCACATAATTTCATAACTGAAATTGCACATTTCAGTTTCTATAAAAATTCCCCAAGAACAAACTAGGTTAGAGCTTGAAATACTAGCCTTTAACACTTCCAATTCTTCAATCCAAAGTCAATTATGGAATTCCAAGCTTCAACCTTCAAGATTGCTCCAAATTTCTGCAGAGATCGCTCAAGAACCCTCTCCCATGAACTCTAGAATTCTGCACATGTGGGAGAGCTTGTCCCACTATTTATACTTCCAGAAATTGCAGTTTAGTCCCTAGAGTTGTAATTCTTGAACTTTTGCCACATTTTACACATATTTATGACAAAAACTAGTTTTTATAACATTTTAAGTCCTAAACTCAAAATATTATTACAAACTTAATCCTTTTCTGTCCAAAAGACCAAATTACCCTTCTAAGGTAAAATGACCAATTTGCCCTTTTTATTATAATTACATAATAAACATGTTTTGGCGTTACAAATTCTCCCCTCCTTTAAGAGATTTCGTCCCCGAAATCATACAAAAAGTTGAGGGTATTTCTCCCTCATTTCACTTTCGGTCTCCCATGTCATGTCGGAACCTTTGTGATGACGCCAAAGTACTTTCACCATGCTGATCTTCTTATTTCGCAGCTGTCTTACCTTGCGGTCTAACACCCGCTCGGGTTGTTCCGGATATCTCAACTTTTCATCCACCTCAATTTCAGCAAGAGGTATATGTTGAGACTTATCAAACAAAGTTTTTATCAAATGGGACACATGAAATACATCATGTATACCATGAAGTTCATCAGGTAACTCAAATCTATACGCCACGGTTCCAATTCTTTGGGATATACGGAAAGGTCCAATAAAACGAGGACTCAACTTTCCTTTCTTCCCAAAACGAATTAAGCCTTTCCAAGGGGATACTTTGAGCATTACCATGTCTCCTACTTGGAATTTTATCGGTTTCACCCGTTTGTCTGCGTACTGTTTCTGTCGATTCTGAGCTACCTTCAAGTTTTCTCGTATCAGTTTGATCTTCTCTTCCGTCTGTGCTACAATTTCGGGTCCAGCCAACGACTTTTCCCCAACTTCAGTCCAGCAAGTCGGTGTACGACACGGTGCTCCATACAATGCCTCATACGGGGCCATTTGAATGCTGGAATGATAGCTGTTATTGTACGCGAATTCTACTAAGGGTAGGTGATCTTCCCAGCTTCCACCAAAGTCAATTACACATGTTCTTAGCATATCTTCCAAAGTTTGGATAGTTCTTTCACTTTGGCCATCGGTCTGCGGGTGGTATGCAGTACTCATGAGTACTTTTGAACCCAATCGCTTTTGAAGACTTTGCCAAAAGTGGGAAGTAAATCTGCTGTCTCGATCCGACACAATCGATGCTGGTAATCCATGTCGGCATAACACCTCATCTATGTAGATTTTTGCCAGTTGATCCACCCTGTACTTCTCGCTAATCGGTATGAATTGTGCTGATTTTGTCAGTCGATCAACAATCACCCACACCGAATCATGACCTCGCGGTGTCCGCGGCAACTTTGTCACAAAATCCATAGTGATATGGTCCCACTTCTTCTATGGAATCGGCAATGGTTGTATTTCCCCGTACGGTTTCTGATGGTTTGACTTAACTTGCAGACACGTCAAACATCTTTCCACATATCTTCCAACATCTCTTTTCATTCCGGGCCACCAATACAACAGTTTTAACGTCCGGTACATCTTGGTACTGCCCGGATGAACTGCATATCGAATGAAATGTGCATCTTCTAGAAGCAAATTCCGCGCCTCTCCTTGTTTTGGAACCTATACACGTCCTCTGAAGGTCTTCAATTTCTGAGCATTTTCTTCCAGATGCTTCAAATATCCAACCATTCGTTCGCTTTTTACATTCTCCGGCTTACACGCTTCTTCTTGTGCCGAACGAATCAATTCTGGTAATCGGCTTACTATACCCATACATGCGGATGTAATTTTCAAAGGAGCTTCCTTTCGGCTTAAAGCATCTGCCACCACATTCGCCTTGCCGGGATAATACTGAATTTCAAAGTCAAAGTCTTTAAGTAGATCCATCCACCTTTGCTGTCGCATGTTAGGCTCTTTTTGATCAAATAAATATTTCAAACTTTTGTGGTCCGTATAGACAACAAATTGCATACCATATAAATAGTGTCTCCACAGCTTCAATGCTAAAACCACCGCAGCTAATTCCAGGTCATGAACTGGATACTTCTTTTCAGCGTCTTTTAGTTGGCGGGACGCATAAGCTATTACCCGACCTTTCTGCATTAATACACATCCAAGGCCAACTCTTGAGGCATCGCTGTAGATCACATACTCTTCTCCGCTTTGCGGTAGTGTTAACACTGGTGCTTCATACAAGGCTTGTTTCAACCTTTGGAAAGCTTCTTGCTGTTTTTCCGCCTACGTGAACTTTTCGCCTTTCTTGGTCAATTTGGTCAACGGGACAGCTACTGAGGAAAAATTTTCAACAAATCTTCTGTAATAGCCTGCCAAACCAAGGAAACTTCGTACTTCAGTTGGACTTCGAGGTGGTTCCCACTTCATCACGGCTTCAACTTTTGCTGGGTCGACTTTCACCCCTTCGGCATTAAATACATGGCCAAGAAATTGGACTTCTCTTAACCAGAATTCACACTTGGAGAATTTAGCATACAGCTTTTCTCGGCGAAGCAACTCCAACACTTGACGCAGATGCACCTCATGCTCGGCTTGGCTTCGAGAATACACCAAGATATCATCTATAAATACTATCACTGATGTATCAAGGAACGGTCGACACACCCGGTTCATAAGATCCATGAATACGGCTGGAGCATTGGTTAACCCGAAAGGCATCACCAAAAACTCATAGTGACCGTATCGTGTGCGAAAAGCTGTCTTTGGAACGTCAGATTCCCGTATCTTCAACTGATGGTAACCCGACCTCAGGTCAATTTTTGAAAAGTAGGATGCTCCTTGTAGCTGGTCAAACAAGTCATCAATTCGTGGGAGCGGATACTTATTCTTCACCGTGATCTTGTTCAATTCCCGATAGTCAATACACATGCGCATTGACCCATCTTTCTTTTTGACAAACAGGATAGGGGCTCCCCAAGGCGATGTACTCGGTCTGATAAAACCCCTGTCTAACAGTTCTTCCAGTTGCTTTCGCAGTTCCACCATCTCTGAAGGTGCTAAACGGTATGGAGCTCGAGCAACAGGTGCAGCTCCCGGAATCAGTTCAATCGTGAACTCAACCTGTCGATCTGGTGGCAACCCTGGAAGTTCGTCTGGAAACACATCTGGGAATTCGTTTACCACATTCACATTCGCTACCCCCACTTTAATCGGTTGAGCCACCGATACATAAGCCAAATAAGACATCCCTCCTTTACTAATACAGCTTCGGGCTTGAGCAAAGGAGATAACTGGCATTCTCAACCGAGGTCGTTCACCCTGAATCTTTATCAAATTCCCATCTGGTGACAACACTGTAAGGCTTTTATTCCTACAGTCCATGTTAGCATAATTCGTTGCCAACCAATCCATTCCCACAATTACACCAAATTCATTGGTAGTCATCGGCTTCAAATCTATAGGGAAAACGGTCCCGTAGATTTTAAGCTGACAACCCTCCAGGTGTTCGGATACCCAAACATATCTGCCGTCTGCTACCGCTACTTCCAAGCTTTCATCCATTGGGGTTAATGGTACATTCAAGCGAGACATCAGGGACTCCGACACGAAACAGTGTGTAGCCCCCGGATCAAAAATAACATATACAGGTATGGAATTAAGGGTGAAGATACCTGTCACCACATCTGTCTTCTCACAGGCTTCTTCCACAGTCATCTGGAAAGCTCGCAAGGCCACTGGTCGTCCCCTGTTCTTCGGCTCTTCTTTCTTTCCCACTTGATCATCTCTGGGTCTTTCACTGTATACTCTAGATTTCAGTTGGGGACAGTTCGGACGAATGTGATCAGTAGCTCCACATTGGTAACATCTTCGTTCCGCCCGACACTCCCGTGTAGGATGACCCGTTTTTCCACAATTTCGGCAGCTAACTGACCCAGTATCACTGCGACAACTGCCCGTGTGCCTTTTTCTGCATTTTTCACACCACTTTCCTTCGTCTTTCTGGCCTTTACCCCTAGACCCGGTTTGTTGCGACTTTTTCTGAGGCGTCCAACTTTGGTCTTCCACCTTTCGTTTAGTTTCCAAGACTTTCTTTTCATCTTCCTGTCGCTTCAATTCTGTTTCTCTTTCTGTGGCTCGATCCACCACTTGTCGGAAAGTAGGCAGTTTCAGTGGTTGCACAATTTCTCTGATTCGGGTCGTCAACCCCCAGACATACTTATCAATCTTCCTCTTTTCGGTATCAACATGGTGTTCAGCACATCTTGCTTTCTCCAGAATGCTAAGAGTATATTCTTGAACAGATCGGGAACCCTGTTCCAGGTGCAGGAATTCATCCTCCAGTTTCTTTATAGCTACTTCAGAACAGTATTCTTCGTTGAACTTAATCTTGAACTGTTCCCACGGTACTGATTGGGTTGGATCAAGATTCAGTGACTTGTAGTAAATTTGCCACCAATGTAGTGCACTGCTTGTGAGTTGGTTTGTGGAAAATTCTACCTTGTCATTATCAGCACATTTGCTGACTCGAAATACTTTCTCAATATGCATAATCCATTCCATAGCTTTAACTGGATCATCTGTCCCCGAGAATTCCTTTGGTTTACAACCAAGGAAGGCCTTGTAAGTACACCCAACTTTCTTTGTAGAGGCTTCCCCACCTTGAGTTTCTTTCACTGCCCGGGCACGACTTTCTCCCTGGCTTTCATCTTCCGGCTGCCCGTCATGAATACTTTTTGCAGCCTCTTCACTAGGATTAGGATTGGCACTCGGGTTGGGATTATTCGTTAGCATAGGCATCATTTGCCTAACCACTTCTTCCACTATCGCCCGAATATCAGGTGGATTTTCTCCCACCGGTTCCCGTGCTGGTGCTCTTCGCCCAGCTGAGCCACGTGACCGAGCTGGTCCACTTCATGAAGTTCCACGCGAATTCGCACCAGTGGGATTACTTCGTGTATTTCTCATACTTTAAAATTTCAGCAAACCGTTAGATTACATATATAATAACAAACTTATATATATCTAACAGTCCATTTATCTGTTCTTCTCTCAAGGTTTAAGTCCAGGAATCTAGTCTGAGACACCTAGTTCACTTAAACCACGGCTCTGATACCAACTTGTAACACCCGACTTATTAACAAAAACACCCAAAAAAAATTCATTTTTCAAACCAAATATTTTACAATCAAACCATAAGTAGGGGTATTAGTTAATACAATACGAGTACAAGCGTATCACGAAGTACAATACATAAAATATTATACATTCTTCAAGCCGGGTCGTCACTTCAAATACCAAGTCCTCAATCACGGACTTTATCTTTTCCCTTGGCGGGATCACGCTCACCTGCAGGGACATATCAGTAAAATCGTGAGCTATAAAGCCCAATAAGTAATCAAATCAAATATAACATGTATAAGAATAAAATTCTCTATACAAAATCAAATATGCATTCTCATGCAACACAAAATCATATATGACTCACGGGTTTATCCCGCTTTTGCCTAGACTCACGGCTCCGTTCTTGTCATCTCGATGACTCACGGCTTACCCGGTATTGTCTTATATAAGTTTGACTCACAGCTCCGTTCTTGTCTATTATAGACTCACGGCTTATCTGGTATTGTCATATCATTCATTTTTATTGACTCACAGCTCCGTTCTTGTCTATAACAGACTCACGGCTTATCTGGTATTGTCATATATCAAATCATATAATCTGTCACTTTCGTCCCCAAAACAATTTCCATCTGCAGCTGCTCATTTAATATCTATCACATCTGATAACAGTGAGATTACTCACCTGAAGGTTTGCTACCACTAGCTTTTGTTAGCCCTTGCCTTTCAAAGTATTCCACAAGATCTTGTCCCGTACCTATAATGTCATTCATTTTCACAATGATTATAGGTTACCAACTGTTTTAATTGACTCTAATGCACAAGAGTTCAATATAGTATCAATACAAACAATGTCTAGATAATAGACTTTCCGTTTACTATCTTTTTATGAATTTCACTATTCACCGAGGCATTCGTATCGATCTACAGTGCCCCCGAGGGGTCGAAAACTCAATATAAAAATTTTCCCAAACTTTTCAGACCATAACGAGCCTACGGTTCAAGTTTGAGCTAAATCGGACAAGCCAAACAAAAGATAGCATTTCAAATTCCCTGTCTCAGGGCGCACCGCGCCTGGAAGGAGGGCGCACCGCGCCTAGCGGCAGTGCAGGTCTCCTGTCCAGTCGCGAATTGTGCACTGTAGCTTGCAATTTTGGTCTATAAGTTCTTAATGCTGTTCTTAACCGTTTGGGGTTTATTCCTAGGCTAAAACCTTACATTTTAACAAGGTTTTCAACCCTCAAAACCCACTCAATCAATCATATGAAGATTTAGGGTTCTTAGTTCTAACAACCCCAAAACTTCAAATTCAACAAAAATAACAATCTACTTCCATTTTCTTGAATTAAGCCCTTATTAGCATGACTTAATGAAAGTATTAAGCTACTTATCACATAATTTCATAACTGAAATTGCACATTTCAGTTTCTATAAAAATTCCCCAAGAACAAACTAGGT
The DNA here is from genome assembly GCA_023525715.1 of Cichorium intybus. Lineage (NCBI taxonomy): Eukaryota > Viridiplantae > Streptophyta > Magnoliopsida > Asterales > Asteraceae > Cichorium > Cichorium intybus. Next base: position 43,230,424 of record CM042012.1, on the reverse strand, counting down.
TAGAGCTTGAAATACTAGCCTTTAACACTTCCAATTCTTCAATCCAAAGTCAATTATGGAATTCCAAGCTTCAACCTTCAAGATTGCTCCAAATTTCTGCAGCGATCACTCAAGAACCCTCTCCCGTGAACTCTAGAATTCTGCACATGTGGGAGAGCTTGTCACACTATTTATACTTCCAGAAATTGCAGTTTAGTCCCTAGAGTTGTAATTCTTGAACTTTTGCCACATTTTACACATATTTATGACAAAAACTAGTTTTTATAACATTTTAAGTCCTAAACTCAAAATATTATTACAAACTTAATCCTTTTCTGTCCAAATGACCAAATTACCCTTCTAAGGTAAAATGACCAATTTGCCCTTTTTATTATAATTACATAATAAACATGTTTTGGCGTTACATATACGGAGTGGTGATTTTCACAGGACATGATACTAAATTCATGCAAAATGTCATAGATCCTCCTTCAAAAAGAAACAAGTTGAAAGGAAGAATAGACAAGACAATTTACATTCTTTTCACCACTTTGATTTCAATTTCTTTTATCATATCAATCTTTTGGTATAAGGACAAGTCGAGACTTAGACCATGGAAGTTATAGAAGATGGTATCTTGAACCAACATGAAGAACGAGTCTTTATGATCGAAAAGACCCATTATTGTTGTCTTTCTACATTTCTTGACATGACTTATGTTATATCGATTAATGAAGAAGAAGCAAGATATAACAAGCCAGAGAATCCAAATGAAGTTTCTGAACTCATATCTGCTTCGTAAGAACTTCATCTTCCCGTAGAACCCTTTCCTGTTCGTCCTTGAGGATAAATGGATGTTCGTCAGGTCAGGTGTGATTTGCATCCCCAGATGGGTTTTTTTAGATTTGCAAGCTTTCTCACACATTCATGGTACAAACGAGTAGATGCAACGAATTAATTGAGAGAGTGTGTGAGAAAAAAAAGAGAGGGGTAGTGAGGTAGGGGGTGTGTGACAATTGTAAATTTTGGTCAACAAAAAGTCAACTTTAGTCAAACGAAGCGTACGTTAATCCAGTGTTGAAAAGTTATTTTCCATAACTTTTGCTATGAATTATCAAATATTATAATACTATGTATGCTAATTCAAAACAGTTATCGAGTAAATACTATAAAGCAAAGCACGCTACAAGGGTGAGTTCATACCCCTCATTTTCATCTTTTCTAAACTTTTTGGGGGAGAATACAAGTTTAAATACTATAAATGTTGTTTTATCCAAGTTTACATATGTTTAAATGCTATAAATGATGATTTACACAAGTTCATAAAACTAATTGTTGTGTAAAAATGTTTTTGATATGAAATATGGTTAGTTCTATGTATGATAAACATAGTGATATATTATGTTTGTGTAAAAGTTTCCAAACTATAAATAAAATGTGTAAAAATGCTAGATCTTGGATAAAAATGTTATAAATATGAAAACTAGAAGTTGTGTACAAATGATCTTGACATGAGAAATGGTTAGATCCATGTATTATAAACATTATGACATATTATGTTTGTGTAAAAGATACAAGACTATAAATAAAGTGTGTAAAACACTAGATTTTTGACATAAACGTCATAAAAACGAAAACTAATAAAAACTACGTTTTTGTAACCGGGAAATATCACTTTCTAGCAAAAATAGTTATAACCAAGTTATCACACCATTTTTGCGAGAAATATCTTAAAAGATGATACTCATAATCATTTGAATAAGTTATTTCGTTATTATTCGTAAAAATATGATTATTACGACGGAACACTAAAAATAGACTATTATTGGAATAGTTTATGAACATAAGGTTATTATGACAAAAATAATTATATAAAATTATATAATTATTAAACATTACTATATTATCATGGGAAAAATGATAATAAATGATTACAAGATTTTTTTTTATATACAAATCTTACGTAAACAAGTTGATTGGAATACATACATTTTGTGAGATGAATCTTCACGGTACTTTTATAAGTACCTACTATAAGTCCTGAATTTTTATAACCAGAGTCTCGGTAAAAGAGCGCGATATTTGAGTATAGATCTATACGGGTTTGACAACCCCGCACCTGAGCTGTTAGCTACACCTAGACCGGAAGGTCTGAGGTGTCCAAATGTCTAACATTCCGACGCCTGAATACGTCGCAGCAGGCCAACTAGTCACAGTATGGTTATAGGGTATCTCACATGGGAAAAATAACCAACTTAATATTTTTATAAATTGTTTACGTGGAAACATACATTTCTAAAGAATTTACACTACAGTTTATATATTACATTTTAGTCTTTGAGATTTAAAGACTTGGTCATTTTTATGAGAAAATACTGGATTTTCTTGGTTTTCAATACTATCGTTTATAAACAAAGGACATTTCTTATGCAAAATCTTATGAACTCGCCAACTTAATTGTTGACACTCTTTCAAATTACTTGTATTCTCAGGAAATTGATAAGGTAAACCTCCAGCGCTATTCGAAGGGACGTTACGACGTCGTTTTTGCTTATTTTTTATATCATTTGTAATTGTATTTGAAACATGAAACATTTAAACGATGTAACATTTGCAATTATTTAATGATGGTTGTTTTACTTGGAATCACTATTATTCAACTTTGTTATGATATTGTTCATGAAGTCATCCACCCTCGAACGTTTCTGCCATTACGGTTTGGGGGTGTGACAGATTGGTATCAGAGCCTTGTTTATAGTGAACTAAGTATATCAATCTATTTAAAGATATACAACTATAAATACAATGGGACTATAACTCTCGAAAACATTTTTCGTACAAGTATACTTTTAAAATTACAACGATAATTTTTATAAAAAGTATAAGTACATACATACATACTAGAACGATATCATAACGAAAACATACAAAAGTGGTAGGACGAATTGGACACTACGATTAGACCTAAGCATTTAGGTAGTCATATCTAGGATAGATAGAGCCTGATCAACTGTATCGGTCCAAGGTATATCTAACGGAAACTTAGGAATAGTCGTGGTGGACAACAAGTCCAAACACTTACCAATAACCAAATAATTAAACGATAAAAGTTAAAATACTATAGGAGTATTTTATGAATACTACAAAATTATACCTTTAGATTTTCCTTTTACATACCTCTCATACCCCTTAGATATCATCTACTTATAACAACTTCCAAAAACTTACCAAGAACCATATACAAAGAAAACTCTAGAACGAAACATGAAACTAAAATACTATACGAGTATTTAGTGATACTATAGAACCATACATCTAGACACTTTATGCACCTCTTATACCCCTATCACTGCATAGTCGACATAAACGTATAATAGAAACGTCGTACTTTGATAACCTTTACCAAGAGCTTATCATCGTTAAATCTTGAAATCCTTATAACATAAATATGCCACCCAAAAGGAGAAACGCTAGGCGCGCACCGATCGAAACACCCGAGCCACCCATGATGGACTCAGCTACTTTCCAAGCCGCTGTTACTGCTGCGGTAGCAGCTGCTATCGCTCAGATAAACTCGAATGGGACGATGGAAATGGAAGCAGTAATGGCACCAACGACTCCACAAATGGAGAAACACCAAACCAATCGCGAGTATGTACGTACAAGGACTTTGCTAATTGCAAACCTGTGACTTTCCATGGTACTGGTGGTGTCCTTGCTCTCACGAGATGGATTGAGAAGACTGAATCAATCTTTGATATCTCTGCATGCCTCGAAGAATTTAAAGTCAAATTCGCCGCTTGTACCTTTGCTGAGACGGCCATGTCCTGGTGGAAGGGTCATGTTAAGGCTCTGACACTTCCTGTGGCCAACTCAATGAGTTGGGAGGAACTGAAGACCATGCTGATGAAAGAGTACTGTCCCAGAGGGGAGATCCAAAAACTAGAACAGGAGCTGTGGAACCTTACCATGAAAGGTTCAGATCTGACCACCTACACGAACCGATTCAATGACTTGGCAACCCTCTGCCCTGCTATTGTCACGCCAGAATCTGTGAAAGTGGAACGCTATATCTGGGGGCTATCTCCTCAGAACCAGGGGAACGTAGAAGCGGCAAGCCCCGCCACCTTCGACAGTGCCAAACGACTGGCCAACGATTAGTCGACCATGGGGTTCGCCAGCGCACCATGACCCCTAAAACTGATCAACCAAAAGAGAAGGACCACAAAAGAAAACCCTGGAACAGGGGGAGGGGTCAGCCTAACCAAGAAGGTGCCAAAAGGCAACAGGTTGTGGCTGTCTGTGCAGCCACTGTCCCGACTACCCCAACAGCAACCAAGCAATATAATGGGACACTACCTACGTGCAACAAGTGTAATTTCCACCATACTGGAGCCTGTAGAGAAATGCACTGCTCGAACTGTAACAAAAGGGTCATACTGCCCGTTTCTGCAAGGTGCCAGTTCCACAAACCACCCAAGCCTCTAATGCTGGGGTGAGTCAAGCTTGCTATGGTTGTGGTGAGACGGGACATTTCAAGCGTGATTGCCCGAAGACAAAGAACATTGGGAGAAATGGAAGAGTCCTAGCCATGGGACGCGCGGAAGCGGTGGAGGATCCCACCGTGGTTACCGGTACGTTCCTCGTCAATAATTCATATGCTTATATTCTATTTGATAGCGGTGTGGAAAGGAGCTTCGTAAGCCACGAGTTTAAAAACCTACTAAAACAAAAACCTCAACCACTCAATGAAACATTTACGGTAGAAATGGCAAATGGCAAAACAGAAAGCACAAACGACATATACATAGGCTGTACACTTACTCTAGACGATCACTCCTTTCAAATCGACTTAATGCCTGTTAGAATAGGAAGCTTTGACGTGATTGTTGGTATGGATTAGCTAATTCCCCATCATGCCGACATCATGTGTTACGAACGAGGGATCCGACTTCATCTGCCGGATGACAAGACCCTTGTTATCTACGGTGATAAACCCAGTACCAGCCTCCGAATCGTGTCTTGCATCAAAGCCCGAAAGTACCTACAGAAAAGATACCATGCCTTCCTAGCCCACGTTGTCGACGAGAAGAAAGAAGTAAAGAACATCAAAGAGATCCCTGAAGTCTGCGACTTTTCTGACGTATTCCCAGAAGACCTTCCAGGAGTACCGCCCGCACGACAAGTTGAGTTCAGAATCGATTTGATCCCTGGAGCCACCCCAGTAGCAAAAGCGACATACCGATTAGCCCCGGCAGAAATGCAAGAATTATCCAGCCAACTAAACGAACTGCTAAGTAAAAGGTTCATCAGGCCGAGCTTCTCACCTTGGGGAGCGCCGGTCTTGTTCGTGAAGAATAAGTTTGGATCATTCCATATGTGCATTGACTATCGGGAATTGAACAAGCTCGCTATCAAGAATCGGTATCCGTTACCCAGTATTGACGACCTTTTCGACCAACTCCAAGGATCGAGTTACTTCTCAAAAATCGATCTAAGGTCGAGGTATCACCAACTCAGAGTCCAAGAAGAAGACGTTCCTAAAACGGCATTCAGAACTCGCTACGGCCATTGTGAATTCGTTGTGATGCCCTTCGGATTGACTAATGCGCCCGCAGTGTTTATGGATCTTAAGAACCGCGTATGCCGACCTTACTTAGATAAAATCGTGATAGTGTTCATCGACGACATACTTATCTATTCACGAAGTAAGGAGGAACATAGCCAACACCTACGGCAAGTCTTGGAGATGCTAAGGGCAGAAAAGTTGTATGCGAAGTTTTCAAAATGCGAATTTTGGATTCGAAATGTGGACTTTCTAGGCCACGTAGTCAGCAAGGAAGGGATACATGTGGATCCCTCCAAAATCAAAGCCATCGAAAACTGGGAAGCACCAAGAACTCCGACAGAAATCCGCCAGTTTTTGGGCCTTGCTGGATACTACCGAAGATTCATACAAAATTTCTCCAAAATTGCAAAGCCACTTACTGCCCTGACACTGAAGGGTGTAACATTCAAGTGGGAAGATAAACAAGACGCCGCCTTCCAGACCTTAAAGAAAGCTTTATGCAGCGCTCCTATTCTGTCCCTTCCAGAAGGAACAGAAGACTTTGTGGTCTATTGCGATGCATCGAACCAGGGTTTGGGCTGCGTACTCATGCAAAGAGGAAAAGTCATTGCCTACGCTTCAAGACAACTTAAAACTCACGAGGTCAACTACACTACACATGACCTCGAGTTGGGGGCAGTAGTGTTCGCATTGAAGATCTGGAGACACTACCTGTACGACACTAAGTGTACGGTTTTCACCGACCATAAGAGTCTCCAGCATATCATCAACCAAAAAGAACTCAACATGAGACAACGACGATGGGTAGAGCTGCTAAGTGATTATGAATGCGAAATTCGTTATCACCCAGGAAAGGCCAACGTGGTGGCAGATTCCCTTAGTCGGAAAGAGTACTCGGGCCGCCGAGTAAAGTCTCTGTCGATAACGATCCATTCCCATTTGTCCACTCAGATCAAGGAAGCGCAGCTAGAAGCCTTAAAACCTGAGAATGTCGCAAATGAAGCCTTGCGAGGGATGGATAAGAACCTCGAAGTTAAGGATGACGGAGCTCGTTACCTCATGAACCGAATTTGGACCCTGAGATTCGGCGGATACAGAGACATTATCATGAATGAGGCTCATAAGACTAGATACTCCGTTCATCCTGGGTCCGACAAGATGTACCTGGACCTCAAGAAACTGTATTGGTGGCCAAACATGAAGGCAGAAATTGCTACTTACGTGGGCAAGTGCCTGACTTGCGCCAAGGTTAAAGTAGAATACCAAAAGCCCTCGGGTTTACTACAGCAACCGGAAATACCCGAGTGGAAGTGGGAGCGGATAACCATGGACTTCATAACCAAATTACCAAAGACAACTGGTGGGTTAGACACTATATGGGTAATCGTCGATAGGTTAACCAAGTCCGCTCACTTCTTGCCAATCAAGGAAACCGACAAAATGGAGAAACTTGCAAGGACGTACATCAAGGAAATAGTACGACTGCATGGTGCGCCAATTTCTATTATCTCAGATTGAGATAGTCGGTTCACGTCGAGATTTTAGCAATCATTGCAGAAGGCCTTGGGAACCAGACTCGACATGAGTACAGCGTACCACCCACAGACAGACGGACAAAGTGAAAGAACCATTCAAACGCTGGAAGACATGTTGAGAGCTTGTGTGATAGACTTTGGTAAGGCATGGGACACCCACTTACCACTCAATGAGTTTTCATACAACAACAGCTACCACACTAGCATCAAAGTTGCCCCATTTGAAGCTTTATATAGACGCAAGTGCAGATCCCCTCTATGCTGGGCTGAGGTAGGGGATACTCAACTGGCCAGAGGCCAAGTACCTAACAGCACTCTCACCGGTCCAGAGATCATATGAGAGACGACGGAGAAAATCGTTCAGATCCGTGAACGAATGAAAGCATCTCGTGACCGACAAAAGAGTTACGCAGACAAACGACGCAAACCTTTGGAATTCCAGGTTGGCGATTGAGTGTTGTTGAAGGTCTCACCATGGAAAGGAATGGTACGCTTTGGAAAGCGTGGGAAACTGAACCCCAGATACGTTGGGCCCTTTGAGATCCTTGTTAGGATCAGCCCAGTAGCCTACAAACTCCAACTACCACAAGAGCTCAGCAATGTCCATCCCACCTTTCATGTATCCAACCTAAAGAAGTGTCTGTCCGATGAGACGCTTGTTATTCCACTCGACGAGATCGAGGTGAATGAAAATCTCCAGTTTGTAGAAGAACCCGTGGAGATCATGGACAGAGAAGTCAAGAGAACGAAACAAGCCACATACCAATAGTGAAAGTCCGCTGGAGCGCTAAGCGTGGACCAGAATTTACTTGGGAGCGTGAAGACCAAATGAAACAAAAGTATCCACATCTCTTCCCAAACCCTTGAGGATCTACTCAAGAGCTAAATTTCGGGACGAAATTCTTTGTAACGGGTAGATGATGTGACAATTGTAAATTTTGGTCAACAAAAAGTCAACTGTAGTCAAACGAAGCGTACGTTAATCCATGTGTTGAAAAGTTATTTTCCATAACTTTTGCTATGAATTATCAAATATGATAATACTACGTATGCTAATTCAAAACAATTATCGAGTAAACATCGAAAATACGGACAATAAATTACTGTAGCATAAAAATTCGATAATCGTACAATTATTATTTTGAGAATAATAATATTCATAAAACGATCTACTCGTAAATACGAACATGTGGATATATAGAACGTCGAAAACGGAGTTCGTATGTGAAAGTTACAACCATTAAATCGCTGTGAACGGATAAATGTACACAGGGTTTGGACTCCAAATACAAAATGTGGTGCCTTAAACATCAAATATGAAATAACAATTCATATAATATGGAACGTAATAATATCTAGTATTTAATTTCAAAGCCAATTTCAATTTCCAGTAAAATGCCAAAAATCGCGAAATCGGAAGAATACTGCGCTTAAACGCATATTTTAACATCCAACGAGTTATAATTCAATCAAAATAAATGTTTGACAATGTTTTTATACGAAATAATTATTTAGAACTTTGTTTCGTCAAAACATCATAAAATTTCACTAAAACGACTTACGATTTTATAAAAATCACACATTTTATATAAGTAGGATGCTGTTTTTATAAAAACTAACCCACCCACCCCTCCTACCCCACCCCCATCTGCAGCCACACATGGGAGACACCAACACATCACACCAAAAATCATATAGGCACTATTCACAATCTAGGAGAAATTAAAAGTCTAGGAATTTTATAATAGGAAAATCAAGAGCCAAATCTTTCAAAGAGGAATTAGCCATTTTCATTTGAACTAAGTCACAACTCTCTCTCTTCTCCTCTCTCTCTCTCTCTCCCTCTCGGCTCTCTCCCTCCTTCTTCCTCTCTTCAAGCCGCAACCATCAAACACCACCACAAACATCCATTTTTCAAGTGTTTTTGCAAGTCTAATTGGTAAGACATCTTCACCTTGTGATTTTAATCTATATTACACAAGTTTTGTTCCAATTACACACACTAACATCTATGAAAACCTTTGGGTAATAGCATTGTCCAAGGGTCCTCCGAGCTCCAAGGCTTGGATCTTCGTTCCTACCACCAATCTTTCAAGAACTACCTAGTTTTTAAGCAAAGCACGCTACAAGGGTGAGTTCATACCCCTCATTTTCATCTTTCTAAACTTTTTGGGGGAGAATACAAGTTTAAATACTATAAATGTTGTTTTATCCAAGTTTACATATGTTTAAATGCTATAAATGATGATTTACACAAGTTCATAAAACTAATTGTTGTGTAAAAATGTTTTTGATATGAAATATGGTTAGTTCTATGTATGATAAACATAGTGAAATATTATGTTTGTGTAAAAGTTTCCAAACTATAAATAAAATGTGTAAAAATGCTAGATCTTGGATAAAAATGTTATAAATATGAAAACTAGAAGTTGTGTACAAATGATCTTGACATGAGAAATGGTTAGATCCATGTATTATAAACATTATGACATATTATGTTTGTGTAAAAGATACAAGACTATAAATAAAGTGTGTAAAACACTAGATTTTTGACATAAACGTCATAAAAACGAAAACTAATAAAAACTACGTTTTTGTAACCGGGAAATATCACTTTCTAGCAAAAATAGTTATAACCAAGTTATCACACCATTTTTGCGAGAAATATCTTAAAAGATGATACTCATAATCATTTGAATAAGTTATTTCGTTATTATTCGTAAAAATATGATTATTACGACGGAACACTAAAAATAGACTATTATTCGAATAGTTTATGAACATAAGGTTATTATGACAAAAATAATTATATAAAATTATATAATTATTAAACATTACTATATTATCATGGGAAAAATGATAATGGATGATTACAAGATTTTTTTTTATATACAAATCTTACGTAAACAAGTTGATTGGAATACATACATTTTGTGAGATGAATCTTCACAGTACTTTTATAAGTACCTACTATAAGTCCTGAATTTTTATAACCAGAGTCTCGGTAAGAGAGCACGATATTTGAGTATAGATCTATACGGGCTTGACAACCCCGCACCTGAGCTGTTAGCTACAACTAGACCGGCAGGTCTGAGGTGTCCAAATGTTTAACATTCCGACGCCTGAAGAACGTCGCAGCAGGCCAACTAGTCACAGTATGGTTATAGGGTATCTCACATGGGAAAAATAATCAACTTAATATTTTTATAAATTGTTTACGTGGAAACATACATTTCTAAAGAATTTACACTTCAGTTTATATATTACATTTTAGTCTTTGAGATTTAAAGACTTGGTCATTTTTATGAGAAAATACTGGATTTTCTTGGTTTTCAATACTATCGTTTATAAACAAAGGACATTTCTTATGCAAAATCTTATGAACTCACCAACTTAATTGTTGACACTCTTTCAAATTACTTGTATTCTCAGGAAATTGATAAGGTAAACCTCCAGCGCTATTCGAAGGGACGTTACGACGTCGTTTTTGCTTATTTTTTATATCATTTGTAATTGTATTTGAAACATGCAACATTTAAACGATGTAACATTTACAATTATTTAATGATGGTTGTTTTACTTGGAATCACTATTATTCAACTTTGTTATGATATTGTTCATGAAGTCATCCACCCTCGAACGTTTCCGCCATTACGGTTTGGGGGTGTGACAGGGTGGGAGTATGTTTTTTCTTTATTTTTAATTATCTAAATAATTAATAGATTAAAAGAAAAAATAAAAATAAATTAGAAAATGTATTTTGGTCTTTTTACATGGACCACGGACCAATAATGCAAGCTTTTAGCAACCACAAGGACCAAAACTATGAAAAATAACAACTTGGACCAAAAGTAAAAAAAAGTGCCAACCACAGAGACCAAAATTGTAATTTACTCTTAATTATACATAGGTGGTGCCCTAAAAAACGTTAGGTTGATACCCATCTCTCTCCAATTAGTAAATAAAAAGTTCAACTCATCTTTTTTTTTTTTTGGAAACGACAAATAATATTATAAAGAAATCCAGCATTAGCAAGACGCAAAGCAAGGCAAAAACGAAAGTTCTTTACATCAAGAGAAGGGGGTAAAACCAATCCTCCCAATTACATGAACCAAATTTCCCCTACATTTGATCCACAAGTACACCAATGACTTAATGTTATCAACCAATCTAGAGGGTGAGTGAATTACACCTTGAAATATATGTTCATTCGTCGCCTTCCATAGTGTCCATAGTAACCCATAGCATATCGTTGTTAAATGTTCTCTTTTCCTAGGACATCGACCTCATGAGGCCGCAAGTCGAGTGATGTCCCCAACGTTCTGAATGTTATCGTAAGTAATACCGTACCACCTGAAAACTTCTTCACGAACCATGCTAGCAAAAGGGCAGCCAATTAGGATATGGTCAGAAGTTTCGATGTTATTAATACAAACACCACAACTGCAGGAGGCGACTTGTACCCCCATGTGTGATAATGCTTCGGCGGAAGGAATCCTCCCGTGAGCGGCTCGCCATACGAAACTGATTACTTTAATGGGGATTAATTTGCTCCAAACTATTTCCTGTTAGACCGGGTTTTGCATGAGGTTTTTCTCCATTGCCTTTCGTAGAACTTCCACCGTATATCTTCCGTCAGTGGAAATTTTACACGTGACCCGATCCAGTCTCTCGTCTTTGCCAAGAATGTCACCAAGGCGCCATCCAAAAGTCACTAAATCTTTTTTAGTATTAGCGATATTTTTCCACACTCCAGGGACGATCTTGCTAGCTAAGTACTCAAACGGTTTATCTTGTATGCTATGAATTCCTGTTACAACTTGTTCCCATAAGGATTGTGTTGGATTAGGTGTCTAAGCCATGACTAATAATTAGTATTTACTTAATTAATAGTAGCATAGTCCATTTGGGTTGCCCTCATAGCTAGAGGTTTGTCAGAAAGTTCAGTAGAGAGAAATATTGATTTATTATATGATTAATAAATCAATAGAAATAAAATAAATAGTTTATTAATATATTAAAAAGATAATATATTAATTAGAAACTATATTAATTAATTAGAAATTAATCTGGAATTAATTGGAATTAATTTGGTGATTAATTTAATTAATTAAAAGTGCAGGGACTAGAATTGTAATTATTCAATAGTTGAATAAGTGACAATTATAGCAGCATTATAACCAGTCGAAATTATATTATATATATATATATATATATATATATATATATATATATATATATATATATATATATATATATATATATATATATATATATATATATTAATTTCGAAAATAATAAGTTAGGATAAATAGGTTTGAATTGATAAGATAAAGATTTATCTTATTTGAATTCAAAAAGGTTTTTCTCTAAAGGCTTATCTGATTATCAGCTGTGACCTATAAATAGGGAGCCCCAAACCCTCATTCTTCTGCGCCAATTTACACCAAAACTCTCTAGAATTTCGTGGCTTTCCCTTAGCTCCTTGGGTGTGACTTCATTTGAGGCAGGACAATTGTGCTGCTTTGCTTCCAAGAAATCCTAAAAGGTTAGTTTTTCTGATTTTGTTTTTTAGTTAATTTCTTATAAGCCTTTAGGAATTATTATATGTTCAATTAGAAGAAAACATAGATCGTTATAGGTTGCATGTGAACTTAGGATTTTTAGTTCATTGATTTGCATAAAGCCCTTCAGATTGTGGGTCAATTTTCAACCTCTACCACCATTTCACCATAAGAGCGACATTTAACGCACGAATCGACCCGACTCCAAGGCCACCATTTTCTTTTGATGCAGTTACTTTTTCCCATGAAACCCAATGAATCTTATTTTTATCTTCATTACTTCCCCAAAGGAACTTCCTTATGATTTTCTCCAACATTTCCACCACACCAATAGGAGCTCTAAATTACGATAAGAAATACGTAGGAAGATTTCCTTATACCACCTTAATCATTGTTAGTCTACCACCGAATGATAGAGTCATTGTTAGTCTACCACCGAATGATAGAGTCTTTGATAGTTCTCTCTCTTCCAAATCAAAATTGAGACTTGGATAGTTCTAAGTTCTAACCCAAAAGACAAAAAAGAATTCCGACAACCCGAATCTAAAAGATTAAACCAAACTTCAATTATCGAATTTAATACGTATTGGTTAACTCGATTAATAAGAACTCTTACTAGATAGTTCATTCCCTGTTTCAAAAAAATTACTGTTAGAATTAAATTTCGCAATTAACTTTGAGAAAATATCTTTTAACAAAAGACAAAAAAAAAAAAAAATTATATTTATATACATAATTTGCAATTACTGATTGTTTGTACAACATCCAAACGCGTATGCATTTCGCCATATTTATATAGCAAGTGCAATTATGAAGTCCTGTTGCTAATAAAATACCCAAAAATGGCAAAAAGGGGTCTAAAGGGAGTGAATATGGTAAAAAAACAAAACACATGCTCTCTAGTTGTATGGCAACTCAATTAGTTAATATATATTAATAATTTAATCTCTTTATTGTATCTAGAGATAGATTTGTTCATATTTAAGTTGTTAAGAACCACAAATATATTAAGAACGGTGGTAAAAGTGTTATTTAAAACTTTGAGAGCGTAAATGTAATTTGAGATAGATTTGAAAGATTAGTATGTGTAATTATAATAATTTATCATATAGTGAATCTTTCTCTTTTTAGAGACTCGTGGTTTTTCTCCGGTTTTGGTTATCCACATATATTCTTGAGTCTAATTCATTTTTCTATTAGTGTCTTTTGAGAGATTTGTTAGGGATTATTGATGTAATTTTCCCAATAACTTGAAACTCAACCACTTGCAGGCCCGTGCTCAACCTTTTTTTTAGAGTAAATTACAATTTTGGTCCCTGTGGTTTGCTTGGAATTGCAGTCTTGGTCATCGTTTGGGATTTCCACAGTGAGGGTCCCTAAACTATCAATTTGCTTACAATCTTGGTCCCTCTGCCGGTTACCGTCTCTTACATCTCCGTTAAGAGCCACTCGTGCACCTCACGTGAGGGTATAATGGTACATTCGCACCTGTTCAGAAGATCTCTTAGGCTATTATACCCTCACGTGAGGTGCACGAGTGGCTCTTAACGGAGATGTAAAAGACGGTAACCGGCAGAGGGACCAAGATTGTAAGCAAATTGATAGTTTAGGGACCCTCACCGTGGAAATCCCAAACGATGACCAAAACTGCAATTCCAAGCAAACCACAGGGACCAAAATTGTAATTTACTCCTTTTTTTTATAAATCTCTAAACTATTTGTATCTAAAATATACTCGTGAAATTATATTTCAATTGTAATTGTCTAACTTTTTGAATAAATAATTTAAAATTTTGCTTGCATTAAAGATACAATATGGGAAATGCTCGAACCGGAATTGCTTTTCAAAAATTTTGTTTTGTTTTGTTTCTTTTGGGTTTAGCTTCTTGCTGGCCCTTTAATAACATGCGGCTGTTCAAAAAAAAAAAAAAAATTCTCCTTTCCATAAAAAAGACCCACCCATTGACATCAATATAAAATTAAATAAATTTTATTATATTAAACGAAACCACACAAAATTACAAGATAGTTGAATGGGGAAGCTAATGTTGAATACGAACACGTCTCTACCTGAATGATTGAAAGGTGAGGCCCCAACCCAAAAAATTGAAAGAAAATGGACTTTCTTGAACGTCTACTTTTGACGACCCTCTATTTGCTTTGGCTCCAAGTTTTGACAAATTCATGTTATGGTTGAAAATGAAATTAATATTAAGCAACGTAACGAATTAATTAATTATCATTTATTCTCAAAACCTAAAATGTCATAAAATTGTCAAAGACCTTATGATCCAGTGACACATCCGGCCTTCTTGAGGTCCTATAGAATTTTATAATTGGAATTGGATTTTGAATTCATCAAACCACTTTAGCTTAAAATTAGCGCTACTATTTATTAGTGGATAAAGCTTTTCGTCCCATGTATCTCGAGAAACATTTTAACACCAACCGTCTAGAATCTAAGGGTGAGCATATTAACCAAAAAACCGAACCGAAACCGAATTAACCGATATAACCGAACCATTTTAACCGAACCATTACTAAAAGAGGTGGCGTGGTTTTTAATTTGGATTAACCGAATACATATGGTTCGGTTATGGTTTTCATCTAAAACCGAACCACTATAAACCGAACCGAACTAATATTTTAATTAATAGATAAAAATATATATATTAATATACATATAATATATGGTACGTAATTAGATTAGAAGTTGAAATTTTAAAGGATAATCATATAGAATTGGAGATAAGCATACACAATCTTATTATCACATGTAACCATACTTGACCAAATTCCATAATTCTCTAATTCAATCTCTATTCAGATACTTGATTGTTAATGAAGTAGTGACACCTTATACACTCTTATAGTCTTATTTTCTTAATCACGTCTGAAACTTTTAGAAATTCTATATCAACATTAAGCAATGTACTTGTAGTAAGACTTTTTAAATATTACAACCAACATTGAACAATTTTACATCAACTTTGAGCAATATACTTATGTAGGATTTTGATCGGTAACTTTGTCTAAGCTGAATAGTCAAAATCTCCAAAAGTAGGATGCCATTGATGATGGATAACCGATATTAACCATTAACCAAAACCATTAACCGACTAAAACCATTAACCATAACCAATATTAACCATACCCAATGGCTACCGAAACACATTAACCGATTATAATGGTTATCGGTCGGTTTTGGTCTATAACCGAACCAAACCGCCCCATACACACCCCTACTAGAATCCTTCTCAAATATTTTGATTATTAGGCGAATACCCGCGCGTTGTGCAGGAAGAAAATTATATGGTTAAAATATAGATAATAAACATTATTATCATACCATTTTTAAAAAGTTTATATAAAATGTCTTTATTATTTTCAATTATATGATAATAGATACATGTATCAAAATTTTAGAAGACAAAAAATTATTAAAATTACAATAAATGAATACAATTCATAAAATAAAATTAGAATTAATATGGTTCAAGATAAATAGTTATCTCAAACTACATGATTTTAGTATCAACTACCTACACTTTGTGCATTGATAAAATTGAGGGACATTGTATGTATTTTCCTATAGTTTTGCAAATGCTTTCATTGTCACTCAAATATTTTGAATAACACACTCTTATTGATAAGAATAGAGACATATTTCAATGGTGTTTACCGTACAATATATCGTCAAAACCGCACATCGCACTAATTATGCGATTTGGGATTTTGAAAAGCACAAACTGTATCACGAAAGTTTAAAATTGGATTACACAGTATGGTGCATTTTGTTTCATGCAACTTGATGAAAGAATACGAAGTTCATATCGAGATGGACTTGTTGTATTTTTAAAGTTCAAACTCATTAAAATATAATATATAAAACTTTTACGATATATTTCTTTGAAATTTAATATTTGGAAATGTTTCCAACAATAAAAACTGGCTAATCATCATTTATATAATTGTTGTACTTTGAGGAGGTCATTTATTTATAGAATAAAAAAATTTGTTAAGTTGGTTTATCATGACGATGTGGGATCAAATTTTCTTTTATAGTGTGTTATTTTATTTCATTTTCTTATCCCACATCGCTTAAGAAACATAACTAAAGTGAAATGAAACATCTATAAGTAAAGAGGCTAATATATTTCTCATCCCACATAGTTTAATAAACAAATTTCAATGGAAATCAAGTCTTTTATAAGTAGAGAGGCTAAACCTATTTCCCTTATATATTTGTTCTTTTGTGTTATTGATTGTAACCGGCTTAGACAACGGTTAAAACATTCAATGAACCATTGGTTCGAGCTTTAAGACCGATTTCGTAAAATTTGGATGGGTACCCACCGGTGCCCACTTCTATTTTTTCTAAAAGTATTCAAATTAATGTGTTACATGATAAGAATTCATCCACATGGATTGAACGATGTCCAAACATATACTGTTTGACATTTTTATATAAATAAATCTTATTAAATCGAAAAATGTTATCAACGTTGTCACCACATGTTGAACATGACGTTATGAACTTGCAACCTGATCGATTTTTAATAGTTTTTAACCCAATTTAATATTCATCTTTTTAGTTTCAATATTTTTGAAGCTAAAACAAAATAGTAAAATCTATTGAAACTATGAGATAAAAATACGTTTTTTTATAAATTGACTACTAATTAATAATACATATAATAGTTCAACTTAGTTTGTTTGAATAATGCTTAAACGTTTGCTATTCAAAAGTTTTATGTACATATATCGCGGTAAATCTGAAAAACATCAACACTATTGTCATTTTTTACTATGACATACTTAAAAGTCATATTATGATCAAGATTTATGGATAATGGAATCAAATGAGTGGTATCATATAAGGGAAAAATGAAAGGTTAGATAGATGTGTGAAGCAATGTGGGACAACGAAAAAAATTAAAATAATATGGTAAAAGATAAATTATTAATGTTGAATCACATTATTTTGAATATATTTTTATATGATATAGTTAAAACGTTCACAAATGAAAACTTTTATGTATATATATACTTTTGAGTCGAAAAATGTTTACAAACGACATATAAGCTTTCAACCTAATCAAGTTTTTAAAAGTTTTGAGTAATTTTAATTTTCATTTTTGAGTTTCAATACTTCAAGAAGTTGAAACTAAATAATAGAATACTTTAAAACTTTGAGATAAAAACTTGTTTTATGATAAAATAATCACTAATAGTAGACTTGAAAGTCATAATATGATCAAAATTGATGGATAATGGAAGCAAATAAGTGACATTATATAAGAGAAAGATGGAAGGTCATATATGTACATGAATCAATATGGGACAAAGAGAAAAAAATCAAATTAATATGGTTATATTTTTATTAGAAATGCAACAATGATACTTTATTATAGTCTTTATTAAATACATATAGTTTATATGTAATTTGCTAAGTATTTTGTAAAAACCATTATCAAATGTAAGTGTTAACTATATTTTTATTAAAAATGCAAGAACAATGCTTTATTATAGTCTTTATTGAATACACATAGTTTAGATGATTATAAAAGTTATGGTTATTATAAAGCAATTAGTAAACATTATAAAAAGAAATTTGAAAAGTCATTGGAAATATGAAAAGACATGGAAGTTTCAAATCAATGTGGTGCTTGGAAATATGCTTCTTTTATAAGATATATAGATTGTTCTCGTCTTAAAACCCTCTCTAACCAACTTGCCAATGTTGGTAACCCTATCTCGGGAAGTATAATGGTGCTTCAACTTATCTTAACATTAACCAAAGGCAACTATGATACCATAATCACCTTCATAAAACAATATGACCCCATCCTTACTTTCAAGAAATAAAAATCTCAATTGCTTCTTGAGGAAGCCTGATGTGACAAACAGGAAACCCATCCAAACAAGTTATTGCTACCTAAAAGTTTGAGCACCATAATAGCCATATCGTCACTACTCTTCATGATAATCATAGCAGCGATCGAGGTCAATCCGGTGGCGGCTTTCGTGGTGGTCACAACTCCGGTAAGGAGGAGCTTTCATGTCTGAGTATTTTGCCTTGTTCAGTCTTATCAACTCCAACAGTATTGGTAACCATATCAGTATGGTTTGTACCCATAGCAACAACTATAACACTAACACCCTGTTCCTACCCTATAGCCCAGCAACAACAACTCGGCTTTCTTGAGCCTTGACCCAATTAGCAATACCAACACTAGCATGCTACGATCCAACAATCCTCATATTATAACCTCAACGGGCGTAACACATTTTTAGGCCCATTTTGTTGTTGACACAGCCTCACACGGTTACCTGATGATTCTCATTAAGCTCGATGCTGCTTTTTACACCATGCAATCTTGCCTTCTCAGGATAATTCTTGGTAGACGGATACATGGTCAATGTTACATCTTACGAATGATCTATGTACTCATTCCAATATTTTTTGCTTAAGTAAACCACATTATATTTATGCTGGTAATGGTAATAAAACACTAATTTTTGGTCATGACAATACCATGACTTCATCTCTCAACTTTTCGTTCCGTTTATCAAGTCTACTGTGTTCCCGGTATTATCAAAAATCTCATTTCTGTTAGCAAATTCACTCGTGATAATCAAGATTCAACAGAGTTTGATCCTTTTGGCATTTTTAAAAAGGAACTATCCATGAGGAACCTTATAATAAGATGCAACAGTTCTGGCGACAACACCCTCTCACCCCAACATCACATATCAAGGCTTCTCAAATCATTATTCATAATGGGTTACCAACAACTTGGCACAGTCGTTTTGTTCATCTAAGTAGTTCGATATTTCATTTTATATGTAATAATCATTATTTTTTCCATACCAAACATAATAATAAATCTATGTATGATGCTTGTCATTTGGGAAAACATTGTCTTTTACCTTTATATTTATCGTAATATGTAACATGTTCCCCTTTTGATATCATTCATTTTGAACTCAGGACATCTCCCATCCCAAGCAAACAATTACACAAAATTTTTTTTGTCCTAATAGACAATTACTCTCACTTTATTTAAACACTAGGGGCATACCTACGTTTTGCACAACAATACAATTATATGCCAAAAACATATTAAAAAGTTTAGGTTTAATCAAAATACGCAAACTAATCACAAACCAGTTAATAGATATTATGGATCAATAATAAAGTTTCTAACCAAAAGTCGAACAAAATAACATAACCATTTATTTGAAATTATTTATATAGACCATCCAACATTTAAGAAACCATAAACCACAAATATATGAATTACATAAAAATCTAATAAAAAATAAAACTTACTAATAATAGTACATATATTATCTTTGAGAAATGTATTGTTGTTGATAAGTTTTTCATAAGACTTGTAGGTAAAAAAACATATATTTTAGTGATTTACTGATAAAAACATATATTTTAATCTAATTAATAATATTACATTTCAAATTTTCTTTATAAAATAAAGAAGAATAAAATGCATATGGAAAAATTAATACAAAAACTAAAATAGATTATATCTTATAACTAAAACCTAAAATAACTAAAATAAGTTGGAATTAATATATGCGTTCTATGAAGTTGTGTAGGATTGAGATTGGTTATTTGAGTCAGTTATGAAGGACGAGATAGGAGTAGGGGTGGGTTCAACATAGAACCATAGAACCATCTTCTTGACCATTAGATCAAATTAGGATGATAAATGTATGATGGTAAATTACACTTATATGTTCATTGGTGAACATATACGTATGTTCATTGATGAACATTGTCATCAAAATCCTAGAATTTGTTCAGAAATAAACATTCATAACATTGATAAAATATATGAACATACAAACATGTTCAGAAATGAACATTCGTCAAACCTAATTCATACAAAAATATCAAACTTACCAAAACTTACCAAAAATATCATAGAAGAACATATGTTCGTGGATGAACATTCATACAAAAACTCAAAAATAGTCATTTGTGAATTTATGTTCATAGATGAACATATGTTTGTGGATGAACATTTATACATCGATGAACATTCATACAAAAACTCAAATGTTCATAACTGAACATGGATGAACATTGATACAAAAACTAAAAACTTGATCACTTTTGAACATATGTTCATCGATTAACATATCTTCATTGATGAATATGTATAATAAAATAAGAAATTATTCATGTTCATAACCGAACATGTATACAAAAACTAAGAAATTAGTCTCGTTCTCTCTTATGTTGCAATCAAAACATATTACCACCATTATCATCGTTCTCCTTTCTGCTGCAATCACATAACTTCTTCCTCCTCTCTTTTGTTGCAATCGAACACCAATCATCATCGTTCTCTCTATAGCTGCAATTAGGGGTGTCAAAAATACCCGAACACGATTAACCCGGCCCGATCCTAAACCGAATAAGATAAATAGGGTCGGGTATAATAGGGTCAAAAAACCAAAATTGGGTTATTCGGATTAACCCGACAAACCCGATATAGAAATAGGGTCGGGTTTAGGGTTGAACTTTATTCTTTTTTTCGGGTTCGGGTCAACCCGAATAACCCGATTATATATATATATATATATATATATATATATATATATATATATAGTTTTGAATGACGATCGACAAACTTTATACAAAAACTATTGATAACACAATTTAGCCAATTAAAATAACTATGGTTACCTTCTATCTCGATATAATATCGTTTCAAGCTTCAATTATAACATATCTTATTTATTTGTCATAATAAATTAAAGTAGATAATGAGAAAAATAAGTTCTTAACATACAATCTCTTTCATGTATACACATACCAGGGGAGGGTGCGACAAGGGAATCCTATCATTATCATCTTTCGTAAATCCTAAATCCCATTTGGGCATATATAGTGACTTTCAAATTCTTTTTTCATATTTTGGTTATTTGATCTAGTAATATATACGAAACTTTTGACCATAAATGCAAAGGATATGGTTAACAAGTTTGCATATGAAATGAAAAACGTATTTATCTTACATGTTAATTCAACTAACCTGAAACCTGATTAACCCGAACCCGATAACTTGTACCTTAATAGGGTTGGTTTTCGGGTGAAATTATTATTTTTTAAAACCCGACTAACCCGAAACCCGATCGGGTTGACCCGATTAACAGCCCTAGTTGCAATCGCATCCTTTCTTCTTCGTTGTACCTTCCGCCTTGATCCATCTTCCTAGATCCATCTGCCTCGATATCAATAACTAATCATAAATTCTTGAATGCTCATTAATGAACATGGAAAATGTTCATTACTGAACATCCGTATTTGAATAGCATCGAACTCATACTTAATATTCAATAACTGAACAATAAAGCTGATTTAAGTCAACAATAGAGAAGTGTTCATAAATGTTCAGTAATGAACATTCAAGATAAATTGTTAAGAATTGTTCAAACCTGTTAAGATAAGCTAAAATCAGGACATGAGAGTTCTTCTGACAAGGAATCCGACCAAGAGTCACCATCTCCGGCCACCTACTAGACAGCCGGCGCCACTAGAGAAGCATTGAACTACCAAACCCACCGACAAAGACCTTGCTTCTTTGTCATCTTATGTTGGCGGTAGCTTTCCGATGAGATGCAGTAGTGATTTCTGATGAGATGCAGTGGAGGTTTTCGATGAGATGTAGATGACGGTAGTTGAGATCTCCGGTGAGAGGTAGAGGAGTCGATGAAGAAGAACGTGAAATTGATTAGGGTTGATTGAAGAGATAAATGAGGTATGAAGAAGAACGTGAAATTGATTAGGGTTGATTGAAGAGATAAATGAGGTATTTAATTTTACAAATCTGATTTTTAGGTACAATAATATTGTTTATACCTAAATTACCCTCAATCATTTATTTAATTGAATTCTTTTAATAATATATTAGTTGCCATTGATTGCTTGATCCAATGGTTACTAGATTGGTTTTATGGTTCTATGCATAAAATGAGATTTTATGTTGATCCTCTCCATATATATATATATATATATATATATATATATATATATATATATATATATATATATATATATATATATATATATATATATATATATATATATATATATATATATATATATATATATATATATATATATATATATATATAAAGGTCTTAATGGATACCGATTTTTCTCTTCCCTTTGATTAATTATTTGTAAATAACTTCTTATAAAATACATTTAACTGTTAGAAATAAATAGAAATCGCGTTTTGTTTTGGCCATCTTTAGAATAAAAAGTTAGCAAACCACCAACACATATTATACAAACGTTTATGATACGTAAGTCTAGCAAAAGAATTTTTCAAGAATGTGGAGATACTATAAAATATAAATTATGAGATTTTTTACTGAAGATAGACATCATGCTTGGCGGCCGAAGTCTCAATCATCGAGTAAGTGACGGGGAGAAGCGAACAAATGTGTTAAAAGATTAAACAATTAACCAGCTTGGCCGGCTAATATTAACTCCGTAGAAAAGAGAATTATATATATATATATATATATATATATATATATATATATATATATATATATATATATATATATATATATATATATATATATATATATATATCTCCAAGGTCGTGCTAAGCACGACCCGTGGAGGGCAATTTGGGTAACTTATAAAATGAAGGTAAAATGTTGTCGCAATATGAACGTATGTTTTGAATACATGTAAAAGGTGAAGTGTATTGCTACAAGCACAAAAGAAATACTGTTATGGGTAAGAAATAACATACATGGCCTATATTGGTAGCAAGTGTAAAGTACTTTCATATGCTCGGCTTTTTAGTTCCTTCGGAAAAGAAAAAACATTTTTCCCAGCTTTGATATCAGAGAAAAATAATTATATATAGTACACATTCACCACTTTTATTGGGTTAACCACCAAATTTTTTTTATATATTTATAGCAGGAAAATTTGTTTTTTATTGGTCAAAAATATAATTGTCAGGTGTACGTTGGCTAAGACACCATCTAAAACTAAAGCAACATCAGTATCACATCCGAATGAAAATCAAGACTAACTGAAACATGAACCAATGCTCTAAAACTTACAACACTAAAAAAGACCAAATAAACGAAAGCAAAAATGACATTTTATTCTTATATGTTTAGTGCTATGAAATAGGTATCAAAACTAACACTAATAAAGACTTCGACTCGTAAAAGGCTGTTGTTTATCAAATCTTGTTCAAGTGGCTGGATAAAAAAGTTAATAAATTATAGCATATGTATTAATGAGAAGGCGACGAAAATGCCAACCTCATAGATATGGTTTTTGAGCAAATTCGAAAAAGGATTAATGTTCGACTATTGCATCAATAGTAGTAGATATAACTTATAATAATTTTGAAAATTGGAAGATTGAGAGAACTCTAAGAAAGACTAAAAATCATCGGTAATTTACCATATCAAATTTTAGCATAAAAATCGATTGCAATATAAACTACACTATAAAGACCTACAAACAACAGATGAATGATACGTTTTTTTACCTATGCAGGCTCTAAATATTACAAGACCACAAGCTTTACTGTGAAACGACAAAGACCCCAACCAAATTTGCACGAGGCTGGAACATACAAACATTTATCTCATGCATCTGGACCAATATAACAGTAGTTGTTGTAGCATTTGAAAGAAACTCTGCCAAAGTTACTGCAACCAAAACGAGTCGGTGAGACGAATTAAATTTGATATGATGATGAAATTAAAGAAAAAAAGGCATAGAAAATTTCTGAAAACCAATTGATTATGCATACCCAACTTGGTTATTAGCATCTCAAAGAGAATGTTGGGGTTATAACCACAGATTCACAATTTGCATTCATAATAATTGAAGGTTGAAAAGAATATTGTATGATCATTAATTATGGAGAAGATTTCATTCGGCCAAATTAATGAAATAGAAAATATATGACTCATGGGGTTTTCTATTTACCTTTAACATGATAATTTATCAATCATATATTTAAATTGTCAAAGCTATATCAATTACGTCATCTAAATTTAGCAATCTTCTAAATTTGACAAACCAAAGTCAATATTGAGCAAGTTCAATGAATCAATAGCTCGAAAAAAAATCATTATTCATGAATGATGTAATCTAAATGCTAAGTTGAAGAAGTATGAAAAAAAAGATCAAAGGTGTGCAAGTAAAATGTCAATTTTTATATAATTTACCAATTAAGAATCATTTCCAGATGAATATTTTATCATAGCGATATGAAAAAGTGAAGCAACAATTAGACTGAAAAATACATTAGATGAAAGAACAATGTCTCTTCATGAAATAACACGCCATCAAGTACTAAAACACATTCAATTACCATAAACCATGATGTTATATCAAGATTCAAACAAGTTTTTAGGATACCAGCCTTTCAAGTAATGTGAAAAACAAGAAAACTAAAAGCCTCAAAAGCTATACGATGAAAAAATTATGAAAATAGGCACAGACCATTACGTTCCAAAGACCAAAAAACATCACCGAAATTCCATATTTTATTGAGCGAGTACCCGTTTTTAGACTACAAGAGAACAATTGGAAGTTGTATGGTCTCAATGCTTGATTTAACGATAATTGTATATATTATTGTGTAATTTTCCCACCACCTGGCTCAAACTATTGTTGGAAAATGGCGCACACGATATTAGGAAACGGATATGGATGCTTGAAAATGCAAAAGTTGACAATTACCTCTCCTCGTCATAGATGGTCTTGATCAGGAGAAAGGAGGAGGGGGGAGAGTAGAAATATCTGAAATTAAAAACAAATTAAGGATACAAAATTAGCAAAAGAAACAAAACTAATATTTGAAAAAAAGATAAAAAATCAGCCAAAGAAACACGATCAATATTTTCAAAAAAATTATAAAAACTCATCAATGCTGCCATATTAAGGGAAAAAGAGCTTCTTAATTTTTCAGAGAAGCTAGAAATCACCGTCGTTTTGTATTATGAAATCACCAAGGCAAGTTGACATACCACGTTTTCCCCAGCTATGATACTCGATCGTCTTCTTAAGAGCTGGTCACAATTATCTCTATAGTAGGAACTGGTCGTCGTATATTAGCATCTGCTCTCCATGGGGAACAAAATAAATGAGAAAAATCATCTACGTCATGGTAGATCTTAGCGGCAAGTGAGGGTTTTGTTGGAAGATCAGTGTAGTAAAAACCCTTGGACTCCAAGTAGTACCTTTCAGGTAGCATCAGCGTTCATGTCGATGGCGACATCATCTGAACAAGCGAACTGAAGAGCAAAAACCACATTTAGGGATTTTGAAGTAATACGAATCGTGGAAAAATTAGGGCTCAAGATTTCTAGCTAAGATAAGAGACACCGAGAGAGAAGGGACTGATGTTCTTCAACCATAAATCGAGTTTGGTTTAGGGTTCTTGAGGCGTAATTTTCTTGACAGCCGATTGAGAGAGTCAGAAAGAGAATGAAACAATATACCGAGAAAAGGAGAAAATGATGGGAACCACGTGTCCTCCCTCCTTCAAACGTGTCGCCATGGAGAGAATGATGGTAGACAGATCATCATTTTTCCTCACACGGCAAAAAAGAATTTTGCATGACCTTCACGCCCAAAGGTTAAGCTTCTCATAAAATCAGACTCATTTGATGCTGAGGTGGAAAACCCTTAAAAATTCTTTTTTAATTAACAAAAATTGCTTCTAAAATCTCAAGTTGTGTCTACCTTCCACTTTCTTTTATTTTTATGAAGGCTGGCTTTCAATGCTGATGTGTCAACCTTAAGAGAAAATTGGCTTAATTCTAAAAAAATAGACATAAAATTCTCATAAATTGTCTTGCTTTATTTCTAAGCCTACCGGCTTTGATATATATATATATATATATATATATATATATATATATATATATATATATATATATATATATATATATATATATATATATATATAAATATATATATATATATATATATATATATATATATATATATATATATATATATATATATATATATATATGCAAAAGTTTAATAATGGACTAATATAAACCATGGTATCAAGGGACTAATCTCATCCACACGATTATACACTTTACGGTAGACGTGCATCTACCGGATTATAAAAAAACCCACTTCGTTTTTTTAATTTTTAGGGCTTATTATTTATCGAAAAAAAAATCTGAATATATAAAAATTTATAACTTTTTATCCTCTACAAATAGAGATCCATATTGATATACAAAAAATGATTTTTTTTCGAAATTTCCACTAGTTGAGATTCACATGTGAATCTGAACTGTTATTCTGTTCACTGTTAACACACAATTGCATATGATATTGTCATATACATTTGAATAAATTTTTGTGTGAATGTGAATGGAATTAACTTATGAATCATAGTATATTTATTATAAATGATTAAAATATTGAATTGTTAAAAAATTTCTAACTAAATTAATCATATTCATATTTTGGAGTATATTTAAAATACCATATGATATTGATATGTGAATCTGAGTAAATTGTTGTGTGAATATAAATAATTTATATTGTGAATGAGAGTAAAATCATTATAAATGGTTAAAATGTTGAAGTGGTAAAAAACTGTTAAGTAACTTCTCAATACTATATGATTTTGATATGTGAATATGAATAAGTTTTCGTGTAAATATGAGTAAAATCTATTTGTGAATCAAGTATATTACTTATAAATGGTTAGAATATTGAAATAGTAAAAGTTTTAAAAGTAAAATAACTACTCATATTCAAATTTTTACAGTTCAGATTCACATGTGAATCTGACATGTTATTATGCTATTCTCTGTTGACATTCACAATGACATGTGATATTGTCAAGTGAATCTGAATAATTTTTTGCGTGAATGTGAATGAAATTAACTTATGAATCATAGTAAATTCATTATAAATGATTAAAATGTTGAAGTGTTAAAAATTTCCTAAGTAGATTAATCATATTCATATTACAAAATATATTTAAAATATCATATGATATTGATATGTGCATCTGAGTAAATTGTTGTGTGAATGTAAGTAAATTCAATTGTGAATTAGAGTAAATTATTATAAATGGTTAAAATATTGAAGTAGTAAAAAACTTATTATTAAATTATCAATAGTATATGATATTGATATGTGAATATAAGTAAATTTTCGTGTAAATATTAGTAAATCCACTTGTGAATCAAGTACATTACTTATAAATGGTTATAATATTGAAGTAGTAAAAGTTTTAAAAATAAAATAATTACTCATATTCAAATTTTTAAAGTTCAGATTCACATGTGAATCTAGACGAGCTGTACTTATAAAAAATAATTTATTTTTTATATATCAATATGGATGTCTATTTGTAGAGGACAAAAAATTATGAATTTTGGTATATTCGGTTTTATTTTTGAAAAAGAATAATGTCGAAAAATAAAAAAAAACAAAAAAATTAAGTGGGTTTTTATTATAATCATCTACATGTGCGTCGACGTAATAAATTTACAACCTATTTTTTGGCCGTTGATGATTTTGATTCCGACGATCGAGATTAGTCCCTTGGTATCATGGATAATTTTAGTCACTTATTGAACCCAACCCTATATATATATATATATATATATATATATATATATATATATATATATATATATATATATATATATATATATATATATATATATATATATATATATATATATATATATATATATATATATATATATATATATATATATATATATATATATATATATATATGTTCAATTGAGAACCTAAAAAAGCTTAGGAACCTAAGAACCCATTTTATGAACTTTTTTTCTACACAATATTTTTCAAAAAAAAATATACCAAAATTTTTGTTATGATGCATCTAGAAGATATCAAAAAAAAATTTCAAAAAAAATCATTTTTTTAATTTTTTTTTTTTCATATGGGTTTAGGGTTTAGGGTTTAGGGTTTAGGTTTAGGGTTTAGGTATAGGGTTTAGGGTTTAAGGTTTAGGGTTTAGGGTTTAGGGTTTAGGGTTTAGGGTTTAGTTTTAGGGTTTAGGGTTTAGGTTTAAGGTTTAGAAATCTCTTAGACACTTTAAATAAAAAAATTGGACGCAAAAAAATCATTTTTTTATTTTTTTTTCATATGGGTTTAGGGTTTAGGGTTTAGGTTTAGTGTTTAGGGTTTAGGGTTTAGGGTTTGGAAATCTATTAGATGCTTTAAATAAAAAAATTGGATGCAATTTTTTTTTAAAATATTGTGTAGAAAAATGTTCCTAGGTTCCTAGGTTTTTTTAGGTTCTCTCATGATCTCGACCCTATATATATATATATATATATATATATATATATATATATATATATATATATATATATATATATATATATATATATATATATATATATATATATATATATATATATATATATATATATATATATATATATATATATATATATATATATATATATATGTATATACATATATATATATATATATATATATATATATATATATATATATATATATGTGTATGTGTGTGTATGTGTGTGTGTGTGTGTGCAAATAAGAAACACTAAAAGGTTAAGAACCATGAGAACCGATATTCACAAATTTTTTATTATACGAAAATACAATAAACTTAATAAATTTTCTTATTTTTTTAATACGTTTACAATACTCACATTATAATAAAATTTCTAGTTATTAAACTGTGAATATTATAACGTAATTTGTTTTCTTTAGAACACATCAATATTGATATATAACAACAAAGGAAGGATAATTATATATTTTAATGTGTTTGGTAATTTTATTTTGATAAAAAAACCATTGTTAAAAATAAAAAATGCATGATTATTAAACTGTGAATTAGTGGTTTTTACGGTTCTCGAACCTTTTAGTTGTTCTCATTTGAACCCTTATATATATATATATATATATATATATATATATATATATATATATATATATATATATATATATATATATATATATATATATATATATATATATATATATATATATATATATATATATATATATAGTTAGAATATTTTGAGAACCACAAGTCCCCCGAGAACCCAAGAACTCCCAAACCGATATTTTTTTTTTCAAAAAACGGACCCTATAGGCCTGTAAAACGCACATATTTAAGCATTTTCGAAAAAAAAATTCCGAAAAAAACGACTTTTTTTTTTGAAAAAATTTGCACATGTGCAAAAAAAAAATTGCACATGTGGAAACTTTTTTATACGTACACTTTTTTTCAAATTTTTTTTATAGAACGCCTTAAATATGTGTTAGAAAGACATCCATAAAAAAAACTTGAAAAACAATGTACGTATAAAAAAGTTTGCACATGTGCAAACTTTTTTTTTTTGCACATGTACAAACTTTTTCAAAAAAAAAAAGTCGTTTTTTCAGAAAATTTTTTAGCGACCCGTCCCCATTTTGAGCGTCTAAGAAGCCTATGGGGTCGGTTTTTTGAAAAAAATATCGGTTTGGGAGATATAGGATTGATCCAAAAGGAGTTGGGAGTTCTCGGGTTCTCAGGGTAAAGTTGGTTTTCAAAAGATCCTAAGTCTATATATATATATATATATATATATATATATATATATATATATATATATATATATATATATATATATATATATATATATATATATATATATATATATATATATATATATATATATATATTGATGCGAAGTGGGACACTATATCGTCCGAATCTCGTCTCACGGGTGATCCTGGTCGTCTTGGATTTGACCTGCGACCACAATCACAAAGGAAATGGCAACGTCAGCCGTTCTCCGGGAGGAGGTCCCGGGAAAACGCTCCGATGCCTAAGTCAGATCTCCGGCAAGTTTAGTGTATATTGGAAGGTTAGGGTAATTTGTGTGTGATCCTCTTACAGGATGCCCTCTAAGGGCTTTTATACGCCTTGCCCTGTCTGGCTATGGCCGACAGGATCTTTGCTGTGGCAGGAGGGGACCAAGTCGTCCGTTGGCAGTACGACCCACGTCCTTTGCCGCGCGCCTATTGGCGCAGACCGGCCGGATGGGGTGCGCACGATCTTTGTCAGACCTGGGCGCCACGCGTAGGTCGAGGGGCATGGTGCCAAGTACAGTTCACGCTGGTCATTCCAGCGAGTACGTCGTTAGTGAGCTGGAGTGAAGTTCTCCAGGAGAGATCTCGCCAGGGCGATTTCTCCGTTGGCTGGAAGGGTCTTCCTGGCGAAGACCTCCCAGCGGCTGGCGAGTTTGGAATGCACACGGGTGTTCTGGAAGATGCGTTAGTGGTTGCCAGATGGCACGCTATCAAGTCTCCCTAGCCTTAGGCGTTATTACGTTTGCGTAGCTAGTGATGGTGGCTAGGGCTAGCATTAAGTAAGGCACGCTGATGTGACCGTTTATTCAGACCGAATTCATCATTGTCTTTGAATTTCGAAACTCCCGCTTTTGGCTTTCCTTTGTCCCACCTCTTTATATTCTCCTATTTCTCCGTTGGCTAGGTTCTTTGCGGTTCCTTTTCCCTTTGTCGATTTCTTGCTCTTCTCCTTCCCTATTCTTTGTTCGTCGTCAAGATGAGTTCTTCTTCGGGTGTCGGTTCTGACTCTCGGTACTATGATTCACTCGTGGCTCGTTACGGCTTCCAACCGGAAGATGGTGTGGAGCTTCCCATCGATGAAGCTATTTTCTCTTTTCCTCCTGCGGGGAAAATCGGCATGTATCTGAAGCATTTCGAGGTCGGTTATCGTTTACCTACATCCGATTTTTTCATGGAGGTTCTTGATCACTACCACGTTCATGTGCATCAACTGGTCCCCAACGGCGTCAATAAGGTTATCGCTTTCGAACTTCTGTCTAGGGCTGTTCACCTAGAGCCTGATTTGTATGTTTTCCGTCATTTCTTTCGGTTTACTCGTGCTTCTACTGGGAACAATTATACTTTCTGTGTCTGTCAAGATCGCCCCACACTTGTTACCGATCAGAAGGGCACCGCTCGGAACTGGTCTCAGCACTTTATTTGGGTTAACGAGCACCGGGTGGGTGCCATGAAGCATCGTGTTGACCCTATCACTGACCGTGCTTTCACTCTCTTCCTTGCGAAATAAGCTATTGCTAAAGTCCTTCGTTCTTTCCATATGGTTGGTGGGGAGCTTCCTGAGTATATTCTGGCCGGTGCTGGCATGAGTACTTCCTGGCGGCTTCGTGGCAAGATGCCTGAGTTTTTTACCATCGTGGACGGTTAGCACTGCTCCTTGTTGTTCTGTTTGCTTACTCTCCTCTTCCCCCCTTTTTTATTTTGGAAATGAAAAGGATGGGGGATGTTTGACAGGTTTTCTTTGTTATAGGTCGGGAAAATGACATCCGTTTTACGGACGTGCTGGCGAAGAGTTATCGTGGAAGTCTCCATTATCGTGAAATTCCATTGGTTGATCGGGTGCTGCCTTCTCGTGCTTTCCGTCATGAGGCTTTTATTACTCGGGCCTCGGCGGTACAGGAGGAGGAGAGACGGAAAGATGCGAGCACTGGGGCTTTGGTGTTTTCGGCTGTTGATGGAAGAGTTGTTGATACGGAAGTCAGTGAGCGAGGTGGTTCTTCTGGGGTTTTGGTGAAGAGGCGTGCGGGATTATTTGCTATTGGTGAGGGTTCTAGGAATGTCGTGTTGCCACGGCGGTTGCGTCCTCGTCGTTTGGCTGGTAGTGGTGGGGGATCGGGGTTTATTCCTCCCCAGTCTCCTGTGATTAACATTGCCGACGACACGTCGCAGGGTGCGGACATGGAGATGGACCAGGGTGGGGGTGCACGTATAGGTACCCACCCTGTTGTCGAGAACGTTGGTAGAGAAGGTTCAGGGGAAAGCAATCAATCGCTGCCGGTTGAGCCTCAACCCCCTCACCCCGATTTTAGTGGTTTTAGTCGCCGTAAGAGTACAACTGCTTTGGGACCCCCCCCCCCCATTGGGTTCTGTGGAGGGTGGTCATGTCGCTTCTGCCGGGATATTTGTTCCTGGGTGGTCTTTATCGGAGGGTGCCCGCCTTTCAAATTATCAGACTGCCTTGGAGTTTACGCAACATGCGTTTCCTCCGGGCACTCGGTTGGAGATGGGGAGTTATTCCCTGGCCGATTTGGTGGGTTCTCTCCGATATGCGGCTGCCCAAAGCGCCTGTTTTTTTGGTGAAAGTGCAAATTGTCTGGAGCAGATGCTGGCTGTCAATGCCGATCGTTCTTCCCTCCAGCAGGAATTGGATGCTGCTCGCGCTGAACTTGTCAAGCGTGAAGGTTTATTGGGAGACTTTCAATCTCAAGTGGCATCTCTGCAGGTGGTTAGGGAAGAGGTTATCCAGTTGAGGGAACAAACGTCCTTGCTTGGCCGGGAAAAGACTGAACTCGAGGGTGCTCTGTTGGCTGTGAAATCTGAGAATGAAGGCTTGCATATCCAACTTGAAAGCGCTGAGAGAGATGCCGCAGAGCGTGACCGTGTTGCCCAGGCCAAAACACAGGCGCTTGAGGAGGCGGAGACGGACTTGTCCTGGCTTTTAACCAATGGTATTGTAGGTGTTGTCGATTTGGTTATGGAAAGCCGGGACTTCGGGATGGGCGTGCACCGTCTCCGGGAGGTGTGTGTGGCTGCTGGGCAGGCTCAAGGTTATGCTCGTGCCATAAAGGATATGAAGGCGGGCAAAGAGATTGCGGCAGAGGAGGAGGAGCCCCCCCTTGACATTGGTTTGGAGGTAGATGAGGCTGTGGATGCCTTTATGAATGTTGATTATGCTACGGCCTTCAAACTTGGAGAGCTTGGTGTTCCTGACTTGAAGGCTTTGCTGGATCCAAGCAGTGTTGCCGGCCCTTCTCGCTCGTAGCAGGTGCTTGATGTTTCGTTTACTTGTCGTTTGGTGGTATTTTGTGATGAACAATGTTTGTAAAGCCCTTCTGAGGCTATTTGGACAAGATTTTTATTTTGCTTTGTAAGGCTTACGAGCCATGACGACGTTGTTTGGTTATGTTTGATGTTGATTCGGTGTCTGTTGTAGGCCTCTTTTCTTCGTTATGCTATTGTTTGAGTTTGTTGCATGTCTTTTCTCAAGCGTTTTAACCATGTGGTTTTGCTAAGGCTAGGATTGAGTGTTGTTCCGCCTGTTAGGGAATTTTCCCTTTAAGGTCTATAGGACTTAAGACCATAAGTCATTAAGTCCTGTATAAGTGTTTCGCCCTTAAGGCCTTTGAGACTAGGACCAGGAGTCGCTGAGTCTTTTGCAAGGTGTTTCACCTAGATAACCTTGCTAAGACTAGGACCAGGAGTCGCTAAGTCCGCTAAGGGGTATTTCACCCTTAAGGTTTTTAAGACTAGGACCAGGAGTCGCTGAGCCTTCTTTAGGGTGTTTCACCTGGATAACCTTGCTAAGACTAGGACCAGGAGTCGCTAAGTCCGCTAAGGGGTATTTCACCCTTAAGGTTTTTAAGACTAGGACCAGGAGTCGCTGAGCCTTCTTCAGGGTGTTTCACCTGGATAACCTTGCTAAGACTAGGACCAGGAGTCGATGAGCCTTCTTCAGGGTGTTTCACCTGGATAACCTTGCTAAGACTAGGACCAGGAGTCGCTAAGTCCACTAAGGGGTATTTCACCCTTAAGGTTTTTAAGACTAGGACCAGGAGTCGCTGAGCCTTCTTCAGGGTGTTTCACCTGGATAACCTTGCTAAGACTAGGACCAGGAGTCGCTAAGTCCGCTAAGGGGTATTTCACCCTTAAGGTTTTTAAGACTAGGACCAGGAGTCGCTGAGCCTTCTTCAGGGTGTTTCACCTGGATAACCTTGCTAAGACTAGGACCAGGAGTCGCTAAGTCCGCTAAGGGGTATTTCACCCTTAAGGTTTTTAAGACTAGGACCAGGAGTCGCTGAGCCTTCTTCAGGGTGTTTCACCTGGATAACCTTGCTAAGACTAGGACCAGGAGTCGCTAAGTCCGCTAAGGGGTATTTCACCCTTAAGGTTTTTAAAACTAGGACCAGGAGTCGCTGATCCTTCTTCAGGGTGTTTCACCTGGATAACCTTGCTAAGACTAGGACCAGGAGTCGCTAAGTCCGCTAAGGGGTATTTCACCCTTAAGGTTTTTAAGACTAGGACCAGGAGTCGCTGAGCCTTCTTCAGGGTGTTTCACCTGGATAACCTTGCTAAGACTAGGACCAGGAGTCGCTAAGTCCGCTAAGGGGTATTTCACCCTTAAGGTTTTTAAGACTAGGACCAGGAGTCGCTGAGCCTTTTCGACATTTTATTCATTCGTAACATGTATAAGCGAAAGCAACAATTTCCATTCATTACTTTGTTCATCCGGTGGTTACAATTTTGGATAGATGCTGATGGCGCGGCCTATTTGGCATTTTCTCTAGTAGTGAAACTGTTTGAGATTCTGAACGTTCCATGTGCGTGGTATCGCTCGGCCTTCCAAGGTTTCCAAGACATAGCATCCTTTTGGGTTGGCCTCTGTGACTCTATACGGGCCTTCCCATGTTGGGCCAAGTTTGCCTCGTAGTTCAGCGTGGCTTGCTTCATTTTTTCGAAGGACCAGGTCGCCAACTCCAAAGCGTTTCTCTCGGACACGCGCGTTGTAATACTTCTCTGTTGCCGCTTTGTAGCATGCTTGTCGTATATTAGCTAATTCTCGCTTCTCCTCCAGGATATCCAAATTGAGGCGGAGGTCCTGGTTGTTGTTGTCTTCCGCGAATTCCGTGGTGCGCAGGCTGCCTATGAAGATTTCTGGTGGCAAAACGGCTTCCGTGCCGTACGTCAGTCTGAATGGCGTTTCCTTGGTGGATGTTCGTGGGGTGGTACGGTATGACCAAAGTACCGTGGGTAATTCTTCCACCCAGTGACCTTTCGCTTTCCCCAGTCTTTTCTTTAATCCCGCTACCAATGTTCTATTGGACACTTCAGTCTGACCGTTGGCTTGAGGGTGTGCGACGGATGTGAACTTTTGTTTGATTAGTTTCTCGGCACACCATGTGCGGAATGGGTCTTCCGCAAATTGTAAACCGTTGTCGCTGACTAGGATTTTTGGGGTGCCAAATCTGGTTAGGATGTTCTTCCACATAAACTTGATCATGTTCTTCCCCGTTATTGAGGCGACGGCTTCTGCCTCAATCCATTTGGTGAAGTAATCTACTGCTACAATGAGGAATTTTACTCGGCCCGGTGCTTCCGGGAACGGGCCGACTATATCAATTCCCCATTGGTAAAAAGGCCATGGACTTGAAATGCTGGTCATGGGGGCCGCTGGCGAGTGGTGGAGCGGTGAAAAAGTTTGACAGGCGACACATTTCTTTGTTACTTCCGTTGCGTCTGCATGGATGTCTGGCCAGTATACTCCCGCTTTGAGAGTTCTTCCGGTGAGTGCTCTGGCTCCTTCGTGTGGGTCACCCGCGTGTATTCCTTCCAACACCGTCTTTCCTTCCTCTGGGGTAATGCATTTTAGCCAGGGCTCTAAGTATCCGCGTCTGTATAGTGTGTCGTTTCGCATTGCATATTGGGGGGCTCTTACTTTGACCTTTCGTGCCTCGGCGTTGTCCGTTGGGAGGAGGCCTTGTGTCAAGTAGTCGATTAAAGGTGTCATCCACGTGGTGGTTGTGCTAACTGGTGCTATTTTCCGGCCATCAATGCTTCTTTCTTTTAGGACTTCTACTAGGACTTCTTTGGATAGGTGGTCGAATGCTGCAGAGGCTAGTTTGCTTAGCGCATCTGCTTTTCTGTTAGCCGCGCGTGGAATTTGTTTGATTGTGAAGAATTCCATCGTTGTTGCGATTCTGTTAACCTCTTCTACGTATTTCTTCATTCGATGGTCTTTTAGTTCGTAGGCTCCATTGATTTGGTTGGTCACTAACAAAGAGTCGCTATGCGCCAGGAGGTGTTTTACTCCGTTCTCCTTTGCGAGTCGCATTCCGGCGAGCAGTGCTTCATATTCTGCCTCATTGTTGGTTGTTTGGAAGTCGAATCTAAGTGCGTAAGTGATTTCTTCGCCTTCTGGGCTTGTTAACACTAGGCCTGCCCCCGAGCCTTCTTTGCTGGCTGCACCGTCGGTGTGGAGCATCCATGTTTCCTGAGGCGTGTCTGGTTCTTGCTTTGGGCGTTGACTTGTGGCTGCTTCGGCCTCTTCTGGCATTTCTGCCAGAAAGTCTGCTAGGGCTTGGCCCTTGATACTCGTTCTTGGCTTGTAGTCGATATCATGTTCTCCTAGTTCGATGGCCCATTTGGCCAGGCGGCCGGATTTCTCTGGTTTCAGTAGGATTTGGCGAATTGGTTGGCTTGTCAGCACTTCGATATGATGGGCTTGGAAATAACGCCTCAGTCGGCGTGCTGCATAGATCAAAGCTAGGACTAACTTTTCTAGTTGTAGGTAACGTAGTTCTGGCCCTTGGAGTGCCCTGCTAACAAAATATACTCGTCTTTGTTGGTGTTCTCTTTCCACCGTTAGAATTGCGCTTATTGCGTCTGGTGACGCTGCTAGGTATATGGATAACTTCTCCCCTGGGACTGGGCACGCTAGCGTGGGCAGTGACTTCATTGCGTCTTTTAAACGTGTCAAAGCTGTTTCTGCTTCGTCTGTCCATCGAAAATTGTTTTTGTCAATACAGCCTTTCAGCGTGTTGAACAGCGGGAGGGCTTTCTCTGCTGACTTTGCTACAAAGCGTCCTAGGGCTGTGAGTTTTCCACTGAGTCCTTGTATTTCTCGCAAGCATGCTGGTGACTTTATCTCTACGAAGTCTTTTACTTTCTCCGGGTTTGGCTGGATACCTTCTCTCGTGATGTAATATCCCAGGAACTTTCCTTCTTCCACACCGAAGGTGCATTTGGCCGGGTTGAGTTTCATTTGGATTTTGGAAAGCGTTTTAAGGGTTTCTTCAATGTCTTGTAGCAAGGATTGCTCTGCGCGGCTTTTTATGACCATGTCGTCGACATATACTTCAATGTTTCTTCCGATCTGGTCTTTGAATGCCTTGTCGACTAGTCTTTGGTATGTTGCCCCCGCGTTTTTTAGGCCGAACGGCATTTTCTGGTAACAAAAAGTGTCGTGATCCGTGTAAAAGGCTGTTTTGTCTTCGTCTTCTTGCCGCATGAGAATTTGGTGGTAGCCCTTATAGGCGTCTAGGAAACACTTCCACTTGAATCCCTCCAGCGATTCTACTTTCTGGTCTATCTCGGGGAGTGGGTAACAATCTTTCGGGCATGCTTTGTTTAAATCGGTGTAATCAATGCACATTCGCCAGCTACCATCACTTTTCTTTACCATGACTGGGTTGGCTATCCACGTTGGGAAGAAAGCTTCGCGAACAATACCTGCTTTTACTAACTTGGCGACTTCTGCATTGATGGCGTTGTTGCGTTCTCCTGCTTGGCTACGACGTTTTTGTTTGACCATGTTACACCCTGGTACAATGTTGAGATTGTGCTCGATGATTGCTCTTTCTACTCCCACCATGTCCGCTGGCTCCCAGGCAAATACTTGTTTATATTTTCGGAGTAGGGATATCACCTTTTTTCGTAACTCTGTTGGTAAAGTGCTTCCGACTTGTATTTTTTGGTCTGGATAATCGTGGTGAATTATTTCTCTGCTTTCCTCAGGTTCGTCTCTTGGGCGCTTTCGTTTGCTGTCGATATCTGCGGGTAGCATTATCTGGTAGCACTTAAGTGTCTTCTGCGGTGTTGCCAGGACGGAGGCCACACCAGCGTCCGTTGGGAACTTGATTATACCGTGTAGTGTCGATGCTACGATGCCAAAGTATAGCGCTGCCGGTCTTCCCAAGATGATGTTGTGTTCTGATGGTGCCCGTACTACTGTGAATTCGAGTGTAACTGTTTTCTTTCGCTGGCCGTCATCTATCGTGATGGGCAGGTAGATCATTCCTGTGGGTATGACGCTGTGCCCTGTGAAGCTGGTTAAATTTCCCATCGGGGGACGCAGATCTGCCCTCCATTCCCGCGGCAGCTAGCGGAAGCAATGTTCGAACATGATATCTGCTGCACTACCACTATCGATATGTACGCGGTGAATGATGATATCTCGTATTCTAGCTTGGATGATGAGTGGGTCGTCGCCACTCCATCCTTCTGGCTTCTTGTCTCTGCTGGAAAAGGATATCTGTTGTTCGTCGACATCTGGTGTTTGTTGTCGTGCTCTGCGGTGGTGTTTGTGTATCACTAGAATCTCTGGCCCCTTCTTTGGCGCGTCCATGGGTTTTGCTAGTACATCACTTCTACCGTTTTTTGGGCGAATTGATTTGGCGATGTCATTTAGGTTTCCTCGTTGTATTCTCTGGTCAAGCTCTTTCTTTAGCACGGCACATTCTGCTGTGTCATGCCCGTAGCATTTATGGAATTCGCAGTATTTGGATTGGTCTCTTGGTCGTTCTAATGTTCTTTTCGCCTGCTTGTTCTTGTCGGACACCGCTAAGATGTCTGTTCGCTTGTATCTCCGATCGTCTCTGTAGTGGTTGTTGTAGGGTTTTTGGGGTTTGCCTCTTCTGAAAGGTTGTCGTCTCTCACCCGGGTATTGTGAGTAGTTTTCCCTGGACTTTAATGAGGAAGTGGCTGCCGCTTTTAGGTACGCTTCTTTGGCAGCCGTTCCTTCTTCCTGGCGTAAGAAACGTTCTACTCGCTCCTTCATTTCTTGCCGGGTAGCTGGTGGTTTTCCTCAGAATTTCGTTGATAACGGGCCCGGCAATAAACCATGTGTGAAAGCTCCGGTCACCAGGTTGTCGTTTTGTCCGGGAACATTTAGCGTTGCTTCGTTGAATCGTTTGAAATATGCTCTAATTGGCTCGCCCTCCAGTTGCTTACACCCAATGATCTCTCGGATGTCTCCCCGATACTTACGTAACTGCATGAAGTTTGAGAGGAATTGTTCTTTGAGCTCCGTAAAGTTTCTGATGCTACCTGGCGCGAGGCTTTTGAACCATGCGCCGGCGTTCCCGTCCAGCGTCGTCGGGAAGTGTGTACACCAGAAGCGTTCGTCTAACTTTAGTGATTGCATGTGCCACTCGTAAGTGTCGATATGGCTATCTGGGCAGGTTGTTCAGTTATAGGTTTTTAGGTGTGGTAGCTTGGCCGTGTTAGGCATGTCGTAATCATGTATTTCTTTGATGAACGGGGATTTGTATGCTACAGGGGGAAGCAGGTTTGTACTGTTTGTTGTTTGGATGGGAGGTGTGATGGGTTGATATATTGGCGGTTGGGTGTAGAACAGAGGGAGCGCGCTGGTCGGTACGCCTCCTAAGGATGAAACGGGTGTGTTTACTGGCTCTTGTGTAAAGCCTGTGAATGGTGGTGCTACCGCTGGTTGGGGTGGTTGGAGGAAAGGGGTGGTTGAAGGGGTGAACATTGGTGGTCCTGTTGAAGTTTGAAATGGTGTGAAAGGGTAGCTAAACGGTATATACGGCGGCGGCGTACTGAAGGGTACGGGTGTTATAATCTGTTGGAATGACGATGAAGTGACTGGTGTTTGGGAGATCAAAGGAGGTACTGGTGGGGCAGTCCTTGATGGTGATGGTGTTGTTGATAGCGTTTCTATCGATATTGGGCCTAACGGTAACATTGAGCGTATGGGACTTGTAGGGATGTTACCGTCGCTGGTTTGTCCTTCAGTCGTCATTGCCGGAGATTAGGGTGGTGGTTTCTTGTTGCGCGTCACAACACGGATGGCGCCAATGATGCGAAGTGGGACACTATATCGTCCGAATCTCGTCTCACGGGTGATCCTGGTCGTCTTGGATTTGACCTGCGACCACAATCACAAAGGAAATGGCAACGTCAGCCGTTCTCCGGGAGGAGGTCCCGGGAAAACGCTCCGATGCCTAAGTCAGATCTCCGGCAAGTTTAGTGTATATTGGAAGGTTAGGGTAATTTGTGTGTGATCCTCTTACCGGATGCCCTCTAAGGGCTTTTATACGCCTTGCCCTGTCTGGCTATGGCCGACAGGATCTTTGCTGTGGCAGGAGGGGACCAAGTCGTCCGTTGGCAGTACGACCCACGTCCTTTGCCGCGCGCCTATTGGCGCAGACCGGCCGGATGGGGCGCGCACGATCTTTGTCAGACCTGGGCGCCACGCGTAGGTCGAGGGGCATGGGGCCAAGTACAGTTCACGCTGGTCATTCCAGCGAGTACGTCGTTAGTGAACTGGAGTGAAGTTCTCCAGGAGAGATCTCGCCAGGGCGATTTCTCCGTTGGCTGGAAGGGTCTTCCTGGCGAAGACCTCCCAGCGGCTGGCGAGTTTGGAATGCACACGGGTGTTCTGGAAGATGCGTTAGCGGTTGCCAGATGGCACGCTATCATATATATATATATATATATATATATATATATATATATATATATATATATATATATATATATATATATATATATATATATATATATATATATATATATATATATATATATATATATATATATATATATATATATATATATATATATATATATATATATATATATATATGTATATATATATATATATATATATACACATATATGTCCCATATGTACCTAGCTAGGCTGTAGTATATTACGTACCCGTGTAATAGGATTTATCCCTACTTGCAAAAAAAATATATATATACATATCAATGTTGCGGAACTCGTTATTCGGTACTCGTTCGGTCCATCGGGGAGTAGCGAGTACTCGGATTACTCGGAGAGTACTTGGGGATTACTCGGATTGGATAAATTATATAGAGTTATTTTTAAGGAAATTATATATACGTCAAAAATTATAAGTTAGATTGAATTTCATAACATATTTAGTGGAAAAATCAATAAAAATATACAAGTTCAAATGTTAAACTATTTCTAAAATCAATATTCATTATTTAATATTAGAGTAATCATTTAACCATTAGTCGTTTTTTGTTTCTCTAACAAATTTACATTAAATTTAACAAAATTAAAATTAAACAATGTTTAATAAATAACTAAATATATAATATATGTTAAAATTTTAATTAACAATTATAATTATTTATTATTCTAAAAAAGTGAAAATTACCGAGTTTGACCGATTTAGCCGAGTTGGACCGAGTTAGACCGATTTTTACCGAGTTTGACCGAGTTAGACCGATTTTTACCGAGTTTGACCTGAGTACAACCGAGTTTGACCGATTTCCGAGTTGTTTGGCCGAGTTGGCCTAACTCGCCACAGTAAGAGGCCGAGTCCGAGTACCCGGCCGAGTACTTGTTCGAGTTGGCCGAGTTTTACAACACTGATACATATATATATATATATATATATATATATATATATATATATATATATATATATATATATATATATATATATATATATATATATATATATATATATATATATATATATATATACATATATATATATATATATATATATATATATATATATATATATATATATATATATATATATATATATATATATATTTCAAGTGAAAACGAATTTTGTTGTAAAACTTTAGAACTAAATATGGTTATTCGATTATAAATATCTACAGTGAAGATTGAATCTGTTTAGATAAATCACGTTTATATCTACTCCTCAAATCATGGAATGTAGTTATTCACATCTGATTTAATCTCAGACGTTGACTTTTCTAATTGAATGGTCAGATTTAGTTTTAAAGTTTTTACAATAAAACTAGTTCTCCACATGGAGGCTATATCGACTTGAACTTCTGTCTTCCATCTCTATGCAACTCCGCTGTCACACACACACACACTCTCTCTCTCTCTCTCTCTCTCTCTCTCGTTTTCTACTTTTTCTCGCCTTCAAACTTCGGGAAGACCAATTGAAACCATACACAACTTCAACTTCTCAGTGGTAGCAACCTTGGTGAAAATATCTTATGGATTCTTCGAACTAATGATGCTTAGCAAGTTCATGATCAACACTCTAGGGAAATGGGTATCTCATTCGAATGTATTTCATCATGTTGTGAAACATTGGATTCTTAGCTAAGTGAAATATACTCTGGTTGTTGTAATGCAATACACAATCATCTTGTTGCATCCCCATTTCTGATAGGATGTTCTTTAACCAAATAAGCTCTTTGCTTACTTCTGCAAATCACCATGTATAATGCTTTTGTAGTTGAAAGAGAAACACTTTTGTTTAACCTAAACATATAACCGATTGTTGTACATCTAATTATGAACACATAACCGATAATGCTCTTTCTCGAATATATACTGCCCCCAAATCAACATAAGAAAATCCTTCTAAGACCGCCCCTT
Source organism: Cichorium intybus (assembly GCA_023525715.1). Lineage (NCBI taxonomy): Eukaryota > Viridiplantae > Streptophyta > Magnoliopsida > Asterales > Asteraceae > Cichorium > Cichorium intybus. The sequence continues at coordinate 43,187,476 of CM042012.1, read as the reverse complement.
TTCTTTTGAAACATAAGACAGCCTTAGAATTTATTTTTAAGTCGCGTGACATTTACTTGACTCCTTTCTAATACTCTTTCCATGGGTTGGACATGAATCTGTTCGCAACTCCCACTACGTGAGGAATATATGGCCTAGTACATACCATAACATATGTCAAACTACTAATTGTTGAAGCATAAGGTACTTTAGCCATCTCTTTTTTGTCCTCATCTGTCTTTGGGGATTGCTTCTTTGAAAGTCTTAACTAACTTCCCAAAGGTATCCTCTCGACCTTAGCATCTGCCACATTGAACTTCTTTAAAAACATTCATGATGTACTTTGCTTGGGAAAGTTTTAGAGTACCAACAGCTTTTCTTATTGATATGTTTATGTCCAATATCTTCTTAGTACCCCCTAGGCCATTTCTCCCAAACTCTCTATACAACTGCTTATATAGCTTGTTGATGTCATGCATGTCTAATCTAACAATCAACATATAGTAACAAGATGATGTAAAAGGGGCCAAACTTTAGAAACAATGATCCATTTTACTGTCAGAAATATGTATATTGTCACAACTAGTTAGTAACATTTATATATTTAGCATGGTCCTTTGTGTTACACACGTAGTATGATTTGAGCATAGAATGACAAGATTGAATTATGAGGGACTAGTTTTTTAATTTGCCATCTTATGATAAATTAATTAGAAACTAATAATTTAGAGGGTTAAATGATAATTATGTTGAACTAGATAAGACAAGACGATAATCTTGTCTTGTAACTCAAGCAACCTTAAACTAGGAGATAAGGACTATTACATCCCACATCTCTAGTTGCTTATAAAAAGAGGTAATGAGCAACCCTTCTTAAGATATACAAAAAAACCTAAAATTTGAACCCTCTACCTCACGACTCTCATTCTCTTTCTATTGACAATTATCTATCTCTTAGAGTTGCACACAGAAAATGAGAGTTAACCTATCAGTTTTGGGGTTTGTATAAGCATAAGAAAGCAAGGAGAAGTCGTTATTGCTCGGTTCATCACTTTAGGGTGTGACTCAATTATAGAGGTTCTCGTTTAGGCTCTCAAGTCATCCAAGAAAGCTTTAACATTCATCAAGAAATGTACCTTCAAATATTATACGTGTGGGTTAGAATTGTTGCAAGAAATTAATGAACATGTGATCCTTTTACGATTTTGATACTTGTTTTGTTTATGCTTCCGTTTTCGTTTATCTATGTTTTGCGAGTTATCACAATTCAATAGTAATATCGAAGCCACTTGTTCATGTTTCTTGCACAACAAAAATCATTTTTTGCACAAGAAGTAATCATTAGGTTTAGTTTGTACAAACTAATTGTGAAATATTGTGTTTGATGTATACACATGAAGTTTACGATTTTGAATAAAAGAGAATTGATTTCTCTTGATAAATTGGATTATTTCATTTCCCCAATGTTTTGATTGTTTGATATAATCTTTTGGATGGTTTTGTGGCTTGAAAACCATACAAGAAATTATATATAATATGTTTATTTTTTATGTTGTTAAATGATTTAATACTATAAAATTTAGGGTTTATTCCAAAAAAAAACCGTTATATTTTCAACTTTTTTCTGTTTAAATCTAAAACTTTATTTTTTTTTCAAAAAAGACCTAAATTTTGGAGAAACTTTTTAATTTAAACCCTTTACCCCGGTTTTACAAGTTATACATACTTTTTTTTTTCAGAAAAAACCCTAATTTCTTTTCTTTTTTCCTAAAAAAACCCTCAATTTCAGTGATTTTTTCACAAATAAATTTTTTTCTTCGTTTTTGTAATTGACATAACTTTCATATACGATGTCCAAATTCTACGAACTTTATATCCCTGGAAATGTCGTAAGTAATACTACAACTTTTCTTTACTTACTTTTGTTTGAATATGTTCAGATATTTCGCTACAGTTGCTTGTTTTCTTATAATAGCTGTATCTTTTGCATACGAGCTCCGTTTTCGGCGTTCTATAAGTCGACGGATTCGTAAACACGAATACATCGTGTAATGAATATTATTTAAAATAAAATATTATTTGTATAATTTATCGAATTTTACGCTACTGTAGTCTATTATTCGAAATTATATCGTTTACTCGATAATTGATTCGAAATAACGTATTGTAGTATTATAATTTCTAATAATACATTAGGAAAATTATGAAAATTACATTTCAACGTATTATCCTAAATAGCGTATTGCCGATCATGGCGGGCTCATTGTTTGTCTTCGTAAGCTTTTTCTTTTCACATTCCATCCGCTAGTGAATGTTTAAATTGTACCGTTCAAACTCCAACCACATAAGTGTCACGTCGTCACTTTCTTGCGACCCCGTCTTGACATCCGTCAAATTTGGTCAACAAATGTCAACCAGAGCGCAAATTAGGATAATATGTTGAAATGTAACTTTCATAACTTTCCTAATGTATTATTGGAAGTTATAATACTACAATACGCTATTTCGAATCAATTATAGAGTAAAAGTGTAAAACGCTATAATTTCGAATAATAGACTACAGTAGCGTAAAATTCGATAAATCATACAAATAATATTTTGGTTTAAATAATATAAATTACACGATGTATTCGTGTTTACAAATCCGTCGACTTATAGAACGTCGAAAACGGAGCTCGTATGCAAAAGATACAACTATTATAACAAAACAAGTCAGTGTGGCGAAATATCTGAACATATTCAAACAAAAGTCAGTAAAGCAAAGTTGTAGTATTACTTACGACCTTTCCAGGGATATAAAGTTCGTAGAATTTGGACACCGTATATGAAAGTTATGTCAATTACAAAAATGAAGAAAAAAATTTCTTTGTGAAAAAATCACTTAAATTAAGGGTTTTTTTTTTGGAAAAAAAAAAAGAAATTAGGGTTTTTTCTAAAAAAAAAAAAATATGTACAACCTGTAAAACCGGTTAAGGGGGTAAATTAAAATGTTTCTCCAAAATTTTGGTCTTTTTTGAAAAAAAATAAAATTTTAGGTTTAAACAGAAAAGGTTGAAAATATAGGGTATTTTATGAAATAAACCCTAAAATTTAAATAAACAAATATCAAACTTTGTCTTGTTGGGTTTTTAGTGGCGTATTAAACTGTCTCTAAAGCTGTTGAGTATTTATTTTAGTCTATATGGTTGCTATTTTTTGCGACACTTCATTGATATCATGATAAATGTTGAATTTTATGAATGTATGGATCTGATAACATATTGCCTCCATTAGACTTGTATTTATGATGTTCGGTTGGGTTTTTGAATGATGTAATTAGTTTTTTTATGACCTACGTGTCAGTTTTAACTCTTTCAAGCAATGCAAATTTTCTTTTAATTGTAATAAAATTAGATTACATAGGAAATTGCATTAGAAAAATCAATTGTAATTCAAGAATACTGACGACCATCAAAAGAGGACCATGGAGATTGAAGTCTTAAGAAGTTCCACCCGAGCATCACATGAAGATGGCAAAGCAAGAAAGAGTCGTACATCATTGTGACTATTTTTGTCCTTAGAAATGATCAAGCTTTTTTCGCATGATGGCTCACGGGAAAATACATAAGATGAGGCAATTGTTACAGTTGTTTGCATGTGTTTGTATTTGTTTTAAATTGTCTATAAGTATTCAAGCTAGAAAATCTTGAAATTACATTGAAACGCAACAACAAATTTGCAATTAGGAAAGTGTTTGCTAAGTAGTACTTTAAAATGTTTTAAAATGATCATTTGCCAAAAGTTGAGTTAAAATGTATTAACTAGATAAAAACAAAAACTTATTTTTGTAAAAGGTGGATCTCATGTTACCCATACAAAAACACACATTTGAACTAATAGTCTTTCGATGTGAGAGTGAAAAAGGCACACACATCAGTCAGGATTTAGGGAAAACAATGTGACATTTGCGATAACTTGAGAATCTCAGGTCGGACGTCACGTGGTTTTGTATGGTCAAATTAGTATCCAAGCACGTGATTCACAAAAACCCTGTCATAAGCAAGGATAAGCATGGAAGATATCAATCATGTCAGTTGAGTTAATGTCAAAATGTCCCGACAGATTTAAGAATTTCATTGAGATTGAAATTGGCAAAAATTGTTTCCAACCTAAATAGCTTCTTATTGTGATTACAACAAACCTCTTAGCAACTAGAGGTGAATATTGGTCTTAGCCTTGTCAAAATAATTTTTGGTTGATTATTTTTTAGAGAACATTTTAACAACTAACTAAACGTTGTTTTGATTTATGTCTTCAAACACAAACTCGTCTTTTACAAACTTTTCACTATTATCGATACTCTCAAGGGACAAGTTGACATGGTTAAATTATATTGACTAGATTCATGCTTTAAGAATCACCCTCAAGTACGAAAGGAAAGCTCGTGACATTGATGAACCTCTCCATGAGGCTCTTTTGGTTGTAGCATCAGGCTCTTATGATTGTAGCATTCAGGGCTATTTGAGATGAATATGAAAAACGTCTCAATGATTCAAATAAGGTGGCGTGTCTGATGTTGACAAGTATAGTTCCAGATTTGACATAATTAATTAACTTAAGGAGATGTTCTAAGAGCAAGCCAGACAATAGCGATTTGAAACTGTAAAAGCCTTGATGACTTGCAAGTTGCAGGAGGGAGCAAGTGTCATTGTACATCCCCTAAAAATGAAAGGATACATTGACCAGTTAGAGCATTTAGGTTTTTTAATAAGTTAGGAGTTGGCCACAGATATCATCATTAACTCGTTGATAAGTTCATATAGTCATTTGATTTTGAAATTGAATACGAACAATATCGAAAGGTCTATTATGGAACTGCATAGCATGTTGAAGACTGATGAGTCTGGCATGGTCAAGACTAAAACTTCCGATTCAAAGTCTTTCGTACTAGTCATCAGGGAAGGAGGTATCAAGAAGAAGAAATTCAACCCACCTAAACTTAAAGGGAAGTTTAAAGTTGGGTCTCCCAACTCCAACCCTACACCAGCGGTAAGGGAAAAGCTAACTCTGGCATATCTCCATCAAAGAGTATCGGGGAGGCAATATGTTTACAATGTAAGGAAATAGGACAATGGAAGCGTAGTTGTCCAATACCCCGAAGACATAAAGAAGATCAAAGTCAAAGGGTGTTGCACTTTAGGTACATATATGATTGAACTCCGTAGTGCTTTTGCTTATAATTAATGGGTCTTAGACACAGGATGTGGTACTCAGATTTGCACTAATGTGCAAGGACTAAAGAGAAGTAGGAAGCTCATACACGAAGAGGTAGACATGATCATGGGCGACAAACATAATATTGTTGTCAAAAGGATTGAGAACTATAAACTCTTACTCTCTAGTAGTTGTTTTATGATTTTATTATATTGTCGCTTTCGCTAGATATATCAAGAAACAATTCTTCCATTCATCTGTTATGCATAGATGATTTTGACTTTGGGTTTAAGAATGATTCAATTTTAATTTGTAAAAATAATTCTATTTGTTTTAAAGTAAATCCTTGTCATGACATTTATGAAACAGTTATAAGCATCGGGAGCAACAATATTACAATATTCAATGTTGATTAAAACATATCCAAAGATTGTTTGGATAAAACTTATATATGGCAGTCGTCATTCTTCAAGAAGTAAACCCAAACTTTCCTTGTTCAGGAACCAATGAAAGTAACATAGTATCGAGAGCCTTCTACTAATGAAACTGAAATGGGACTATCTAAATAAACTAACTCCAACCCGAATTGGGAGCTAGCCCATCTTTCTAAATGCAACTTTCTTTATTTTTTGAAGGATATCTTACTCATAAAAGTCAACTGCCATGTTTTTTCACTCTAGAATCTAATTATTGGAGGCTAGCATCTTCAATCCCTTCGTACTCATATGCGCAAGTTGGTGTCATATGGTGGATGCCCCTCCTTCTTTTACCACGAGATTTGCTTCATCTTTAGAAACTTCCACCATGTAAAGTATATATAGTTTTTGTCCTTTAGTAACAACCAAGTTCCCATTTGTCAACTTCCATTGATAATCACCAAAAGTAACATGGTGGCCCTTATCATCAAGTTATCAGGCTGACATCAACATGTTATTTAGGTCTGAAATGTACTTTACATTCTACAAAGTTCGATTTGTTCCTAAAGTCGTCTTGATGACAACATCCCTACTGTTGGATTAGGTGTCTAAGCCATAACTATAATTGATACATATACTTGAATTGATAGCAACACAGTCCTTTTGGGCTGCCCTCAAACCTAGCAATTGGACAGGATGAACTATAGAGAGAGAGATTAATTTATTTATATATTATGAGGATAATATATTAATTAGAAATAATGATATTTAATTAATGATTAATCAGAAATTAATTAGAATTAATTTTGGAATTAATTAAAAGTACAGAGGCTAAATTGTAATTGCTTAATAGTTGAGCAATAGATAAATATCGGATATATATTGGACGAAGTTAAGGATTTATATCCTTATAATTTATATATATATATATATATATATATATATATATATATATATATATATATATATATATATATATATATATATATATATATATATATATATATATATATTGGTTATATATGGTATTGATAAGGATTTTGAATTATATGATAAAAGGCATATAATATCTGAATTCAAATAAGGCAGTGTATAAGCCTTATCAGTTATCAACTTGGGACTATAAATAGGGAGTCCTAGGACCCCATATCCTGTGCCATTCTCATAGAGACTCTCCTCCTCTATCTGGTTTTTCTGCTTGCTTGTATTTTGGGTGTGAGCCAATAGACGCACGACATTTGTGGTGCTTGCTTCCAAGAGATCACCAAAAATGTATGTGGTTCTAAAACCTTCTTTAGAATTTTCGATATATGGCTTAGGGTTCTTAGTTATAGATTCAATTAGAGAAAACATAGATCCTTATGTTGCATGTGAACTTAAAAGTTTTAAGTTTATTTGTCTGCCTATTCTCTATCAGTGGTATCAGAGCTTTGTTTGTTTTCTATTGAATAGCTATAATTGTAGAATTGATTTTAGGGTTTATAGAAATTAAACCCTAGCCTCCATGGATGTCGACTTTGGGCTAGGGTTTCAGAAACCCTAGCCTCCACCCTTATTTTCGAAAATTGCATGGGATCTTCTAGGGTTTTCTATTTTTGGTTATTATGATTAATTAATGAATCGAAACCCTTACCCTATTTTTGAAAACGTAGTGGGTAAGGATTAGGATTAAATTATTTGATTAATTTAATTTGATAATCCTTATCTGATTTAATTCAATTAATTAATTGTTAATTAAAAGATAAACATTAAATCAATTTGGGTTTAAATTTAAATTTAAATTAAATTGTTTAATTTGGAAAATTTAAAATAGATAAACCAAATATTTTAAAATGTTTAAAATACATCTTATATATATTATTATTAAAAGGTTAATATTTGTATATAAGAATTAGTCAGTCAAATCGCTAGTATGCCTCATTCACGAAGCTGATCTATAAAGGGGTATAAGGAAACTGCCTATAAAATGGCGGTTGAATGGGTGTCCACTCTCACCCACCGCTTCCTTGATCAGTGAAGGGTTGTTAGTAGAACGGATTTGATAGGACAACCTAATCTCATTAAAAGTATAATGCTATTAAAGAAAGTACTAGAACCTTTAATAAATCCCAAATCTAGTTATTTTAGGAAAAATGTGAAAAGTATGCTAACCAATGAAATTGCACATTACACTTTATAAGTCGTTAGTGGAGCGTGTGTGGTTTACCAGCACACTAATAGGGACTCATAAAGACTTGTAATGGGTATCTCATAAATTATCATTGTTGATGGAGCGTGTGTGGTTTACCAGCACATAAATTGAGATGATACACGACATTGAGGTTACCAAGCACATTTGCACGGTTATTCACATCTTGTTTGTGATCCTCGGTATCCCAGTCAGAAATGGAAGAGCATAATCCGAGATTAAACATGTCATTGAATAATTTCAATGAATCTCAAAAGTTCTAGGAATTTCACTTAATTTGATTATCTTCCGCGGTGGAATTGGTAAATCGTCATTTACCTACCTTTTTATGATTTACAATTAGATTCGGCATCCCTCTTCTAAGTTGTGAATTATATACTTGGGTCCTAGCCTTAATATTTATTTTGGGTTAATATATTAAGGAATACCCTTATCTAATTAAAACTACCTTTCTCTTATAGATGTCTACTTCTGTTGATGCTTCTGTTATCACATCGGCTCCCCACAACAACCACAATAACATCTCTTCGATCTGCTCGAAGGTGACATTGGATGGCACCAACTATAACGACCGGATGTGAAACATTAAGATGGCTCTTAGATTCGAGGACAAATATTATGTTCTCGAAAAAGAACTCATTGAGATCGATCAAGAAACAACTACTCCTGAGGAATATCCTCATATAAGAAACACTACGACGATGCAACCAAAGTGGCATGCATCATCGTCGCTACTATGGTCCCCGAATTGCAGAGATTTTATGAGGACTATTGGCCATACAAGATGAACAAGTACCTTATGGAAAAGTTCCATAAGCAAGCTCGTCAAGGTCCTCATGGCATGCAAAATGAAAGAGGGAAAGTCTGTCTGCGCCCACATGCAGAGAATGCAGCGATATGTAGAATGCCTCGTGAAGCTGAATGTATATTTCGACAAGGAGTTGGCTATTGATATAGTCCTGAACTCCTTTCCTGGTTGTTATGATCAGTTTATCTAAGTTTATCACTGAAAAACAGTGAGACCACCTTGGCTCAGTTGCACAACATGATGCAGACCGTTGAAGCAGGAATGAAGGGTAATGGTTTAGCCTCCACTTTTGCCAGTGCTCCCATTCTGGCTATTGGACAGGGAAAGGGGAAGAAGAGGAAAGGTCCTCCAAGACAGAATTGGAAGGGCAAGGCCCATTTCGGGTCATCTAGCAATGGCCCAAAGGCCAAGCCAGTTCTAACGTTCCTCCCGTCTCAAATCCCAAAGAGGCCGATTGCTTTTACTGCAACGAGAAAGGGCATTGGAAACGAAGCTGCCCGAAGTACATGCAAGACCTCAAGGATGGCAAGATAAAATCGCTATCCGCATGTATATACACTATTTATAATAACTCATCATCTTCTCGTTCTTGGGTCCTTGATACAGGATGTGGTTTTCACATTTGTTCTGATTTGCAGGGACTAAGAGAAAGTGAGGAGGTGGAGCATGGAAGGATAAACCTCATCATAGGGAATAGGCGATCTTCTCCTGTTACCAAGATTGGAGTTTATAGTCTAGTGCTTAGTGACGTGTTAGTTTAGAATTGACTAATTATTGCTACTCGCCAGAAATGGCACGTAATATTATTTCTTTTCATGCATTGTTTAGACAAGGTTATAGATATTCGTTTGATAATATGAATGAATCTATTTCAGTTTATAAAAATGGTGCTTTTATATTTGAAGCTTTACCTTGTAATGGTGTGTATGAAACTGTGACATGTGTAGACAATTTAGGCAATAGTATATTTTAAATTGCTTCGTCTAATGGTATAGACAAGGCATGCTTGTGGCACTGTCCTCTTGGACACATTAACAAGAAACGCATCGCCCAACTCCAAAAGGATGGAGTGTTGGAATCATTTGACCTAAGGTCAGATGATGCATGTGAATCTTGTGTTTTGGGAAAGATGACAAAATTGTTGAGGAATAGGCAAACAATAAAACTTAAACACTTAAGTTCACATGCAACCAATAGGATCTATGTTTTCACTATTGAATATATAACTAAGAACACAAAGGGTATAATCGAAATTCATAAAGGATATTCTCATACCTTTGACCTTTGGAAGCAAGCACCACAAGTGTCGTGCCTCTAATGGCTCACACCCAGAACTTAGCAAGCAAGAAAAACTAAAGAGAGAAACTCTAAGAGTTTGGCGTGTCATATGGGGGTGCTGGGGCTCCATATTTATAGCCCCGGAATGATAAGTCATAAGGAATATAACTGCCGTATTTGAATTACTGATACGATAAGGCTTTTATCATATAATTCAACCTGCTTATCATTACCATAAATAAACCTTGTATCCATATGTGGGTTTCGAATTCCTTAAGGCCTAAGCCTTGGAATTCGTCCAACCCAATATACAAACCCTAATTATCTATTGCTCAACTATTAAACAATTACAATTCAGCCCCTACACTTTTAATTAATCCAATTAATCCCAAAATTAATTCCAATTAATTTCTGATTAATTATTAATTAAATATAACTATTTCTAATTAATATATTATCCTCATAATATATTAATATCTCTCTCTATAAATCATCTTGTCCGCTACTAGGTTTTGAGGGCAACCCAAAAAAACTGTGCTGCCATCAAGTCAAGTATATTTCTAAATTATAGTTATGGCTTAGACACCTAATCCAACAAAAATCACCTTTCACGGGATCTAGTGAAAGAGGTGAAGGTTTGTTGGATCTCATACACACATATGTGTGTGGACCCTTCAGATCATCCACAAGGGATGCTAATCGATTCTATGTGACTTTTACAGATGATTACAACATATATGGCTATATCTACTTAATCAAGCATAAGTTAGAAACCTTTGAAAAGTTCAAAGAGTTCAAGCATGAAGTCGATAATCAATTAGGCAGGAAGATAAAGATGCTTAGATCCGATAGACACAGTGATTATCTAAGTATCGAGTTCCACGACTATCTTAAGGAATGTGGAATAGTTTCATAGTTGACTCCTCCTAGGACACCACAATTGAATGGTGTGGCTGAGAGGCGTAACCGGACCTTGTTAGACATGGTTCGTTCCATGATGAGTCGAGCTTCCTTTCCTATTCACTTCTGTGGGTATGCCTTAGAGACAACCACCCACATCCTCAATCTTGTCCCTACAAAGAAGGTTGCCAAAACACCTCACGAAATGTGGATGGGGAAAGTTCCCACATTGGCACATATCAATGTCTGGGTTTGTGAAGCTTTCGTAAGACGAGAGACTCACGACAAGCTACCAGCGAGAAGTGAGAAGTGTGTTTTCATTAGTTACCTAAAGCAGTCTTTTGGATATTTGTAATACAGACCCAGTGAGAACGTGGTCTTTGTAGCGCGAAGAGGAGTCTTTCGAGAGACAGAGAGCTCATATTCAAATAGGACAGTGGGAGTACCATTGACCTTGAAGAAATTCAGGAGTCAACCAGTGAAGGAACCTTAGATAACACTAGCACTCAACCAGAGGAAGAAGTTCCTGTTGAACCGATAAACAATTCGTTACCTCTTAGACATTCTAGTAGAGTTAGCATGCCACCTGAGTTTTATAGTTTCCATATTACTATAGATGGTGACACGTTTGTCAGTGATAGGACACTGGTAAATCTGGATGAGCCAGCTAGCTACAAGGAAGCAATGGCAGGCCCTGAGGTTGCTAAAGGGCAGAGGCAATGGACAGCGAGATCAAGTCCATGTATGACAACCAAGTTTGGAATTTGGTTGACAATGTACCAGGTCGAAAGACAGTGTTATCTAAGGATAATGCTCGTCATAGCCAAGATTAAGTCTATTAGGATAATGCTCGCCATAGCTGCGTTTCATGATTATGAAATTTGGCAGATGGATGTCAAAACCACTTTCCTTAAGGGGAAGTTGGCTGAGGATGTTTACATGAATCAGCCAGAGGATTTTGTAGATGCAAAGTTTCCCAATAGAGTGTGCAAGCTTGAGAAATCAATCTACGGATTGAAACAAGCTTCTCACGGCTGGAATCTCTGCTTTCATGAGAAATTCAAAGAGTTTGGTTTCTCTAGGAGCGAAAATGAGTCCTGCGTCTACATCAAGGCTAGTAGGAGTATAGTGACTTTTCTGGTGTTGTATGTCGATGACATACTGCTCAAGGGAAACGACATTCCAACCTTACAAGAAGTTAAGTTTTGTCTTGGAAAGTGTTTCGCCATCAAAGACCTTGGAGAAGCTGCCTATATTCTTGGGATAAGAATATTGAGAGATAGAAAGAAGAGACTAATTAGACTTAGTCAAAGTGTATACTTGGATAAGGTACTGAAGAGATTTAGTATGGAAAATTCCAAGAAACGAGAGCTACCAATCCAAAGTAATGCCAAATTGCGTAAGACTCAAAGTCCCAGTACAGATAAAGAGATAGGTGATATGAGTCGGGTACCTTACGCTTCGGCTGTAGGGTCGATCATGTACGCTATGACATGTACTCTCCCTGATGTGTCCTTTGCTTTGAGCATGGTCAGTCGCTATCAGGGAAATCCGAGCAAAGCACACTGGACCGCGATTAAGAACATTCTCAAGTATTTGCGGAGGACGAAGGACATGCTTCTAGTCCTTGGCAGCGGTGATATGTTGAGGGTAAGTGGATACAGTGACGCCAGCTTCCAGATAGATAAAGACAACTTTCGGTCTCAGTCGGGCTGGGTGTTTCTATTAAACGGTGGAGTAGTTACTTGAAAAAGTTCCAAACAAGAAACGGTGGCTAATTCAACTTGTGAATCAGAGTACATAGTTGCAAGCGAAGTATCAAAGGAAGCAGCTTGACTGAAGAATTTCATCGGTGACCTTGGAGTAGTCCCGACCATTTAGGAGCTAATGGAACTGTTCTGCGATAATGAAGGAGCGGTTGCCTTGACTAAGGAACTGAGAGATCATGGAAAGTCCAGACACATCGACAGAAAGTACCATTACATCAGACATAGAGTAGAAGAAGGTCACCTCATCGCGAAGAGGGTGTCATCTAAAGATAATCCTGTAGATCATTTGACAAAGGCTCTGAGTAGGGTCAAGCACAGTCAGCATGCTAGGAGCATTGGTCTGAGAGTTGATATTAGTTTTGGTAGTTAGATAATTAATTTGAAACTTGTAACAAATAAATGTAATTGACTTTTGGTGATTAAATAATAGAGAATTATTTATGAGTATTGTTTATTGCCTTCTGTCAATTGTTTATCTTTGTGTTTCATTTTGCATGTTTTACTTCCTGAATAATATGATTATTCAAAGGTCCACAATCGTTCATACTTTCGGAAGTAAGTAGTGAATCATGACTATCATGAATTGAATTGTAGACTGTCTAAGGAGTTAGACATATCAATAGTATTGCTGCAATGTTCATGAGTACTTAGAAATGGGGATTTGAGAATTGGACATACCCACGCTCAGAGAATTACTTCATGGATTATACCATAAGTAATTCCGAGACGATAATATCTTATGGTCTTGAAACGGGGATATATGAGTTGTAATTTACAAGTCAGTTGTACATTGATAGTGCGTAAACACATCGGTAACTTGATGTTATAAAACGTATTGTTGTGCCCGATTTGATGAGTAAAGGATACAAGCATGTGAGTCAAATTTTATTCGTTCCTTTTGCCCAAACGGGAAAAGCGATATCTTTGGGCCCCTCGGTGATTTGGTGTTGACTTATAATGCTGGGCCCAGCCAGGACTAAATTGATGTGTTCAATTAGAAGTCCTATATCATCACAAATCAGAAATCGGGAAACAAAGTCTTGGACCTTGAGATTGATTCTAATACATGTCTCATGTCCGAATGATATCTTGCAGAATGGAGGATCATATGATCACATATCTTAGGACGAGTAACTGACTGTGTCAGAGTTCGGCAGCGGCTTTTGGAAGCTACAATTTGCTTATCAATTCAGATTATATTGGGAGTTACAGTTATAGACTTATCCAAGTCGGAGACTGTTGGATTAGGTGTCTAAGCCATAACTATAATTGATACATATACTTGAATTTATAGCAGCACAGACCTTTTGGGTTGCCCTCAAACCTAGCAATTGGACAGGATGAACTATAGAGAGAGAAAGATTAATTTATTAATATATTATGAGGATAATGTATGAATTAGTAATAGTGATATTTAATTAATGATTAATCAGAAATTAATTAGAATTAATTTTGGAATTAATTGGATTAATTAAAAGTACAGGGGCTGAATTGTAATTGCTTAATAGTTGAGCAATAGATAGATATAGGATATATATATTGGACGAAATTAAGGATTTATATCCTTATAATTTCAATATATATATATATATATATATATATATATATATATATATATATATATATATATATATATATATATATATATATATATATATATATATATATATATATATATATATATATATATATATATATATATATATATATATATATATATATTGGTTGTATATGGTAATGATAAGGATTTTGAATTATATGATAAAAGGCATATCATATCTAAATTCAAATAAGGCAGTGTATAAGCCTTATCACTTATCAACTTGGGGCTATAAATAGGGAGTCCCTGGACCCCATATCCTACGCTATTCTCATTGAGACTCTCCTCCTCTCTCTGGTTTTCCTGCTTGCTGGTATTTTGGGTGTGAGCCATTAGACGCACGACATTTATGGTTCTTGCTTCCAAGAGATCACCAAAAAGGTATGTGGTTCTAAAACCTTCTTTAGAATTTTCGATATATGCCTTAGGGTTCTTAGTTATAGATTCAATTAGAGAAAACATAGATCCTTATGTTGCATGTGAACTTTAAGAGTTTTAAGTTTATTTGTCTGCCTATTCTCCATCACCTACAACCCATGATATCTAGACTTTTGTTGTTTGCCAATCGAACCTTCTTAATACTTTATTGAATTTTCGACACACAACAGACGAATACATCATCAAAATTGGCTGCCGCATTCACCACCTTCTTTCCTCTATCCGTCAAAGGCTTTGGATACTGTGTTCTGAAGTGACCACTCTCATTGCAATTCCAACAAGTAATATCTTTAATGTTCTTCGACTGACCTCTCTTTCTCACTTTTGATCTCTATTACCACCTTCTCTATTAGTTTTTATTTCTTGTCTTTTTCATCAAAAGACTATTGGATGTCTCCCTTATATTCCTTTTGTGAATATCCTCATGAATGATCAAAACGTGAGTGTCTTTAAAAGTAAGCTTAGTAGTTCTGGATGAACTACTGACTAGTGTTATTGTACTGGACCAACTATCAAGCAAAGATCATGATAGCAATAAGGCATAAACTTCATCCTCAAAGTTAATAACAACTGAATTTATTCTCGATATGATTAAATTAAATTCATTCATGATTTTTCACTGAGTCATCTTCCTTTATCTTTGTGTTAACCAACTACTAAATAAAGAATTTTTTATCTGATGTTATGGGTTTTTCATACATATTTGATTATGCCTTTATCATATTGTATTTAGTATTCTCATTGACAATGTTGTATGATACATTCTTCGTCAGTGATAACCTAGCTAACAACACCAACCAATAAGTTTCAATCCTCCTGCTTAATTGTTTCTAGTTTCTTTCAACTAAGGGTTCTTGTATTCTAGTAAATATTATCTTCGATCTGTATTCTCCAGAACCTTGAAATTTGTCGATCTTAACCTTCTCGTCTTTAGCCATATCTCTAAATGCTAGTTGTTTGGAATAAAATTATCAAGAATCTAGAAAAAAACATAAAACTCATTTCACATATAGAGTATATCAAATTATCAATGCAATCAAAACAATAACAAGAACACAATAATTAACGTGGTTCACACTATCATAGTGATCAGCTAAGTCCAACGGCGAACGTGAGAGAGATAGATAGAGAGAGAGATAGAGAGAGAAATAGAATTTTAATAATCGCCAAAACCAATGCACACAAATTGCTAATCTGTTTTGTATCTAGACTAGTTTTTGTGCATCGAATGAAGCAATGGAGGTGCCTATTTATAGACATGCTATAACTAAACTTCAATCGAGACATGCATGGGTGCTTATGCAAATACGTGTCTAGAGTTTCTCTAGCACAACAGTTGTGTTGCCTCGGTACCGCAGATATAGCTATCTAGTGCCACTGATGTAGCCGCCCTGTATCGTAGTTATGCTGCCTTGGTACCGCAAATGTTTGGTGCTTTGAACCGCAACCTTTTGCTCAACACCGAAACTTATGTTCTTCGATATCCTAGCTTTCTGATAGGAATGAGCAAAAATACCGATAGTACCGAACTGAACCAGTATCAAACTAGAACCAATATTGATACCGAACTAGTATCGTACCCTGTACTTAGGTTCGGTATACGGTTCTTACTTTTGTGCAATTTCGATTTCAGTATCGGTTTTGTCCGGTTTCGGTACTTTTTTCACTTCAAAATTAAAACTAAACCTACTTTCCTGAACCGAACTGACACTGTTATCGTCCCCTATACCTCGATTCGGTATTTGGTCCTTAGTTTTGTGTAATTTCAAATCGGTACCGGTTTTGTTCGGCTTCCGGTACCGAGCTCACCCCTACTTTCTGAGACTCGGTGCCCAAGTTGTTGCAATCTGATGCCAGAGCTTTTGCCTTAGAATCTTTGTGGTTAATCAGACTTCACATGCCAATATTTAAAAGTGAATCTATATCATATACATCGTTTTCGGATTGTGAAAATGACATTATAATAGATAAAGACGCGACATTTTGAAGCTATGCTTTTAAGTATTAAATTTGTATATTAGCTGGCAAATATATATTTGGAAATAACATGTGGCATCACAGCTTCCAGAAACGTACGATCATGTTTTTCTTAAACAAAAATCTTGTCAATTATAAAACCGCTATTTAAGTTAAGAAACGAGAATCCGTTTATTAATGAGATTTTTTATCATCGACTAGCAAACGATAAGATAGCAAGAATGATAAGAACGGTGTCGTAAAGGCTCTTCCAAGATAGCCATTGTGTGATGTGAAATTTTATTAAATTAACATATGATAGCAACCTTGTTTATGCCGGCAAAGCCACACTGTGAAAGTAATGAAACCAAAAAATATATACCTAAACGAGGGTGACAACTACTCATAAAAGACAAAAAAAAAAAAAAAAAAAAAAAAAAAAAAAAGGTATAGATAACCAAGCTGACTCAACAAGATTAGAACGGGCTAAACAGACTCGACGAAACCAACATATGAGTGTAACTACAACTAGTAAAAACGATGAGTGCCACACGTAAATTTGACCAAAGTTGTTGGAACTGAAAAATACAAGTACTTAGCTTTATATAAGAATGGTATAGTAACATAGCGTAACATTATTGTTTGTTTGACATATGTTACTAAGATTTCCATTCCATACAAGATATATATATTTATATGTACATAACTTTGTTACAAAACTTCAAAATAATATAGTGTGTCTCTTTTTCAAGATTATGATGGCTAAAGAACAAGACCACTACATAAACATAACCCCCACCACTCACATATCCACCCTAGATCCTAACCCTTTAACTCGATAGCAAAAAGGGTAAATGATTCCTTCAGAATCTAAAATACCATACCCAGAAGAGCATACAACTCGCAATGCATAATGCACAACTCACTATTGCATGACTACTCTGGATTCGGAGAATCTTGATCTGGCAAAATAATTTACCTTAATAATAACCCCTTAAACCCAATAACTATAATTAAGAAAT
The DNA here is from genome assembly GCA_023525715.1 of Cichorium intybus. Classification (NCBI taxonomy): domain Eukaryota; kingdom Viridiplantae; phylum Streptophyta; class Magnoliopsida; order Asterales; family Asteraceae; genus Cichorium; species Cichorium intybus. The sequence goes on along the minus strand of CM042012.1, from coordinate 43,169,929 downwards.
GATTTACATCGATTAATTAAAAAACTGCAAATTTCTCACTCCATCAACCCCCAAGATCTGGATTCTTGATTTCAGCATAGAGATTTGAACATGTGTTAATTACTTAATTAGCAAATAACACAATTGGGGGTTTCATCATGAACGACTTTAGAGTAGTATGGCGTCGGTGGATGATTATAGTAATATGGTTGCTGTTGTTGTTGTTGATAATTGTAATAAGGATATGGCTGTTGATGAAGTGCAGCGGCGTTAGCGTATGCTAATTTCAAAGCTTCTTCTGCTTTCTTTTTGTCCTCTTCTTTCTTCTTATCATCTGCTTTCTTTTTTTCTTCTTCTTTCTTCTTGTCGGCGCCGTCGTCTTTCTTCTTCTCCGGCTCCTTCGCCGGCCCGACTGAAACTATCTCCGTATGGCAAATCTTCCTCAGTTTTGACACAATTGTCACCGGATCTACATCCCCTGTTACTGTAAGTTTCTTGTCTTTCATGTCCATTGCAATCGAATCCACCCCTGTTTTCATCAAATCATATCAAAGTTAGAATCTTTATCACGAATTCAGACATGGGTTTGGTTTGATTCACAAATTACGATGATCCGTAAGAAATTAAGAATTACCTGAGAGACTGGAGACGTTTTTCATGGCCTTTTGCTTGGTTTTGTCATCCAAGAAGTCCAATTTCAACACAACTTTCTGCAAAAATTAAACAACCACACAAAAAACATAAGAACCCAGATAAGATTCGATGAAAAACAAATCCGAATTATGGATTTCGATTATCAAACCGATACATGATGTATGCAAAAGAAAGAACGGAGCAATAAAGTCGTAAACATAAAACATACCTTCATGTTCGCTTTTTGTCTTGAAATTGAAGAGATCTGTGAGAGAATCCGAAAAGGTTGCAGACTTTGATGGTTCAAAAGAGAAAGAAGAATATGCTTCTGAAAAACTATGTGGGTGAATTGAATTATATATAAAGAGGGTGAGGTGGGTTTTGTGGAACTGAGTCAAGCCAGGTCAAGTGAACCATGGGAGTGAACGTGGGCTAAGTCTACGGGTCAACTTTTTATAAATTTTTCGAGTCAAGATTGTCAAGAGTGGTGGTAGTGGCCTAGTTTTGGGGGGGGGGGGGGGGGGGGTGAGGGGGAGGGTCCCAATTGAATAACGACGTGAACGTTAAGCTATTGATTCCGGTACGGCGGAGAAAGCTAGCCGACGGTGTTGACGACATGACGGAAGCCTTCCTGGAAGCAGCAACAATAATTGAATTTTGGCTTTTTGTCGAGGACTGACTCCCGTAATCGGATTTTGTCCACCGTGGCTTTCTAGGGGCCTTTACCTCCGGTAACTTGGGCCGGAAGCTTGTTTTCGGGTTGGTGTATATTGGCCCACGAATTTTTAATAAGACCCGAATAGGTTACACGTATCCAAGCTTATTAAAAAGATAAGTCAAATTATGCTTTCACTTATACTATTGGTGTTCGTCTACGTAGATAGTGGATCAATTGATTAATTCGCGTTATAATCTATTATCAACATGTGCAAGAATTAAGATTAGAAAGAAAAGTTAAAGTAGAAAGTAAGTGATTTGAAACTTGAAAGAGTCGTTTAAAATATTAATATTTTAAATTGTTTTATTTTGAAAATTAAAACATAAAACGTTAAATATATTATATTGTTAGAAACCAGATATATGGATAAAAATATGTGGGACGACGTGAAATCATTTCGAAATATTCTTAAAAGATATCTGTTTTAATCAATATAGTATTATTAAATTTTGGGCCCTTAAATTTTTACACAAAACCTTGACCTTCTACATGTTTTACTGTTTAGTTATAGTTATTCACGAAAATATTAATTTTTAAATATTTCTTTGTGTTTAATTATTTAATAAATAAACAAATATTAATAAGGTTTTTGTTCGTTTAGTAAACAGACAAATATAAATAAAGGTCTGGCTTGTTTGTGTTTTTGAAATATGTTCAAATGAGAACCGTTAAAAGATTGAGAACTAAAAGTAATTAATTCGGGTCACATATTACTTTATAAGGGTTTAATCCAAGGGTTGTAGGGTTTGATCGTCTACAACGTGTTAACATTGGTTAACTACTTATAATGCATAATCCTTCGATGAATTACGTCAAAAATGAAGATTGGTTCTCACAGTTCTCAATTTTTTAATGGTTCTCATTTGAACATTTCATTGTGTTTGTTTGCTAACATTCATTATAATTGTTTGTTCATGTTATATATATATATATATATATATATATATATATATATATATATATATATATATATATATATATATATATATATATATATATAGAGAGAGAGAGAGAGAGAGATATGTAGGGGTTCAAATACGATTTCTAAGTATCGTGTGACTGTAGGACCGAATAACATTCGTTGATTTCATAATGTTAAGATTGGTATTTTAGTTGGTTTCAAAATTTGAATTTGAAATCGACATACGATAAATTATCTTTTGAGTTGAATTTCGTAACTGATAATGTCATCATCGTAAATTCAAATTAAATTGCATAGTCAATTCTTTTGTTGTTAAATTCTAATATCACAATTACGGTTGAAACGAACACAGGGAATCGAAACATATATGAATGACCGATGAATGTTCTTCGTTGATTTTCATACTTGGGGCGATAAATTTTGAAGATTTCATACTTAATTATTCATTCGTTATTCAGATTGTTAAGATCGATAAATTTTGAAGATTTTTTTTTTCGGATTGCAGTAACCATTTGTATCATAGTGAACCCAGGTAGAAGTTTAATTATGTCTTTATTAAACCAAATCGTGGAACACTGTAAAGATTGACCATATGTAAATTATTCTCAAAGAATGTTGTCATATTCTTAGTTAACACATAATCCATTCTCAAAGAATGTTGTCATATTATTAGTTAACAGTATATATATTTTGGATGCATTGTTCATATTATTAGTCAACACATAATCCATTCTCTTATAAAGTTGTGCATTTTAATTTAAGACCGTTAAGAATTTATTTGTTTCACTATTCATAAGGGAATAACATGAAAAACATAAAATCACATTATTAACAGTCTACAAGTTGCTTATAAGAATGTTAACAGGTCATAATAGATATTTGTTTCACTATTCATGCTTTTTTACATTCTCAGAGAATGTAGGTAATGCTATTTAAACACACAATGACTTCATTCTCAAAGAATGTTATCACACATAATTGATACTACATAATGCTCTACATTCTCAGAGAATTTAGAGCACGCTCTTTAAACAGATAATGACTTTGTGTACACGAGTTGTGCATATTTATATTCCTATTAAACGGATTCTCGAAGAATGAAAGATTTCTTTATTTTACCCTAACTTCATTAACTTCCTTTTCTTGTAAATGTTAAACAACAAACACAATTTTGAAGAATTTTCCAAAACCCTAAATTTTTCGATACAAATTTATCACTTTATAGTTCACAAGGTGATGGTTTTTTACCCAATTCTTCGAGATTGTTCGAGAATTTGAACTGGAAATTATCTATTAGACGTGATGGTTTTTTACCCAATTCTTGCTGCCATGTTTACCTGTCGAATAATGCACCTCTCGGAGATTGGTTGTTTCCCTCGTTCAATCGGATTGTGAATTTGTGTTTTTCATGAAATTCTCTTATGATTCTCTGTTATAATTGATGAGTATCTTTTATGTTTTGTAACTAAATACGAAATCGTGTCCTGTGATATTAGCATGTATTTGGTATTTATTATTAATAATAGATTACGTAGTTATAGGTTGTATAATTTTACCTTTTTACCCTTTATTGTCGTTTTCTTATTAAAATAATTGAATTCTTTGTATTTATTTACAATAATGCCTTTTTTATCACAGTGAATGATTCTCTCAATCTAATGGTCTAAATTCAGTCCTACAATCACACAATAACTAAAATTCTTATTTAATACTAACTAACTATATATATATATATATATATATATATATATATATATATATATATATATATATATATATATATATATATATATATATATACACACACACACACATACACATTATCTAATAAAATAATAACTCGAATGTTACATATCATTTTATTAGCATATTTGTCACATATCAGTTTATTAGCACTCCAATATCAGGTGGAATCTGATGTCATTCAATGACGTTTCTCTCAGAGATATGGTTATTTCAGATAATTATGTTTGAATCTGAATTGTTTCTATCTAAATCTCTATAACTTGGTTAACAATATATTTATGTCAAGAAGTTTGATATACATCCTTATTTGAAAAGATTTGAATATTATTCAAAACTTCTTATATATTCTTTCAATCCAGATTCTAAATGCAATCGTTTTCCATCCATTTTTAATGGTAATATTCTATTATATTTATGAAAGCGGTCGTATTTATCAAAGTTTTTGTAACGATGTAATTTATTTTAATTTATGATTGTTTACTGTAACTTATTTTAATATGTATGGTTGTTTTACATACCAAATTTCTATTTCGGCATATAACTTAATTCGTTGTGTCAAATCAATGGTGTAAAACTCTTTTCTTTTATCATTGAAAATTTTTTAATTATTCAATAATTAATTATCAATAAATTATGTTATTCTAAATTTTCATCATGAACATATTCTATATTTTTATTCTTCAATCATCTGGTCTATTTAGTAAGTTATCACAGTTACATTATACAATTTCTTTAGTGTTATCTATTTTAGCAATAAACTTTATTTATTGTTACCTATTACAATATTGAACTTTCAATATTATCATAAGTATGCCATTGTATTTTTTTCATATATATTGCAGCATTGAACTTTCAGTATTGGAATAAGTTTTATAATCGTAATTCTTTTATCTATTGTTTTAACAGTTTGCAATATTTTTTATGAATCATCTTTTTTATAAATGACTAAAATAGCCTAATCTCATAAGTGTTTTTCTCAAAACAGCACAATTTCAGGCCTATTCCTCAAAATAGCCAACGAAAATGCAGATGGCCATTGCCATCTGCGTTTTCCTCCCATCACCTGCGAAATGCTCCCAAGAATTCCCATGGTCTACGTTTTCCTCCCGTGGTCTGCTTTTTCCTCCCGTGGTCTGCGAAATGCTCCAAGAAACCCATGGTCTACGAAATGCTCTTTATGGTCTGCGTTTTCCTCTTCATCACCTGCGAAATGCTCCAAGAAATAGGGTTAGGGTTCTTGAGGTTCTTGGAGGTTCATGGGTTTGGTTGAAATTTTTGCCCAACTTTGAACACTCGTCATTTGTTCATACGAACTCAGATTGAATCATATATACATTGCGTTTTTATTTTTAAGGTTTTTCGGAAAAAAATAACGACCATTTAGTAGCTGGGGCATCAACTGCTAAATGCTCAAGAGCAGTTCGCAGCTCATGGCCCTGAACTGCTAAATGCTCAAGAACATTTCATAGCTCATGCCATCATCTGCGTTTTCCTCTGAGTATTTCGCAGCTCATGGCCCTCATCCGTGTTTTCCTCTCAAAATCTGCTAAATGCTCAAGAGCATTTCGCAGCTCATGGCCCTCACCTGCGTTTTCCTCTCTATGGTCTGCGTTTTCCTCTCTCAAGTTCATAAACCCTAGTTTTTTATGCTTTTAAGGCTTGTACATTACGCATAAAATTTTGTACGTTCACTAATCTAACCCTTAAAATGATAATTAATACATAAAGACAACATCAAATTTGAGACCTACCTGTTTCCATGACGATAAATCTTGCGAAGCCATTTCAGAGCGTTTCTCGTCTACGGTATCGAAAAATTTGACCTTTTTTCCGATTTATATATTTGGGCTGATGGGCCGGTAGCCAACCATTTAGCAGCCCATCTACACGAAAACGCAGTCCATCTAGAGGAAAACCCAGCCCATGGGAGCCTGGTGGGAGGAGTTCACAGCCCATGGGAGGAAAACGCAGCCCATGGGTTTCATCTGCGTTTTCCTTGGCTATTTTGAGGAATGTCCCTTAATTTGTGCTGTTTTGAGAAAAACCCTTATGAGATTAGGCTATTTTAGTCATTTTCTCTTGTTTTAAATAATATTGCGTTGAATTCATTTGATGTAATCATTTAAATTATTTTGGTTAAATTATTACAAAATTGTTGTTATTGAAGTATAGAGCTATTTTTTCTAAGAATTATTCATACTAAACTTTATTTATTGTTATATGTTACAATCTTCAACTTTTGTTATTAGCATAAGTACAAGATTGAAGTTTTTTCGTATCTATTGCAGCATTGAACTTTTAGTATTTGTACTATTGTAATTTTCTTTTGATTAGTGATTTTGAATATTGATTGCAGAGTAATGGATTTGAGCAAAATTACTCGTATTAGCCAATTTGATCTCTTGAAGGATGATTACACTCTAAAGTTTAGAATCATTCGGTTGTGGAAACAACCTGATTTTAAAAACTCGTTCGATACCTTTTCTATTGAAATGATCTTAATGGATGAAGAGCTATTTATGTTCCTTTTTATTTTCTTTCTTATTGTCTCATTTGTATATCACATTTTGTCTATTTATGCCAATGTTTGTTTAGGGTTTTATTGTTGTTTCCCAGTTATAGCATCCTACTTTGTTATTGATATGAATCCTGATTTTTTATATTAAAGTTAGCATTGTTGCATAACTTATCACTGTTTATAGATTTTTGAAAGTTACTCCTTTTAAAATGTTTTTTTTATATTTTAAAGAAAATAAAATTCAAGCTAATGTTAAAGGAAGTTGGTTTCAAAGTTTGATCGAATGCAGGTAGAAGGTGAAAATGTATATCTTAATGATCCAACCATTATTGATAATGCCATGAAAAGTATGGAAACAGTCCATACAAACTGATTCTCTATTTGAAGTCAAAGATTTATAACTTTCAAGTTTCTATTTTATGGTGTTTCCTTTGTAGATCATGAATCTATTAATTCTAAAAATCCTCCAGAAAATGTATCAATTGGTAGTGTAAAAATCATTTTCAAATATTTTAAATAGATTATTATCTTATTGTTTCATTATTTTTCACAAGTTCACATACATTTTCTAATTTCTATATATATTATCCGTGAATTTATTAGTTATTCTCAGATGCCTGATACCAAACGAAACTCAAAGAAAAAGATAACAACTATCCAGGATTTAGAGTTTGATTTCTTTAACAGTACACTACAACTTTTATCAAAAAATTATATTACCATTGTTTTAACATTTCATTTTCAGGGGTCATAATATGGATTTGACTGTATGGTATACAAATGCTAAACAAATGTCTAATTTTGTTGCTAATCATACTGCTCCTAACGGTCTTGTTATACTAATTCTTCAGTTTGCATTAGTCAAATATCGGAAAGGTTTGTTAATGGTTTTAATTGCTTAATTATTTTTTATTTAAATTGATTTATGCCAATAATTGTGTAATTTTTTATTAAATGATTTTTAATAATTGTTTTTTTTAAACTGTCCTTCTGTTTTAAACTTCTTCGATGTCAATAGATTGTTAATCAATAGTGGACTAATGAAATTAGTCATTTTAGAGATAAGTATGTGATTTATTGCTATTTTGTTTTTATTTCTTAATTGGTTTATAATTTTATTTTATATAATATAATAATTCAATTGCATTTTTCTATTAAACATATTGCTTGCTAAATGTGAAAAAAATATCTCTTCAAAGCATATGATCGTTTTGTCATCAATATCGTATTCATACTATGATGATTTTGTCAGTAAAACTGAGTTAAAAGAACATTACAGACATAATGAAATCATAGGAGGTATATCATGCTATTTTTATATTAAAATTTAATAACTTTATGTCCATGTATAATATGTGCTCCTTAATTATACAAGTTAAATATTTTGTTGTCGTTGGTACTATTAAATGTTTTCATCAATATGCTCATTGGTATTACATTAGTTATGTAAAATGCAACCACAAGTTGGGGTAGCCCACTTGGCTAACAAGGTGATATACTAACAAATAGGTCATGGGTTCAAACACTGACACTAACATAACAAGGAGTAGTTTAGGAATAAGAGTAGCATAGATTTGCCGTTCTAAAAAAAAATAAAAATAAAAAAATGTAAAATGCAACCGTAATGCAAAAACGAGTTTCATCATTGATGGCAAACCTTATTAGTGGGGTCAGATTGAAGAAAATGTTTGTTATAATTGTGTTAGTCAACAATACAAATGGTTAGTCATTAAAGTCGTTCAAAAAAATTAAAGTCATCCCAAGGTTTGTAATTTTTACTTTAAATATTTTATTAACATTATAATTACTTTATTTTAACGTTTAAGACATTTATAATTAACCTATATTTAAGGTTCCATTAAGAGTGCAAGATTCTACTGATACAGTTTCTTTAATATTATTTGATAGTGGAGTTAGAAAGATGTAAGTCCCAATAAACTCAATAAATAATATCAATCACACAAGTCTTCAATTGGTGTGGAAAACCAATTGAAAACAATCAAGAAAAGAGTAAGATGAAGTGGGAATCGCCAAATATATGATCAAATGTATTTGGATTAATTAGCTTGAAATGCTTGGTACAATGATCATACACACAAACTCAATACACGAATTCTAGAGCTCTCCCAGGCACTCCTTGGCCGACCAACCTTTTAGACACGCTAACAATGAGCTATATATACTAACTAGGCCTTACAAGCCTAATACAAGACAAACCCAACCCAATATCTAACTAGCAAGCCCAAAAGATAAATAAAACAATTAATAAAGCATAAACCACCAAAATAGGGCCCAACAATCTCCCCCTTTGTTTATTGCTTTCTTCTGCTTCAGAGACCAAGATCCAGTATGTTTCATGGTAGCCCTACCCCAACCTTCATACCAATAGCCTTTCGCAGCAATCTTTATAGCAACCACCGTGCATGATTTAGCCGTCTCTTCCAGAATGGGACTTTCACACACTATCTGTGATCGAGAAAGATTTTTGATGTCGTGCTCACGAAACATCAGCAGATCTTTAGGCTCGATCAGACGAATTTGATTATCTTTAAGCTTGATCACAGCAGTGTACGATGTCGGATCATAGGCCCAAAACTCCATGTTCTGAAGAGAGTGGTCTGGAAGCGGTTTTGCTATAGGAATAGCCTTGAGTTTGTCAGTAGCAGGCCAGAAAACATGCTTGACCCGCTTGCCTTCAGCATTCCTCATACCATAGAGTTTCTTGAGGAAGGACTGGGCAATCTTCATGGTTTCGAAGCCGGTAATAACTTGTTTCTCCAAAAATCGATAAAACATCGTAGCCTTCTGATCCTTAGACGGATTGAAGAAATGAGCGTTGGACAACTCCGTCAGATCTATCCTGGTCCATGAAGTAAACTTATTGGCGTGGTCGTAGTATTATATATTCCCAGATTTCCTTTTCACCCACCACAATTTCTTTATCTCATCATAACCCCAACACTTTATCCCAGAACGATCTCCATATCTGTTAGAGAATTTTTCAGACAGATCTGTAACAAAGACTGTAGGCTCATCATTATCCTGAGCACGCTGATGAGCATTTACTCTGATGAGAGTATCTCCCCGTTTAGCTTTATACAAGTCCCTTTGACGTTGTTCCTCTCTCCTATCCTCAGTAGTGTGGGGCCCAGTGGCCATGTATTGATCAATATTCATTGTGGAGGCAGGACCGTGTGGTCTCGAGCTAGAAGCACCAGCTGCTGCTATATTCTCTTGAGCGTCAGCATCGAAAAAGTCAGCACCAAATTTCTGAGACAGGCGCTCCCTTACATCAATAAGCAGAGCAGACATGCCTCCCAGATTGGCTTCCAGTTGAGTGATCTTCAGTGCTTTGGCAGCGTTTTCTTTTCAACTTCTGCCAATCTTACATCAAGATTCTCGATCAGCAGTTCTTGATTGTTTATCTTCAGATCATTCTCAGCAGACTGTTGCTCGAGCTCAAAAACTCGATTTTGAAGAGTAACCACGTCAAAAAATTATGAGTCTGGCATAATGTTCTTGCCCTTTGATGTGAATGCAAGGGTTGGACTAGAAGAACTTCCACCAGCTTGAAACTCAGTGGTTGGAAACATTACTTCTTCAACAATTGGCCCACGGGTCGTTTCACGAATGGGACTTTGATCATCCACGTCCATGGGGTTTGAATCAAACATCGGACTATGGATTTCAGGATATTCTTGGCTTGGTGGATCTTGAACAGTGGGAATTTGAACAGAAGGGGTTACCGGGATTGGCTCTGGTTCAGTGGGCGTAGGGATTGTGGCTGTAGTGTCTTTGGGAACCTCAGGACGGTAGACTCCAGGTCGTGGATCTAGTCTTCTTCTTTTAAACTAGACCTGGTTGGCAGTCAGGTCCTCTTGAGCTTCTTCTTCAATTACAGCAGTAGCAGCATTATCTGGCTGAGGAGGAATCAACATAGACTGCTGGGGAACTTCTGTCTCAACTTCAGCTTCCTTTTCAATTGGACCAAAAGCATTCTCAATCATGTCATCAAGCTCTTTTTCAATGAACACAATAACTTCATCATCTCCTTGACTATCCTCTTCTTTCTCTTCATCATCATCAGAAATATCAATTGCCTCTTCAAACCCAAACACCAGTTTAGCTTTTGGAACTATAGGTGCTTCAACAGTTTCTTTGACAACATGAGCTGCAGATACATTAGCAGCTTCTTGGTCAGCAGGAGCTACAGATACATTAGCAGCTTCTTGGTCAGTAGGAGCTACAGGTGCATCAGCAACAGGCACCTCAGCAAATATCTCAACAGCCTCATCAGCAAATCTATCCAACTTTACCAACTTCTTTGTACCCATGTAAGAATTCTTTCTGACTTGCTTAATCAACACAAAAGTGTAGGGACTCATGAGTTTCAAGTCCAGTGTGTTGGAGGTCCTTTGGAGATGTGGGTATTTCTGGTAAAAGATCTCTTGAAGGAATCTGGGATACATCAGAAAAATATCCTTCTTCGGCTTTTGCGGGTTGCTTTGAAATTCTTCAAACACGTACTTCGAGTAGTTGTACTCCCAGTCTAAGGCAAGGGAGGCAAGGGAGACAAAAGCAGATGTGGCAACCTTGCTGATCTCGTCGGACCCTCCTTTCTTTCCCGAGATACAAACCACAAGGGTATGTGCGAGAAATCTCCAGAAGGGAGGAAGCATCTTCTTGACAGTGGGTGCAAAATTTCCTTCGTAGCTCAATTCTTCCAACCCAGACTTTAATTTCTCCATTGGGTACTCAATTGGGAGCCCAGGCTTGTCACCAAACTGAAAAACTTCACGAATTACTTGCTAAGAAATAACAATTTCAACTCCTTGCATAGTTGAGTTGATTGTCATAGCTCCTACTCCCACCTTTTTGATTGCAGCACCTCTCTAGAAAGCATCTATCAAGTCTATGCAGATAACTGGATTCACGCGAAGTGCATGAGTGATACAGCAATTGTTTAGACCGTTGATCATGCACTGGAAATCCTTCTTGTGCTCTTCAGGTAATTCCACCAAATAGCCATGAATGTTGTGGTGAAACACGTATTTCAGATATTCCACAGCAGCCATTGAATTTGCACTAAATTGGCTAAGTGAGAAAATATTTCACGAAAAGATTTAGCACGAAACAAATTGTCAAGGTTACTTAAATAAAAAATTAACTTAATTTTAAATTAACATTTTAATTCCATTAATCTCAATAATTTATTAGCCCATTTATTCCAGTCCAAATCGCACAATTTATCCAAAACAATTAAATCTAAGTCTAATGGACCAAAATAGCCCAAAAACTAAGCTAATCGATCCAAAATGAGATTGTTCGGTCCAATTTGGAGTTGTTCAGTCCGATTGAGGAGTTGATCGGTCGCCATGGGTCGGGTCACGTGGGTTGTTCGGTCCGATTGAGGAGTTTTTCGGTCGCCATGGGTCGGGTCACGTGGGTTGTTTGGTCCGACTCGGACCCATTCGACAACCCGGATAGCGGGGTGACGTCAGCAAAGGGCGAGAAACCCTTTCGTCGGGACCGAACAACAAAAAACACCCGAATAACCTGCATAATCGAAAAATCACACCGAACAAATGAAAAATCTAAGTCATTTGAAGCTAGAACCACCTTTTGATCGGAGCAAAACGCAAAGAAATCGAGAAAGAATGAGAGATTGAGTGCAGCGAGGTTAGAGAGAGAGAGAGAGAGGAGGTGCAGCGAGTAAGGTTTTGAAAAAAATGGGAAGAGGCGGGGTGGAAGGGTTTAAATACCCCGAACAATCAAAGCGAGCCATGGGTTGCTCGGCCCACGATCCACCGAACAACATAAAATCCGCTCAAACCAAAAAGATTTAACGGCCCAAAGAAAAAATTTAATTTCAAATATTTCGTGACAATAAAATAAAATAAGAAATAAATTAAATAAAATAGAAAAAATAAAAATAAAAGGTAAAATTAATTTAAATACGGAAATAACTAAAAATAAAGTTAGTATTATGAACACACGAAAATATCTTTGAGTTTTCACAATTTTTTTAATTTTCATGGCTTTTATAATTTTTTATTTGATTTTTAAGCATTTTTAAATTTTTATTTGATTTTCACCATTTCTCCCCCTAAATCAAAGATTTACGGAAATATTTGATTTTCTAGAATACAAGGAAAATTTTAAATTGATTTTGACAACTGTGCTGACAACGATCCAATTATTCCTATCAATAATTAAGTTAGTTCCACGTTCAGTTTATATTTTCAGAATAGGCTTGCGTTTTCATTGTGAATAAACTCACATAGTTGCATCACAGACAATTCTTTGTTAAAATGATGTATATACAAATTTAGAATTTATAGAAGGAAATCAACGGTTATTGTGTCAAGAGAATCGCCAACCTGGAAATTTATCTTAAAATTCGTTTCGATTTGAAACGGTTTTTCCAGTTTCTTCATTTTGAGTGAGGGCTTTATCTCAAGAATCTATCTCTCAAACAAAATTTCCATAACATACATAGGTTATCTCCCCTTTCTAATCGAGAAACTCTTTGGTTAACTGACTCTTTTCCCTAAGTCTATGTTCCTTTTTAGTCAAATCTCTTACATGATTTCCTTACTCTTTTTCCTTGTGCAACATTGGCATCTTTTAGGAAGTTTGACTTCTTTTGTGCATCATTGGCATCTTTTCGAGGAGTTCTTATACAAATTAATTTGATGCTCCTTAGGCTTTAAACATGTGAGCTCATTGGCCTCTTTTAGGGTCTCTAGATGGGCTGATTTTGTGCCTCTTTCAATTTAATCCTAATGTCCCTTTTGACATGTGGACACATTGGCCTCTTTTAGCCTAACCACACACTACTTTAGTGTGGGTTGTGACAGTTGGACACACTCAGCAGACCAAGATAGTATACTAAAAGTTTTTCTCAGACCCATATCCTTGGGGAAGCCAAGATTGATAAACCATGTATGTAGAGGGAATTAAGTAGACACTAATTCTCAGACAAAACATTCTCACAACAACTTGAAGTTTAATGAGCTTAAGTTCATGGTGATAGCACATGAACCAGATAGACGACCACAATAAGCACTTATATTTCCCTGACGGTGCTATCATTGCTGCCTGTAATGTGGAAGACGTGGGAAAGCGCCGAAATGATGAAAGACCTAGTTTCAGAGAACACAGTGGTGAATGCCGGGCAGCAATGATAACACCGTCTAAAGTCTCGGCTTTCTTCACCTCCAACTCATAGTTCCACGGTAGTCCCCGAACATAACGGTTAACTCGGGATCGCTCAGTGGGATAAGATTCTCCCACAAAAGGCAACATATCATAGAACTTCTTTGTATATTCATCAACCGACGAATCTCCTTTCTTCAGCATCAGAAAATCTTCATTCATTTTTTCTAAGTCTCTCGTGGAACAGAATTTATCCTTAAGACATGAGATAAATTTAGCCCATAACCAGCCATAAACAACATCTTTCCCCAAGCTTTCATACTTGGTATTCCACCATACCAAAGCATCATCTTTTAGTTGTCGGGAAGCATAATTAACTTGATCTTCTTCACCACACTTACTGGCTTGCATTACTTGTTCAATTTCCCGAATCCACCTCATAGTCACCTTTGGCTCAAAACTGCCGTGATACTCTGGCGGTTTACAAGCCATAAAGGACTTAAAAGAACAGCCCTTCCCCTTCTTCTTGTTTTCCCCACTGGCTTCTTCTTCAGTTGTCTTTTTAGAAACTTCCTGCGAGGAATGGGCACTGGGTTCACCCATTCGGCTATCAATGATGTTATTCACATCTTCCTTCAACTCAGTTCGTAAAATATTAATCAAATTCTGAATAGCTTCCATTGTGACGGGTTGTGGTGGTGGGTTTGGCTCAGCCCCAGCATTTCCAATAACATTGCCAGGTCCACTCCCTCGTGAAGAAGTGTGACTACCCTCACCCCCGTCAGCTGGTGTTATCTGTCTTCCTCCTTCCATTACTATATAAATAACAAAATCTCTGTTTAATACACATTTCCATATAGTATTTTGTAAGCGGTAGCATGTTATCTCCCTATCTTGACTGCACTACTGCAGCAGGCATACTCTCCCTACAACTTTTATATGTCTAAGTGTACCTCTATATTAATAAGGCACCTTACTACTACTCTTGCTAGTTTAAGCCTAGGATGGTATTCCAACCTATTTCGCTTAAACTATGGCTCTGATACCAAAACTGTAACACCCCTTTCTCAAACCATAATTTAATACAGTTTATATTACAAAATATTTTACAACGTGTGACTACCAGAAAGTCACTTAATTTTTTATTAAAAAAAATATACGTGAGACATAAAGCCTCGTGAGTAATATGGGTTTTAGACCCAAAACTTTCCTGCTCAAAAACTTGCGATACAAAACAAGTAAAATACTTTAAACTGATTCTCATAACAAATCTCACAACTGTTCAAAACTGCTTATCATAAGTAACTCTTAAAACTGCTCCTTTCTCTTTTCTCATGACCAACTGAAACTCATGAATTAGTTTAATTCATTTTACCAACTCCCCTTCGCGGGACAGAACAGATCCGCCCGCAAGGTTGTGCTACTTCTGTCTCCCCATCATAGCTTGGAACAGATCCACCATAAGGTTATGCTGTCTCCCCTTCATGGCTTGGAACAGATCCAACCATAAGGTTATGCTAAGCTAGACAACTACTTCGCAACGGGAGGTACCACCCCAGTAGTGTCTTCAGATCTCCCGATTATGTGGGTGATCCTAGTCCGGACAACTGACTCTTATTACTTTCTTTATTTTACTTCTTATCTCATTACTTTCTTCATTTCATCTCAAATTGGTCAAAAGGGACACAATTCATAATAAACTCAAACTCATAGACTCTTTAACTCATAATCAAAAATACCTTTAAAACTAACTTCAACATCTTTAGCTCACATGTGGAGCTTCTTTCAAAATAGCTTTATAAACTAAACTTCTTTAAAATCTGTTTTAAAACACTTAGCTCCTAAATAGAGCCACTTTCAAAATTGTTTCCAAACTTTAACATTTAAGGTAAATTGGAAATCTCATTTTTCTGAAATCATTAGTTTGCTATGTATTAGGAAAATCCACACATACTCACATTGGTTTAATTATGGATTGCTACGCTTCTCGCACACCTTTTCCCTTTCCGTGCTCAACCGTATTTGAAGCACCTCCTACACATATATCATATATATTTACTTAATTAATACATACTACACTTGACTCTATAACTAAGTAAAGAGTCTCATATGGCACAATTACAGGTCATAACAAATGTATAACCTTTAATAAACTAATTTTACAATTTTCCCGAAATACGCGTATTTTACTACAGTACCCTCAGGAGGTCGTATTTCGGTTCCGACAATTTTCCATGAAGTCTTAGGCCATAATAGACCTATGTTCAAAATTTGAGGTCAAACGGACAATTTTAGGACTAAATCTCAAAATCCAATTTCACTTGGCAGGAGACTCATTGCAAAACTGCATTTTGAACCTGACACGAGGTCGTGCCGCGATCCTGAGAGATCGGTTCGCGATCTCAAAGTATGTTGCCCATTTTGACGATTTTTCAAACTGCAGTTTCACTATTCACCCCATTAAGCTCCTAATACTTGACTTAATCAGTTTACGGTCATTCCCAGGCCCTAAATACCAACTTACACTTGATTTTAAACTACAAAATCATCAAATATTCTTTATAACTTGAAAATTCTTCCGAAATCACCATTTTTCACCAAAAACCAATTTATTGAATTTTTAAAGCTTGAAACTGATTTCTTGTATCATTTATGACATATTTAACTTAACAAACCCATTAGAACCATATGAAATCAGTTTCAACTCATAAACCCATTTCTAGGGTTCTTGAGCTAAAAAAAACCCATTTCACCACTCTTACATCAAAACTTCAATTCCATTGAATCACTTGTTAATACAAGTTTCTTCCATCATTTCTAACCTATTAGACTCATCAAAACCACTTGTTCATCCAAACCCGTGGCTTAATGTTCTTGAACCAAAATCATCATTTTCTTGTATTTCAACATATTCAACAACTAAATATGTTAAATTGATGATTTTGAGCAAAATAAGTTGGATGATTTCATTAGAATCATGATTTCTGGAAAAATTCAGAAATAAAAACATGATTCCCGTTCAAGATTTGGAGCTTAGAACAAGATAATCTTACCTCTTGGAGCTTGGAATCACCAATTCCAAGTGTTATCTTGATTTCTTTGCAAAACTCTTAAGCTTCTTGTTCTTCCCGTGCTCTCTCGCTCCCTCTAGTTTCTTCTACTGACTTATGGAAATGAGAGTTAGATAACTCTCATATATATATATATATATATATATATATATATATATATATATATATATATATATATATATATATATATATATATATATATATATATATATATATATATATATAATTTTAATAAAATATTTACACTTTAGTCCTTAACTTCTTCCTTTTGTTCAAAAATGGTCACATGGTTCATATCTTTACAAACCAAGTTCCATTAACTAACAACTTAACATTTTCTTGACATTTTGGTCATTTCCATGTCAAATGACCATTTTGCCCCTTTTTGGTCACGTTTCACTATTCAAGCGGTAAAATTCCAAATTTTACATAAACTTTTATTTCTTACATTCTTATTTCACAAGCAACATATCATTTTACATAATGGTCTTATAATATGACAAAAGACCATTTTACCCTTTTTACAACTTTTTGTGGGTTCTTACAGTCACCCCCCTCCTTAAGCGGATTCCGTCCTCGGAATCTTTTCGTAATCTATGAAATCTGGATACCTTCTCTTCATTTCTTCTAATGTCTCCCAAGTTAGGTTTGACCCTAATGGATGCTTCCACTTGACTTGTACAATGTCAATTTCCTTATTCCTTAGCTTCTTGGTCTGCATTTCCAGGATTGCTTCAGGTTCTTCAATCAACCTATTAGGAGTTTCCACTTTCAAGTCTGTATACGGTATAACCAACTCTTCTTTTCCAAAATACTTCTTCAGGTAGCATACATGAAAGGTATCATGTATTCCGCTAAGTTCTGGTGGTAATTCCAACTTGAACGCCTGCAATCCCACTCTTTTCAAAATTCTAAAAGGTCCGATGTATCTTGGACTCAACTTTCCTCTTTTACTAAATCTGACTACGCCCTTCCATGGCGACACTTTTATCATCACTAGATCACTTTCTTGCAAATCATATGGTCTTTTCTTCAGATTCGAGTAACTCTTCTGTCGGTCTTGTGCTGCTTTCATGTTAGCTTGAATCACTCCAATCTTTTCATTGGTCACTTTAACAATGTCTGGTCCGGTAAGCTTAGTCTCACCCGCCTCTAACCAACATAGAGGAGTCCTGTATTTTCTACCATATAATGCCTCAAAAGGTGGCATTTTAATGCTAGAATGGTAACTGTTGTTATATGCAAACTCCACTAGTGGCAAGTGTTCGTCCCAACTACCTCCAAAATCCATCACACATGATCGTAACATGTCTTCTACTGTCTGAATTGTTCGCTCACTTTGACCATCTGTTTGTGGATGATAAGCTGTGCTTAGCTGAATCTTCGTCCCCATTTTCTCTTGTAAAGCTCTCCAAAAGTTGGAAGTAAATCTTGGATCTCTATCTGACACAATGGACAGCGGTGCACCATATCGTCTTAACACTTCATCTATGTACAATTGGGCTAACTTTTCCAGTGGAGTAGTTTCTTTTATAGCTAAAAACAGCGCACTCTTGGTCAACCGATCCACTATAACCCATATACAATCATATCCCCTTCTCGTTCTTGGTAACCCAACAATAAAATCCATGGTTACATCTTCCCATTTTCCTGCTGGAATGTGCAATGACTGAGCATCTCCGTGTGGGACTTGATGTTCCGCCTTGACTTGCGCACAAATGACACACTTGGATATGTATCTAGCTATCCTCTTCTTCATTCCAGGCCACCAATATTGTCTCTTAAGATCTTGATAATTCTTAGTACTCCCTGGATGTATGGAATACTTAGACTTATGCGACTCTTCTAAAATCAACTTTCTCAAACCCCCTGCTTTCGGTACCCAAATACGGTTTCTGAAAGTCTTCAACCCTTGACTATTTGTTTCAAATTGCATGTCTTTTCCTAATTTCTCATCTTTCAAATCTCCACTCTCTTCAACTTTTTGTTGGGCTGCTTTAATCTGCTCGATAATACTGGATTATCCGTATCGATCTTGCCTTGATTATTTTCTCAGGAACTTTTCTACTCAATGCATCTGCTACTACATTTGCTTTACCAGGATGGTATATAATCTCGCAATCATTATCACTGATCAACTCTAGCCATCTTCTCTGTCTCATGTTCAACTCTTTTTGAGAGAACACATACTGTAAACTCTTGTGATCAGTAAATAGTTTGCACTTTGTACCATACAGGTAATGTCTCCAAATTTTCAATGCAAATACAATCGCTGCAAGCTCTAAATCGTGAGTAGTATACTTTGTTTCTGGGTCTTTCAAATGTCTGGAAGCATATGCTATAACCTTCCCCCTCTGCATCAACACACAGCCAAGCCCCCGATGCGAGGCATCGCTGTATACTTCAAAATCTTCTGTTCCATCTGGTAATGTAAGGACAGGTGCATTACACAACTTTTCTTTCAATGTAACAAAAGCTTTTTCTTGTTCTTCTTGCCATCTGAATTTCTCTTCTTTTCGGGTTAGCCATGTAAGTGGCACAGCTATACGGGATAAATCTTGAATAAATCTCCGATAATACCCGGCAAGACCAAGAAAACTTCTAACTTCAGTTGGCGTCTTGGGTGGTTCCCATTTCATTACTGTTTCAACTTTTGACGGATCAACCTTTATACCTTGGATAGAAACAACATGTCCAAGGAACTACACCTCTCTCATCCAAAATTCACATTTGGAAAATTTTGCATATAACTGTTCCCGCTTCAAAGTTTCAAGCACTGTCTGCAGGTGGCTCGCATGCTCTTCTTTGTTCTTTGAATATATAAGAATGTCATCGATGAATACAATAACAAATCGGTCTAAGAATGGTTTACAGACCCGATTCATTAAGTCCATAAAAACCGCTGGCGCATTAGTAAGACCGAATGGCATCACTAGGAACTCGTAATGCCCGTATCGGGTACGGAATGTTGTCTTCTCCACATCATTCTCTTTCACCCTGACTTGGTGATAACCGGATCTCAGATCAATCTTTGAGAAGTAATCTGCACCATGTAACTGATCAAATAAGTCGTCTATTCTGGGCATCGGGTAACGGTTCTTGATAGTGATCTTGTTCAGTTCCCGGTAATCAATGCACATACGCATTGATCCATCTTTCTTCTTTACAAATAGGACTGGAGCACCCCACGGGGAAGAACTAGGTCTAATAAAGCCTTTATCAAGTAATTCCTGCAACTGGGACATTAATTCCCGCATTTTTGTTGGTGCTAAACGGTACGGTGCTCGTGCTATCGGGGAAGCTCCTGGGACAAGATCTATCTGAAACTCAACTTGCCTTTCAGGTGGCAAGCCAGGTAACTCATCTGGGAAAACTTCTGGAAATTCTCTCAGTACTTCAATGTCTTTATAAGTCTGCTTTACTTTATCTTCAATCATCACATAAGCCAGGAAAGATACACACCCTTTCCTGATACATCTTCGGGCTTTTGCCACACTAATAAGACTCGGCACATGCTTTCTTCTTTCTCCATACACATATACTTGAGCTCCTATGGTTTTCACAGACACCCTCTTCTGCCCACATGCTATCTTCGCGTCATTGGCACCAAGCCAATCCATACCAATTATCACATCAAAAAACTTAATTCCAATGGGAAGAAGATTAAGTCGAAACTTCTTGCCATTAATATCGAGTTCGCAATCCCGATACATATACTGAACTTCAACAAACTTCCCATCTGCTACTTCCACTTCGAATATCATGTCTAACAATTCTAACAGTACACTCAGTCTGGCTCCGAATTCATGAGACACAAACGAATACGTAGAACCAGAATCAAATAACACATACGCAGGTATCAAGTTAACCAGTAGTATACCTGAGACAACATCATGCGTCTCCTTTGCCTCCTCTCGAGTGATCTGGAAGGCTCGGGTCTTCACTTTCTGTGGCTCCGTCTTCTTTTGGGCTGTGGACACCACTGTCTCGCCTCCTTTGTTTGGGCAGTTGAAACTGTAATGCCCAATCTGGTGACACGAAAAACATTCCACCTCGCTTGCTTTCTTCGCCTTGCAATCTTTCATTTTGTGACCAAATCCGCCACAGTTGAAACAAGCATTAGATCCCGCCCGGCATTCACCACTGTGTTCTCTTCCACACTTCTCACATTTCTTTATATTTCCCTGTCGAGGCTGGCTTAAGCTTGATTTCCCTTTCTTCTTCAAATTCCCACTACTGCTCACTGACTTCCTTTTATTGAAACTAGGTCTTTCATCATTTCGGCGCTTTCCCACGTCTTCCACATTACGGGCAGCAATGATAGCACCGTCTAAAGTCTCGGCTTTCTTCACCTCCAACTCATAGTTCCACGGTAGTCCCCGAACATAACGGTTAACTCGGGATCGCTCAGTGGGATAAGATTCTCCCACAAAAGGCAACATATCACAGAACTTCTTTGTATATTCATCAACCGACGAATCTCCTTTCTTCAGCATCAGAAAATCTTCATTCATTTTTTCTAAGTCTCTCGTGGGACAGAATTTATTCTTAAGACATGAGATAAATTCAGCCCATGACCAGCCATAAACAAAATCTTTCCCCAAGCTTTCATACTTGGTATTCCACCATACCAAAGCATCATCTTTTAGTTATCGGGAAGCATAGTTAACTTGATCTTCTTCACCACACTTACTGGCTTGCATTACTTGTTCAATTTCCCGAATCCACCTCATAGTCACCTTTGGCTCAAAACTGCCGTGATACTCTGGCGGTTTACAAGCCATAAAGGACTTAAAAGAACAGCCCTTCCCCTTTTTCTTGTTTTCCCCACTGGCTTCTTCTTCAGTTGTCTTTTTAGAAACTTCCTGCGAGGAATGGGCACTGGGTTCACCCATTCGGCTATCAATGATGTTATTCACATCTTCCTTCAACTCAGTTCGTAAATTATTAATCAAATTCTGAATAGCTTCCATTGTGACGGGTTGTGGTGGTGGGTTTGGCTCAGCCCCAGCATTTCCAATAGCATTTCCAATAACATTGCCAGGTCCACTTTAGTCCTTAACTTCTTCCTTTTGTTCAAAAATGGTCACATGGTTCATATCTTTACAAACCAAGTTCCATTAACTAACAACTTAACATTTTCTTGACATTTTGGTCATTTCCATGTGAAATGACCATTTTGCCCCTTTTTGGTCAAGTTTCACTATTCACGCGGTAAAATTCCAAATTTTACATAAACTTTTATTTCTTACATTCTTATTTCACAAGAAACATATCATTTTACATAATGGTCTTATAATATGACAAAAGACCATTTTACCCTTTTTACAACTTTTTACGGGTTCTTACACACCGGGTCTTACTCAATGTCATGCCATGTTTTATAGGTATAAACCTATTTTTAGAATCTCTCATCTTGAATCCCTCTAAGATCTTATCTAAGTATGTATATTGGCTTAGTCCTATTAGTCATTCAACCTATCTCCATAGATCTTCTTACAAGGTTTTCTATTAAGTATCTATCTCCACAGATTCTTTTAGATCCTCGTACAAGGTTCTCTATCAATTATATATCTCCATAGATTCTTACACCATATAATACATCTTCCAAGTTCTTCATAATGAAACATTTCCAAGCTTTTGCACTTTGCAACATTGGGCATTGTTTCCTATAAGTGATGTGACACCAACATCCATAAAAAGGAAGACTACAATGCTCCTACTAGCCTTGACACATATTTCTGGCTTATTTTGCTTCTCGAAATTAAAACACTCTAACTTTCTCATTGAAACAAAATCCCAGCTGCGAGACGCTTGTTTAAGTCCATTAATGGACCTCTCAAGCTTGCACACTTTATCAGGATTCTTGGACTGTATAAAAAACTTTTGAATGTGTTACTTACACATCCTCTTAGTGTTTTCTGTTGAGGAAAGTGGTTTCTTTACATCCCATCTGCCATATTTCATAATCATGAAATGCAAGTAATATTTTGATAGATTTGATCATTGCTATTGGCGGCAAGGTTCTCTCAAAATCATATCATTGAGTTTGAGTGTAACCCTTTGCAACCAACCTAGCTTGAATGTGTGCATATTCCTGTCCATGCATGTCTTTTCCCAAAAGACTCATTGGCACCTAATGGTTTTTTAAACTAGGTGTGTGCTCAACCAAATTCCAAAATTGGTTATCATTCATGATCAATCAAATTCCAAACTTGATTATCATACATGGATTGAATCTCACTATCCATCACTTCCTTTCATTTAGTAGCCTATGGGCCTACCATAGTTTCCTTATAGTTCTTAAGCTTATCTAGGCCATTTAACGTGCCATCACTTTCCTAATTTGGAAACCAAGGAGCCAAATATGCACGACGTTCTCTATCAAATTTAAATAGGATGTGAGGATGTGTCAGATTTCTAAGCAATCTCTTTGCTCAGTCTCAACATGTTTCTCAACCTCTAGTTGAGCACTAGCCCCAACTCTAGGTTCTTCATTGGTCGATTCTTGAATATCATCAAGATCGATCTAGCTCCCACTAGCTTCTTAGAGTATAGGCTTCTATATTGGAAGATGGGCATTCGAGCAACAAACACTTTTTTCTTGGAAGGTTTCTAAAACCAACTACTCTAAGTACCTTTTCGGGATAACCAATGAAGTAACACATCTCTGATCTGGGTCCTCGTTTGTCTAGCGTTTTGCAATGAACAAAACCTCACAAGAGTAAGACACAATGGAATGCTAGTTCCCTTTTGTATTTGTCACTTATTAAGCCTTTAAGTGCTTAACACAATTAAGCACTAAAGGAAAAGCACTTCTACACCACTCATATTTGCAACTAGCTTCAAGAGGAATACAAGAGGGGAAAAGAAGAAGTGGCTGACGGTTTCCTCAAGAATAGGGCAAAAACTAGCTTGGTTTTTGGTCTTACACTCTCTTTATATACTCACACAAGATATCTAAGACCTATACCTCCATTAAATGCAAAGTGATGGCATGTAAGAAAAATGGGTTGTGTAAGAGGGAGGTTGACAAGCAACCTCCCATCCTTCCTTGAATATTTGGCCAACAAGAGAGAAAGAAGAGAGAGAAATAATTCAATTTCACAAACTAGATGTACTCATGTAACTAAAAGGTTGAGTGAAAACCAAAGTGTTCAAAAGCTTGTACATGAGTTATTAAATCATACTATATGATATAATAACTAGCTTATGCTTTATTGATTTATTATTTTCATAAAATAATAATTATCTCCTAATTAAATACAAGAGTTGGTTATTTATTAATAATCATTATTAATAATAAATATTCAATATGTGCCAACTTGCTTAAGGTGTGACCATATAGGATCACATGTTATTGGTAAACATCATTCTAAAATGATTCTTGAGCATATAGATACAACATTAATCTATTAAGATATATGAACAACTTCCATCAAGGTGATCAATGTCTCTACACCAACTTATGGACACAATCAACTAGACATGTCTTAACCTCATTTAGTGATAAAAAATCCAATTACATCTATATCATTATTTACCAAATCTAGGGTTTGTAATCAAAACCCATTTCAAGTTTCAATCATGAAATCAACCATCACAAAACACGTTTTCTACTTCCATTTCTACCTCATATCACAAATATACCACAAGTATTATTAATTACCACTTAAGGTTTACAAACCCCAACACATCTCATCTCAAAATCTTAAAAAAGTAGAAATTACCTTCAAGATCGCGTTGCCAAAGCTATTCCTCGAATTACACCTTGTTCCCCATCGATCTTGACTCACATGGACATTGAGGATCGTTCCCCTCTGACGTTCTTCGAAGGTTTGGGGTAAAAATGATCCAATAGATTGAGTTAGGGCTTTAAAATGTGACCAATTTGTACGACCTACGTGTTGCATCAGACATACGGACGCGTCGCCGCTTTCAACCAAATGTGTCGCCTCACTAGGGCTCAACGCGTCGCGATCTTATATCAACAACTTACACTTTCGAAATCTAACCTTAAATAGTTAAGCTACTTAGGGAATGTGTGTCAAGTACTCCTAACCTACGCGCCACATAATTTTGACAGAAAACATTTTGTCCCAATTAAAACGTCTAACTCCTCTAAAATTTGGTTTCACGACATCAAACTTACACATCATAGTATAATCACATATCATGACACGACCATGTCATGGAACATGAAAATTGTATGATTTTCATCAAAAATGACCAAATTGCCCTTATGGTTAAATTTACGTCATTAACATTATCAATAAAATGCAAATACAATTACTCATAGAATTTGTTCCTTACAAGAAGAAGTCTGCTACAGATGTTAACAATTTGACATTGGTATATCACCCAGAAGCAAATGAGAGTGACTTAAATTTGTAGAACTCTATTCATCACGTGATTACACGTGTAGATAATCAAAAGAGGGATTATGAACTGTGTGGGACAAGTTACTGTTATGACAGAAGTTATCAATCACGAAAGTAATATAATAAAACTACATAAAACGTAATTTACTAACATAAATTACAACAAGAAAATGTAATCAAACTATAGAATTACAACAAAATACGTACTTGAATTTGATTACAGAAATTGAAACACTAAATTGTAGATTTAGGCCTGCGTTGCAGTGTCCTAAGACAGAAAGTTCCTGGGTATGGATCTGTCTTGATGATTCAACAATCTATTCAAAATTGTATCTTGAATCTTACAAATTGATCTAAGTCCCCATCTAGAAGGTTTTGAAGAACAATTGTGAGAGAAAGTTTTTCTATAATAATTCTGTGTCACTCGAATTGGCGCCAAAAATGGTATTCTTATTCCAGTCACAAATCAAATGAAACCTGTTATCCTTATTTTTGAGATTATCAAATTTTTAAATATCATCTTCAATATTTAGCATTCAAAATCTTATTATTACAGTACGATGGTACACGATAAATCGACGTCAGGTCCTTTGGGAAGAAACATACAATTTTGGTACGAGAAAAGCATACTTGAGTCCATTATCTTATTTTATGTTCTAATCTATATCCAAGTAGGCAAGTACCTACAATAATTGAACATAGATCGCATGTTGGCCTACATGTTTTGCGATTTTACTTTGAACATTTGGACCGGCTATTTCTCGAATATGAAAAATAATGGGCTCATTTCAAAGTAACCTTTACGTTACTTAAAGAGGTCGAAATGCAATTTTTAACATCTTTTTTTGGTATTTTTATATTCTTTTATTCTGACTGCTGTATTTGTTTTCTTTATCTACAATATATATATATATATATATATATATATATATATATATATATATATATATATATATATATATATATATATATATATACTACATTAAAAAGGAAAAATGGTTTCCTTATTTGGAAACTCTTAAAATTAAGAGGTACCATTTGTTATGCACAAGATACTCCCATTGATGCACGAAACTTTTCTTCTCCGTTTTATACCCATAAATCTGTTTCCGTTCCCTTGATTTTCTCAAATACGTGAATGTTTGATTTTGAATACCAACCTACCCGTATTTTAGGTGAGGTTTATTTTGATGTGGCCTGTATAAATCGGAATATGATCAAGTCTCTTGTCAAACCCTAACCTTCCCACTCTCTCAAAATCTACGCTCCCCTTCTTAGATACAGAAATCCAGACCGAAGAAGATAAAAATTTAAGGCGTTTCATACCAATTTGTTTGGACTTTATACAATTGTATTTTGAAATTAATTTATTGTTTGCTTTGGTTTTTGTTTGAGCAGTATTTTCGTCTCACCTGGATCGATGAGGGAGCCAAACGTACGAAGATGCTCTCCTGGCAACGACGGCCTCACCACAAACGGTGAATATTTCCTTCTCCTCCAATGTTTTCGTTATTCGATTTCCAATTCTACTGCCTCCGTTCCTTTGGTGGATGAAGGTTTAGGTTAATATGCAATCAGAATTGATTTCAATTGGTTATTTTTAGGGAAAAAATGTTGTCATCGTTGGGTTCCTCTAAGTTCATTTCATATCCATAAATCGATATTATCTCCATCTTATTCTCCCGTGAATGTTGTTTATCATGATGCGTTTATTAGTTGATTTGATTGGGGTTATAGGGTAAGTGAAGCCATGAATTTTTTTGACAAGTCGAAAAGGTTTGTATCCCGATGAAGTTTAATTTTTTTTATATTTTTGTTGCTTTTTATATGTTTTTTGCTTTTTATTTTTGTTGCTTTTTATAAGAGCAAGGGAGAATATGGCAAGGTGACTAGAAGACAAGATTAGAGAATTTTGGTGCATGTCATGGTTAGCTCAAGCTAAGATGTACAGGAGACTTTGAAGGATCTCTTAATCGACGGTATTGTAGTTTAATTAGTCATTCGCTGTTTATTTGATCTTGAATTTTTTTTTTCCTATTTTCGATTTTGGAACTAAGCAGGGTTACAAATTTTGAATTTTTATTAAGCTTTTTTTGGTTGAGTATGGAAGCGCACCTCAAGAGCAGGTATATGAACCTGAAGGCATGATAGTCATGCTCAAGAACGGAGAAGATGGTGGATTCTTTTCATACACAAATATATATTATTATGGTTACATGTTTTCACTTTTTATTTTTAAAATTTTTCTAAATCCTATATTGTAGATGCAACACAAACATCCATTGGTGGGGATTTTAGAATGTTCCCTATGCATAGTATGATTTGATGGTGCGCTGTGTAGGAATATGTTGCAATTTTTTCGAGCTGCTAGGATTATTGTACGTATGGTTACAAGTGATTACATAAATACTGCAAATCCAATTGCTATAGAATGTGAGATTTTATAACTTTTTCATTTTAGCCCATTACGGCATTACCCATTGCTTCAGGTTTCTAATCGTTTTGTACATGCTTCTTATAAAATAGCTAGGAACATAGTTCATGATGGAGAGAAAAGTCATGACATTATTGGAGTTCATAAACGTCACCTGTGCGATATACTCTTTTTATTCCCTTGTTCAATAATGAGTTTTAACTTGCATCCAATCACCCATAATTATTAAAGGATCACTTTAGATTTCTTGAAAGGGTGCTACTATAGATACACCCCATATACACCTTTTAACAAAAGTCAACTACTTTGAACCAATTATATCTTATTTGTACGGAAAACAATGCAGTTTTAACCAATAAAAAAAGTTGACTTACATTTAGGGTGTATATGAAGTATAATTGGGGTGTTTATTTGGTGTTTCCCTTCTTGAAATATATGATTTGAGAGCTAAAAGAAAAATAAAGCATAGGAGGAATCATTAATTTTTAGGCTATCTCACAATAGTGGTGTGCTTGGATTTGCTGGTATGGCATTGGACACTAATTTGTTTGCTACATTATGCGAGTATTGATGAAGGAACATTGGGAAGGAGGCTTTCTAATGTGATAAGACTAGCTGGTGGCTTTTATAAAAATGTTGAGCATGTTTTTCATAAAAAATATTAAGACAGTGAAAGTCGTCAGTCTTTGGTGCAATGTCTATATCTTATTAATCATATAATTTATTAAAACTATTATCTAATTGTATTATTTTGAATTAATTATTAACTTAAAATAACTATGATAGACTTGCGAATACATTCAATGTCATATATAAATAGTGTTTCAAAATTTATGATAACAAGCTATGTTTTTGTTATTTATGACATTTTTATTTTTATTTTTAGTACATATTGATGCCTCATTTTGAGTTGTGACTTATTTCCAATTACCTTATTTGTTGAGATTTTTTTTATTAAATATCATTCTATACTATATATGATTTGTGGTTGTTATCTTTGTTTTGTTTTGTTTTTTTTTTTTTAAATTTTCAAGCGTATAGTACACATGTGGTTATTCTTGTATAAAGTGTGGTTTATTCTTGTATAAAGTGTTATGTGATTAATAATGTACAATAAGTCATATATTATTAAAAATTTCATATGTGGTTTATTCTTATATAATTTTGTTAACCTCTCATCAATTTGCATTAGTTACACCTCACACAAGTTATTAAACTCTACATTTTTTTAGCGAAACATCTAACCGAACTGCGTTGTGCTCGCCCCAAACAATTTGTGTCCCGCCGTATTGCGCGGGTTCACAACTAGTAAGTATATATATATATACTTACTAGTTGTGAACCCGCGCAATACGGCGGGACACAAATTGTTTGGGGCGAGCACAACGCAGTTCGGTTAGATGTTTCGCTAAAAAATGTAGAGTTTAATAACTTGTGTGAGGTGTAACTAATGCAAATTGATGAGAGGTTAACAAAATTATATAAGAATAAACCACATGTGAAATTTTTAATAATATATGACTTATTGTACATTATTAATCACATAACACTTTATACAAGAATAAACCACACTTTATACAAGAATAACCACATGTGTACTATACGCTTGAAAATTTAAAAAAAAAAAAACAAAACAAAGATAACAACCACAAATCATATATAGTATAGAATGATATTTAATAAAAAAAATCTCAACAAATAAGGTAATTGGAAATAAGTCACAACTCAAAATGAGGCATCAATATGTACTAAAAATAAAAATAAAAATGTCATAAATAACAAAAACATAGCTTGTTATCATAAATTTTGAAACACTACTTATATATGACATTGAATGTATTCGCAAGTCTATCATAATTATTTTAAGTTAATAATTAATTCAAAATAATACAATTAGATAATAGTTTTAATAAATTATATGATTAATAAGATATAGACATTGCACCAAAGACTGACGACTTTCACTGTCTTAATATTTTTTTATGAAAAACATGCTCAACATTTTTATAAAAGCCACCAGCTAGTCTTATCACATTAGAAAGCCTCCTTCCCAATGTTCCTTCATCAATACTCGCATAATGTAGCAAACAAATTAGTGTCCAATGTCATACCAGCAAATCCAAGCACACCACTATTGTGAGATAGCCTAAAAATTAATGATTCCTCCTATGCTTTATTTTTCTTTTAGCTCTCAAATCATATATTTCAAGAAGGGAAACACCAAATAAACACCCCAATTATACTTCATATACACCCTAAATGTAAGTCAACTTTTTTTATCGGTTAAAACTGCATTGTTTTCCGTACAAATAAGATATAATTGGTTCAAAGTAGTTGACTTTTGTTAAAAAGTGTATATGGGGTGTATCTATAGTAGCACCCTTTCAAGAAATCTAAAGTGATCCTTTAATAATTATGGGTGATTGGATGCAAGTTAAAACTCATTATTGAACAAGGGAATAAAAAGAGTATATCGCACATGTGACGTTTATGAACTCCAATAATGTAATACCGTAATTTTAATTTATGGTAGAGTTATTTTAATTTTTGATATAAACGAGATTAGATGAGTTAAAACACGAGTTAAGATGTTTAGAAACCCATCTATGAGAAGTTGGATGTTAAAAAGAGTAAAAGAAACAACTTGGGTTCTTGAAAGGTCAAACCGGGTCGAGCTTTAAAACACGGGTCGAGTTGGGTTGAAATAAAAATGGAAAAAGAGTAACCCGGGTCGTGTTAAGGAACCCGGGTCGTGTTCGAGAAAACCCGGGTCGGGTTGGAGAAGCCGGACCGTGCTGCGCCTTGGACTGAAAAACGTGATTTTTGCGTATATGGACCCGGGTCGGGTTACGGTGCAGATACTATTTAAGTGAGAAAACCTCATTTCGAAGGAAACAAAACCCATTTCGATTTTTAGAGCTCCAGATGCGATTTTTGATGAAATTAAGCCTGGAGAATCGTTAGGAAGCGTGGAGAGACTCGAATCAAACCCCGTAAACGCGTGCTCGATTCCTAATTTCTCGAGGTGAGTATCTCTCGGTTTTGGGGGTTTTAAACCCTAGCTTTCAATCTTTGCGTTTTAGCTATAAATTGTTATATACGTTGTTAGTAGGTTGTTAGTGGATGCCTTTAGAGTTATTGGTGAGATTATTGTCGAGTTCCTACGGTTGAATGAGTATAACCGTGGATTTGGGGGTTTCGGTAAATATGGAGTTGATAATTACCGTTTATACTCCTTTTTCCTCTTTTGATTGATACATCTTTGAGATAGATGATATTGAGATGATTGTGGATGTTGAAGAATTGATTTAGACTATGGTGATATAACCAAGTCTAGCGAACAGAAGCCTGGTACGTGCAATTTGGGAGTTCCATGTACCAAGCCGATATTAGGTGAGTAGTTATAATTCATTATGTATAGTTTGACTATATCTAAATTGAATTATGGTACATGTTAATTTGTTGAGATAATTAAATTGTATGAGTTAAACAAGGTTTAGAATTCACTGTTATATACGAGTACTTGGTTTGAATGAATATACCGAATGACTGAGACAATCATAGAGATTGAGTTAATACATATGTTTTACATATATCTGTGTGTTGTATTGATATTGCGGTAGCTTAGAATTAAAGTGATTATGTTAATTGTGAATAACAAGAGACGAGTTATAAGCTATACTTGAGCATAAAATCAGAGTATATACTAGAGTGAGTGACTTAAAGAGTCTTGAGTTTGATTGTTACAACCATGATAACTGTTATAATTGAGCATAATAAATAGTGAAATGAGTTCATACGAGTATGTAAGATTGAGTTTATGAGTAGTATCAGTTGAGATACTTATTTATTGAGTTGATATTACTATTAATTAGCTGGTGTTTGTAAAGCTAATATGTTTGCAGGTTTCAGAGTTTAGAGAGAGTAAATATTGCTAATGAGACTAGCAAGAAGAAGAATGAGAAGAGAGTTTACTAAAAGAGATTGTGGAGTATGATTGAGATTTCTCACTAAGCTTTATAAGCTTACACTTGAATGTTGTGTTGTTTTGCAGGTATTGGTAGATGTGATAGGGGAAGGCATGTGATAAAGAGAGATGGACAACTTAGAGTCTGTCCTTTAGTTGTAATAGATTTAATTGTAATGCCTGGTCATAAGTTTAAGGACCTTATTGTGTAATTATTAATATTGATAATATCTTGTTTCCATGGTTTGAGTACAAGTATACCCAAGTTATTGTGTCATTGTTTGAAAAAATTTTGGGTGTACTTTGTATGAGAAACCGGGTGTTACAAGTTGGTATCAGAGCATGATTTAAGCGAACTAGGTCTTTGAGTGTAGAGTCCTAGACTTGAACCGAGAAGAGAGAGCCCCTATCACATGCTTGGAAAAGATACGGCTGCAGATGTTAGTGTATGAGTTAAGTATAAGTATTCTGTTATATTATTATTTGTTGTTTTCTGTGTGTAAATACAGATATGGAGTCAGATGAAGGATGAGTTGAGAAATTGGTAAGAGCCGGTTGGACCAATAGTGGATGATGAGACGAGATTTTGGCTGATATGAGATATCAACCAACGAGAAGAAAAGAAATTCAGTTAATTATGAGATGTTAACCGAATATGAGATGAGATTCTGTTGATGGCAAATTTCCAAATGATGATTAGATGTTAAGATGAGATCCCGATCGAGGCAAAATTTTAACTGAGGATGAGAAAGAGTTTGAGCATATGTTGAGCATGAGCTAAGAGTTGAGATATGTGAGTGTAGCCGAGTACACTCAAGATTTGAGAACCGCGGTACGCAAGGTTCAACTAATGAGGAGACGAGATTTTGTTGCTATGAGGTATGTAAGTAATTTTACTTAACATGTTAGCTGTAACGTGTCGCACGTGTTTAAATTGTTGATAATACATGTAATAGAATATGTATAAAATATGTAGACACGTAAAAGATCAATTGAGATTACATGTATTAGAGAATTGTGGTTATAAAGTGTAGTAATCGGCATTGAGATGAGAATCTCATGTCCATTTGAAATAATGTTTACATATCACATAACGAGTGCTTTGTGATTGTATATAACTGAGATTATAATTGGTTGTTTGACGAGTACTTAACAACCTTAGAGAAGTGTGTATAAAGAGTATATACATGGTAAATATATATATATTGCTTGTTGTTTCACAGATGTGACGAGATTTCTGTGTACGAGTACTGTGTGGTTGAGACCACATGTTCTGTGGGGCCACATAACTAGTACTTATGAATGATCGCAATGAATGGCTGAGATAGCCAAAAGAGTGTGAGTTGAGAAAGACAGTGAGTGTGTAGTTGATTACACACTATAACTGACTATGAGTTGACATACTGAGAATTGAACTGTGTGGTTTGGAGTTGTCACAGAATGAGATATTTGTGACAGCGTTATCAGAGGACACTTGAGTAACCACATAAAGAGTACCTTGTGGTTATAAATTGAGAGAACCTAGAGTGGTTCATCTAGGCCTTATTGGCTTAGAGATTGAGTTAGTTACTGAGTAAATATGATTGAGACCACATAATTGTGGGACCATATGTCGAGTAAATGTGGTTGAGACCACATATTTTGTGGGACCATATATCAAGTAAAGTGGTTGAGACCACATACTTTGTTGGGCTACATAATGAGTAAATGTGATTGAGACCACATATTACGTGGGGTTACATATTGAGTAGCTGAGGTTGAGGCCACATATTTCTGTGGAACCACAAGACGAGTATCTTGTGGTTAGAGCAGTGAGGATCTTTGTGACTCAAACGAAAGGAGGAGTGACGGTGAGTCTATATGGCTTGAGACCGTAAGGGAGAATTCCTAGAGTAAAAGAGGAGATGGATTGAAATCAGAAAATGGTACGAGGTACCATGATTTGATCAGAGGACAGTATGAGATACCGTAACACAGCGTTGAGTGCTGAGACCAGAGAACGGCACGAGGTACCGTGAGAGAGTGTTGAGCAATGAGGTCGACGAACGGTACGAAGTATTATGAGATAGTGTTGATTAGTGAGTTTGGAGAACAATACGGGGTACTGTAAGATACTATGAATGATGAGACCAAATGATGGTACGGGGTACCAAGAGTTAAGCCAGAGTGGTGCTATAGTGTTGTGCTTGTGTGTAGACAGGCATGTACGTTATGATGATGTAGAGTAATGAGACATGTACTATCCTTGCGTATGGATAGATATGAATGCAGCAGTAAGCTTGTGTGGCTTAAAACCTACGGGTTTAGAAGAGGACGAATCAGAGGCTGAGTAACAGTAAAGAGGTATTGTGAGATAATACAATGAGTAATACTATTGAGAAATGTTATTGTGAGTATGTGTGTTTATCAAATAATCGTGTTGAGAATGTGTGAGATATCTTTCATGTTGAATGAGACAGAATTCTATAAATGTATGATGAAAAGATATGAGTTGAAAAGAGGAGAAAAGTAATTGTAATTGTGATTGATAGGATTCGTTCCTTAGCAATCAAATCGATTACTGCCAATGAGAGAAATTTGTGAATGTCGAGATAACAAAACTACTTATTCGTATGAGACGATGGATAGTAGATTTTGTTATAATAATGTTAAGTTATTTTCTTGAGATTAATGAGTTAGTCGAGTGATGAGATATGATCTCACCGTAGAGATTGCGGTGTTGAACATTATTAATTCTTTGCGAGTTGTGTGTAGAAATTACGGTGAGCCGTATGTATGTACGATTTATTTTGTGTCATTATAATGAATTAGAAATTTAGATGAGAATGACGGAGAGATGGCAAGGGGAGAATTCTTACTAATGATGTGTCAGGAGAAATATATGCAATTGTGTTGAAAATTTATCTGATAATAAATTATCGAGTTTGATATAGATCTAATGATTATCGATTGAGTGAGAGCATGATGTGGATTGTCCACATAAGAGATGATATAATAAGCGAGTACATTGTGAGAAACAACAGGAGGTATGCTGTTGAACTAAGATAAAAAGGAGTTAATTGGTGGAAGATTGTTAGTTGTATATTGGGTGAAAACCTAATATGTGTGATGAGGAGGGAGCAGAGATGAATGTGTTTTTCAGAGAAGTTGAAGTCGGTTGTGGTGATGAGACAACTGAAACAGATTTTGTGTGATTAAAGTGTCGAGAGTTAAATAACAAATTCAGAGGAGGCGTGAGTGAAACTTGAGATAGTTTCTAATATTTTGTTATTTCTGGATTTTTATCCTAGTATTATAAGCTATGTTGATGAGAAATCAATTATTCACATGTTGCAATATGAGAAGTAAATTAAGAGAGAATGTGGCCTTGGAATCGGTGGGACCGTTTTCTTTATTGAGTTAGAGTAAACCATTTTAAGGAGATTGGAAATGGAAGTTGAATCTCAAATAGTTATTGAGATTAGTGTTATAGAAAGAGTGGATGGTACGCTGAGAATATGGCTCGATGTGAACCATAGATATAGGTGTGTGTAAGTGATGATAGTGATTGGAGTATCACTTGAAGAGTGAGGTGAGATACCTTCGTATCGGCAAAGCTATAACAAGGGAGTGCCCTGAAAGAGTGAGTGGTTGTCCATGTGAAATGGTAACAACCAATGTGGTTATAGAGATCATATTACGAGAATAATGGCGGGCGTAAAGATTTTGCGGAAAGAGAAGTCGAATGAGAAAGTTTCTAAATGTAATGTGAATCGAGGGAGCTTGATTTCTATAGCTATATTATGAGTAAATAAGATGCGACGGTATGTACATGTTATATGAGTTGACGAGAGGATAATATCATTATCATACGTAATGATTGATTGCGGTGGTGAGATGATTGTATAAGCCATGCCTAGTCTAAGAGATTCCGAGGACGGAATCTTTTGAAGGGGGTAAGAACTTGTAATACCGTAATTTTAATTTATGGTAGAGTTATTTTAATTTTTGATATAAACGAGATTAGATGAGTTAAAACACGAGTTAAGATGTTTAGAAACCCATCTATGAGAAGTTGGATGTTAAAAAGAGTAAAAGAAACAACTTGGGTTCTTGAAAGGTCAAACCGGGTCGAGCTTTAAAACACGGGTCGAGTTGGGTTGAAATAAAAATGGAAAAAGAGTAATCCGGGTCGTGTTAAGGAACCCGGGTCGTGTTCGAGAAAACCCGGGTCGGGTTGGAGAAGCCGGACCGTGCTGCGCCTTGGACTGAAAAACGTGATTTTTGCGTATATGGACCCGAGTCGGGTTCTGTAACCCAGGTCGGGTTACGGTGCAGATACTATTTAAGTGAGAAAACCTCATTTCGAAGGAAGCAAAACCCATTTCGATTTTTAGAGCTCCAGATGCGATTTTTGATGAAATTAAGCCTGGAGAATCGTTAGGAAGCGTGGAGAGACTCGAATCAAACCCCGTAAACGCGTGCTTGATTCCTAATTTCTCGAGGTGAGTATCTCTCGGTTTTGGGGGTTTTAAACCCTAGCTTTCAATCTTTGCGTTTTAGCTATAAATTGTTATATATGTTGTTAGTAGGTTGTTAAGGGATGCCTTTAGAGTTATTGGTGAGATTATTGTCGAGTTCCTACGGTTGAATGAGTATAACCGTGGATTTGGGGGTTTCGGTAAATATGGAGTTGATAATTACCGTTTATACTCCTTTTTCCTCTTTTGATTGATACATCTTTGAGATAGATGATATTGAGATGATTGTGGATGTTGAAGAATTGATTTAGACTATGGTGATATAACCAAGTCTAGCGAACAGAAGCCTGGTACGCGCAATTTGGGAGTTCCATGTACCAAGCCGATATTAGGTGAGTAGTTATAATTCATTATGTATAGTTTGACTATATCTAAATTGAATTATGGTACATGTTAATTTGTTGAGATAATTAAATTGTATGAGTTAAACAAGGTTTAGAATTCACTGTTATATACGAATACTTGGTTTGAATGAATATACCGAATGACTGAGACAATCATAGAGATTGAGTTAATACATATGTTTTACATATATCTGTGTGTTGTATTGATATTGCGGTAGCTTAGAATTAAAGTGATTATGTTAATTGTGAATAACAAGAGACGAGTTATAAGCTATACTTGAGCATAAAATCAAAGTATATACTAGAGTGAGTGACTTAAAGAGTCTTGAGTTTGATTGTTACAACCATGATAACTGTTATAATTGAGCATAATAAATAGTGAAATGAGTTCATACGAGTATGTAAGATTGAGTTTATGAGTAGTATCAGTTGAGATACTTATTTATTGAGTTGATATTACTATTAATTAGCTGGTGTTTGTAAAGCTAATATGTTTGCAGGTTTCAGAGTTTAGAGAGAGTAAATATTGCTAATGAGACTAGCAAGAAGAAGAATGAGAAGAGAGTTTACTAAAAGAGATTGTGGAGTATGATTGAGATTTCTCACTAAGCTTTATAAGCTTACATTTGAATGTTGTGTTGTTTTGCAGGTATTGGTAGCTGTGATAGGGGAAGGCATGTGATAAAGAGAGATGGACAACTTAGAGTCTGTCCTTTAGTTGTAATAGATTTAATTGTAATGCCTGGTCATAAGTTTAAGGACCTTATTGTGTAATTATTAATATTGATAATATCTTGTTTCCATGGTTTGAGTACAAGTATACCCAAGTTATTGTGTCATTGTTTGAAAAATTTTGGGTGTACTTTGTATGAGAAACCGGGTGTTACAAATAATGTCATGACTTTTCTCTCCATCATGAACTATGTTCCTAACTATTTTATAATAAGCATGTACAAAACGATTAGAAACCTGAAGCAATGGGTAATGCCGTAATGGGCTAAAATGAAAAAGTTATAAAATCTCACATTCTATAGCAATTGGATTTGCAGTATTTATGTAATCACTTGTAACCATACGTACAATAATCCTAGCAGCTCGAAAAAATTGCAACATATTCCTACACAGCGCACCATCAAATCATACTATGCATAGGGAACATTCTAAAATCCCCACCAATGGATGTTTGTGTTGCATCTACAATATAGGATTTAGAAAAATTTTAAAAATAAAAAGTGAAAACATGATAACCATAATAATATATATTTGTGTATGAAAAGAATCCACCATCTTCTCCGTTCTTGAGCATGACTATAATGCCTTCAGGTTCATATACCTGCTCTTGAGGTGCGCTTCCACACTCAACCAAAAAAAGCTTAATAAAAATTCAAAATTTGTAACCCTGCTTAGTTCCAAAATCGAAAATAGGAAAAAAAAAACTTTTCAAGATCAAATAAACAGCGGATGACTAATTAAACTACAATACCGTCGATTAAGAGATCCTTCAAAGTCTCCTGTACATCTTAGCTTGAGCTAACCATGACGTGCACCAAAATTCTCTAATCTTGTCTTCTTGTCACCTTGCCATCTTCTCCCTTGCTCTTATAAAAAGCAACAAAAATAAAAAGCAAAAAACATATAAAAAGCAACAAAAATAAAAAAAAATTTAAACTTCATCGGGATACAAACCTTTTCGACTTGTCAAAAAAATCCATGGCTTCACTTACCCTATAACCCCAATCAAATCAACTAATAAACGCATCATGATAAACAACATTCATGGGAGAATAAGATGGAGATAATATCGATTTATGGATATGAAATGAACTTAGAGGAACCCAACGATGACAACACTTTTTCCCTAAAAATAACCAATTGAAATCAATTCTGATTGCATATTAACCTAAACCTTCATCCACCAAAGGAACGGAGGCAGTAGAATTGGAAATCGAATAACGAAAACATTGGAGGAGAAGGAAATATTCACCGTTTGTGGTGAGGCCGTCGTTGCCAGGAGAGCATCTTCGTACGTTTGGCTCCCTCATCGATCCAGGTGAGACGAAAATACTGCTCAAACAAAAACCAAAGCAAACAAGAAATTAATTTCAAAATACAATTGTATAAAGTCCAAACAAATTGGTATGAAACGCCTTAAATTTTCATCTTCTTCGGTCTGGATTTCTGTATCTAAGAAGGGGAGCGTAGATTTTGAGAGAGTGGGAAGGTTAGGGTTTGACAAGAGACTTGATCATATTCCGATTTATACAGGCCATATCAAAATAAACCTCACCTAAAATACGGGTAGTTTGGTATTCAAAATCAAACATTCACGTATTTGAGAAAATCAAGGGAACGGAAACAGATTTATGGGTATAAAACGGAGAAGAAAAGTTTCGTTCATCAATGGGAGTATCTTGTGCATAACAAATGGTACCTCTTAATTTTAAGAGTTTCCAAATAAGGAAACCATTTTTCCTATTTAATGTAGTATATATATATATATATATATATATATATATATATATATATATATATATATATATATATATATATATATATATATATATATATATATATATATATATATATAATAGGATACTAGATTTGTCAATTTCCGAGATCAATTTCATGGATGCACACCTTACTAGTTTGATTGATCTTTAGTGTTTTATTTTTCTGCTTTTTTGATTTTGTATATAGAATCAAAATATTTGCTTTAATACGATACCATTGTACACATAAAGAAGTGAAAATCTAACACCATATCGTCTATGTCCTTTCTCATGTCCGAAGATTTGATGAGATTTAAATTTGTGTGGTGTTTTAGAGACTTAATATTATTTTTTTATTTTCAAAAAGGGTTTCACTCTGTGTGTGGAACACGTTTCCTGTCAATACATGGTGCCAAGGTGTCGTTTTAGATGAGGATGACAAAGAATTTATGTATAGTGCTCCAATCTTGTCGAGTGATATAAAAAAACATATAAGTTTATAGACCAATGTGAACAAGACGAAAGTGGAAAAAATAACCAAACTTTAAAATAAGCCTAACTTTTAATTTTGTAGTTACGAAACCTGTGAGCAACTCACAAAAAGGTCTCGACGGACGGGACAAACGTTATGAAAAAAAAAAAATTAAAGGTGTTTGGGCCAACTACCAAATCCAATTTCCTTTAATCGTGGTCTTTTTAAAAGCAATTATGTTTTTAGAAGATTCTTGGTGTTTGGTTCTTAATTATTTTTGTTTTTGTTAAATCACGCGTCAATCATTTGGCGATTTTTTACGACCTTGATTTGATTTCAAACTTAAAAAATATGGTCGCACTTGCGAAAAATTAAAACCGGTACTTGTAAGAACATTTTTTCTTTTTGCAACTTTGAATGACATTAAATAATATTATGTGTTTTATCCAATCGTTTGGTTACTTGCATTAGGCTCGAGGGAGTGGCCTCGCCAAAGCCCTCGCCAAAGCCTCGCCAAGCCTCGCCAAACCACACCCTCCTCCCTCGTTTTCGCTGTCGCCATCCACCCCTCGCCAATATATCAGCGACCTCGCCATCAACAAGCCATAGCAACATGACTTGTACATTTTAACATGAGAGTTGTACATTTTAGCATGGTTAGCACATGCTGACTGGTCCCACCAAATTTGGTCAGCATGTACTAAGCTGATGTGACAAGTTTAGCATGTTCAGCACATGCTAACCACTCCCTCCAGCCTTATGCGTAAATATATTGAAGGTTTTTCTTCATTTGATCCCATAGGACAAGAAGTCAAGAAGATGAAGATGTTTTATTTTAGTTTTTGTTTTATATGAATTTGCTTTCGAGGTTGCAGGAGAAAACAATGGAGACGGTTGAAAAAAC
Organism: Cichorium intybus; assembly: GCA_023525715.1. Taxonomy (NCBI): domain Eukaryota; kingdom Viridiplantae; phylum Streptophyta; class Magnoliopsida; order Asterales; family Asteraceae; genus Cichorium; species Cichorium intybus. The sequence continues at coordinate 43,129,673 of CM042012.1, read as the reverse complement.
GATTTCGTACTTCACTCATTCGTTCGGAACATTGTATGGATCTTTATCTCACACGGGGACACAACTATAAATGTAAAAAGAAAAAAATAATTGTCGTATCGTTTTTTATTGTTGTCGTCCGCATGTATAAGAGTGAATCCTTCGATTCTTTAGTTAAAGAAAAGTGATGAAGAAACAAAAAAGAATATTGGGAATTGCAATTTTTATTTCTTAAAAAATAGTCATAAGTTTAGCAAAAGACCAATTTTATAATGTTATAATATACGAAGCCTTTAATCTAATGCTTTCCCCGGCGGCTACAAGGGTGTTAGTGATTTTTTATTTAAAGTTTTTATAGGTTTATTATAGTTTGATATCGATAAAAAATAGTTTCAAGTATTTGGATATGAATATTTTATAAGTATTTAAGATCCGTTTGGTTGTGTGAAAACTGTTTTCTTGGATTTCAATAAAATGTTTTCTGAAAATGGAGTGGAGCTTTTATTTTTAGTTTTCAATGAAAATTTTTAAAAATGTGTTTGGTTGAAACGAATGAAGTTTTCACTTTCTAGTTTAAAAATTAGAAAACGAGTTTGATTTTGTATTTCCTGCCAATTTTATTTTTTATTTTTTGTTATTTCAAATATTTCTCCTCGAACACATCCCTACTCATTCCTTATATTCATCTACACCCCACTCACACTCACACCCATACGTCACCCACACACACTCACACATTACTCATCCATGCTCACCCGCAATCTTTCCCATCCTCGCCCCTACACATCTGTCCACCCACCACACCGCCGCACCCACACCCACCCAACTATTTTAAAGGGGATTCTTTAAGGATTCTTTTAATTCTACTTATTATTGACTTGTTTAAGGATTTTTAATACGTCTATCTACGTTACACATATAAACACAACTTTTTTAAACAATAAATAATAACTTATCAGCTTATTAAGTTGGTAACACATAAGTTAAAACAATCATTTTTTAAACCCTATTTTGACACCGGATAATTTAATAAGCTTTTGATAAGAAAAAAAAAACAAGTTGCTTTAAATAATCAATCTCAAACACCCCATAAAAATAAAAGTCCTATGAACTTTTTTTTGAAGGTTTTAAATAAAATGAGGAATTCATGAATCAACATGTATATAGGGATAATTTACATAGTTTATTCGATATTTTTTTAAATAAAATGAAAACAATCTTTTTTTTTAAAACGGCAAATACATACACAATCTTGTGATATGATTCGCAATGTGGTAACATCTAGGGGTGAGCTTGGTCCTGGAACCGAACCGACCCGGATCGAGACCGAGATAAGACATTAGATGGAACCGAGAACCAACCAAAGTAGAGGACTTGGTCTTGGGGATGGGTTCGGGTATGCTCGGGTTTGGTAGTGTTTTACCGGAGCAGGACCAAGCGCTTATTTTTGGGTCCGGGTTTGATCTTGGTACCGGGTTTGGTCTTGGGACCGAGAGAACCGAGCAGGACCAAGCACTTACTTTTTGTAACACCCGGATTTTAAAACAAAACACCCCTGAAAATTTTTCATTTAAAACATAGGTTTCGGTACTTAAAACCATAAACAAAGGGGTATATTTTAATAAAAACGGGTACAAGCGTATCAAGGAGTATACAAATATAATAACCTCCTTATAAGCCGGGCTGCTACTGACAGCATCTACAAGTCCACTTCTTGAGTCACGGACTTTGTCCTTACCCTTATCAGGGTTATGCTAACCTGCAGGGACATTTAACAAACGGTATGAGCTACAAAGCTCAGTGAGTAATCATTTCTGCAAATAACACGTATAAAAATACACTCATATATCTATTTGGATATCGGATCCAAACTCCTAGCCTTACTGGCTGACCAATTATCTCTTAGGATTTCACATCCTAATTTATAGCCTTACAGGCTAAATCATAATGACCTGCAATTATCAAGCCACGTCAGTTATTTGCACATATAATCATATCTAACCATTTCTGTCCCATGATTCTTAGTCACAATGGACTACATCATATGTCATGGCTATATAAGCCGCACCATGTCATATTCAATATACAAGTCATAGCCCAAAGGCTGCACCAGCTGCGTTCAATAATCCGATATCATAGTCAAAAGACTGCACTATTTGGACTAAAAGTCAAATATCAAAATCAAATATGGCTCACGGGTTTGTCCCGCTTTTGCCTAGACTCACGGCTCCGTTCTTGTCATGTCATTGACTCACGGCTTACCCGGTATTGTCTTTTTACTGACTCACAGCTCCGTTCTTGTCTATTATAGACTCACGGCTTATCTGGTATTGTCGCATTGTTTATTCATTTATTGACTCACAGCTCCGTTCTTGTCTATCGCAGACTCACGGCTTATCTGGTATTGTCGTATCATTACTTTTTATTATCATTATTGACTCACAGCTCCGTTCTTGTCTATCATAGACTCACGGCTTATCTGGTATTGTCATTTTATTTCTATTATTTCTGTCCCCCAAAACTGTTTCAACCTGTAACAGTCCAATCAACACATATCACATATGATATAAGTGAGATTACTCACCTGGATGCTAGCTGTATTTGAATCCCGGTTGTTTCTTGCCTTTGCGTGCCCCACAACCTTTTTGTCCCATACCTATTTATCCATTTCATATCAAATGATAATAGGTTAGTAATCATTTCAATTGACTCTAATACATAAGAGTCCTATACAATACAATTGGGGACCATTTCCAAGCATTTCCAATCAATAATCGTCGTTATAAAATTTAATACACTTCCCGAAATACGCGTATTCTACTACAGTACTTTCGGGAGGTCGTATTCGTATTCCGATAATTTTCCATGAAGTTTCACAACATATTAGACCTATGTTTAAAATTTCAGGTCAATCGGACAAGCCTAGCATCAAAATCAAACTTGGAAATTGCTCAAAATATTAACAGAGGATTGCAGAGCTTCTCTCGCGACCTCGAGTCGTGAGGACCCTTATGGTCGCGTCGCGAGGGCTGATCAGCAGGCCAGAATCCCCGATTTTTATGCTATAAAATCTCATTTTCTCATATTAAGCCCTTAATACATGACTTAATCGATAGAGGATTGTTCCAGGTCAAAAACCATTCATTAACATCTAGTTTTAACCCATGGAAATCATATAATTCAAACATTTTCCAACAATTCCCGTTTTTGACATTTTGGTCCAAAAACCGAAATTCTTGAATTTTACTTGCTTCTACTGATTTCTTTCAGTCAATATAGCATCTAGAACTCATTTTAAGCCATTAGAATCAAGTTTATCACAAGAACTCACAATCTAGGGTTCTTGATCAAAATCCCAATTCTTCAACAATAGCAACCTACTTCCATATTCTTGCATTAAGTCCTCTTAGCATGACTTATTGGAAGTATTTAGCCATTTTAAACCACATAATCATAACTGAAATTTGCAGATTTCAGTTTCTATAAAACTAATCAAGAACACCTCATGAACTTGACTAAAAAGGCAATCTACTTACCTTATTTGCTTGGAGATCACCACCTTCCAACAATTGTTCCAAGTTCTTGCTTCAATTCTATGATTTCTGCAGAAATCGCACCTTCAAGGCTCCTCCCGTTGCTGCACAAATGGCCAGTCAAAGAAGAGAGTCAACCTCTCTATTTATACTTCTAAAATTTACAAATTTGGTCCCTAAGTTCATTTTCTTGAACTTTGACCACAATAAATCAAGTTTTATGACATAAAACTTTCATTTCTTATATTTTTGCCACAAGCAACAATATTTTTACATGATTGGTCCCTCACATGGTCAAATGACCAAATTACCCTTTTATGGTAAAATGACCAATTTACCCTTTTCTTCTAGTATTACTTTCGAATACTTAGAACACCATGTTAAATCATAAATACACTATGATTAACATTGTAATACTTAACAAAAGTGCCACGGTGTTACAAATTCTTCCCTCCTTCGAAAGATTTCGTCCTCGAAATCATACAATCAAGCGAGGGTATTTCTTTTTCGTTACAATTCCGGTTTCCCATATCATATGGAAACCTCTATGGTATTGCCTAAGCACTTAACCATACTAGTCTTCTTATTTCGCGGTTATATCACTGTTCATCTATAATTCCTCCGGTTGTCCCGGGTACCATAACTTCTCATCTACCTCAATTTCAACATGAGGTATTCGTTGAAATTTATCAATCCATGTTCTCAGAACTATGAGACCCATAGAAAACATTATCATTATTTTGAAGTTCATCGAGAATTCTTCAATCGGTACATCCCAATTCTTACTCTTTGGGACATATGGAAAGGTCCAATAAAACAAGGACTCCACTTTCTTTTCATCCCACACAGATTTTTAGTCTTTCCTAGGGATATTTTGGGTACCACCATTTTCCCTCACTTGGAGTTTCAATGGTTTTACTCAACAATCCGCATACTACTTTTGTCGATTTTTATCTATTTCCAAGCTTTCTCGAATTTGCCTAATCTTTTCTTCTGTCTGTGCTACAATTTCGGGTCCAGCCAACAGCTTTTCCCCAACTTCAGTCCAGCAAGTCGGTGTACGACACGGTGCTCCATACAATGCCTCATACAGGGCCATCTGAATGTTGGTACAAAACTATTATTATCTACGGGTTCTACCAAAGATAGGCGATCTTCTCATCTTCCACTAGGGTCTGTCGTGCAAATTTCTAAACATATCTTCTAGAGTCTGCGTCATTGTTTCATCTTGTTTATCAATCTGCCAATCTTATACAGTACTTACTAGTACTTTTGAGCTAATTATTCTTGAAATTTATGCCAAAATCAACGAATAATTCTATTATCTCGGCCTGATACAATCCGTGCCGATAATTCACATCAATAATTTACTCTTTCTGTGTAGTTTTCACTACTTTCGATATTAATTTCTTCCTTAGTCAGTATAAATCTACACTGATTTCATCAATCAACCTGCAATTACCCATATGGTGTCATACCCATGCGGTATTTGCAAAGACTTTATTACAAAGTCTATAATAATATCGTCCCATTTCTTCTTTGGGACCGACAACCGCTAAATTTTTCCGTATGCTTCTAATGGTTTGGCTTTACTTTCACACAAGTCAAACACTTTTCACATGTCTTTCAATGTCTTTCTTTAGTCCCGGCCACCAATACATAGGTTATATCATCCTACACAATTTGGTACTGCCCCGGGCATTTTGCATATCTACCCCAATTTACATCTTTTAAGGGTAAGTTTCATATCTCACTTTGCTTTGGAACTCACATAGACAACCCCAAGGGTTTTCAATCGCTGTGATTTTCCAACTAGCTTCTTTCAATAGCTAATCATTCATTCACTTTTCACGGTTTCAGACTTGCACACTTTTTCTTGTGCTACCCGAATCAATTCAAGTAATCAATTCGCCACACTCACGCATGTGGTTGTATCTTTCAAAATATACTTTCTTTTCAATTCAAGGCATTTATAGCCACATTCGTCTTTCCGAGATGGTACCAGATTTCATAACCGAAATCCTTAAGTAACCCATCTATCTTTGCTATCTCTTATTTAACTTCCTTTTGATCAATTAAGTATTTCAAACTTTTATGATCCGTATAAACAGTAAGCTTTACACCACATCAGTAGTGTCTCCAAAGCTTAAATGCCAAAATCATAATTGCCACTGCAATATCATGTATCCAAAATCAACTCTGGATGCATTTTTATAAAACAATTTTATCTTCTCCGCTTAGCGAAAATGCTAACACCAGAGTTTCACACAAGGTTTGTTTCAACCTTTGAAAAGTTACTTGGGGTCTTTCTACCCACTCCAACTTTTCACCTTTCCTGGTCAACTTTGGTTAGCTAAACAGCAATCAAGGAGCAGTTTTCTACAACTCTCCTATAATAACCCGCCAATCCAAGGGAACTACTAATATCAATCAAATTCCAAGGCGGTTTCTGTTTTATCACAGTATCATTTTCACTGGATTTACTTTAACATTTTCGGCATTAATAACATGCCCAAAAATATGAAACTTCTTTTAGCCAAATTTTTCATACTTGGAGAATTTTACATATCACTTAACTCAGTGAAGTAACTCCAATATCTGGTACAAATGTACCTCATATTCAGTCTGGTTTCAAGAATATCAGATTCTCGGTAGTCAATGCACATACACATCAACTCGTATTTCTTCCTTAAAACAAGATAGGGCTCCACACGATGACACATTTGGCCATATGAGACCCCAATTCAAAAACAATTTCTTCCAATTGTTTTTCCACTCTGCCATCTCTGCAGAGGCTAATCAATATAGAGCCTAAATAACAGAAACGACTCCCAAAATCAGTTTAATCATAAACTCTTCTCGCCAATCTGGCAGAAATCTTGGAAGTTCTTTTCAAAAGAAACATCCAATAATTCATTTAAAGTAGTACACTACTATCACTGCTTTATTTAGCTTGGCCCATACCACGTATGCCAACTACAACATCATTCCTTTACTAACTCTTTTCCGAGTTCAAGCAAAGGAAAATAACCTGTATTCTTAACAATGGTCATTTACAATGGATTTTCGTCCATTTCATTTCTGATTTTAGAACCATAATGTTCATTTTTCTACAATTCATTTTAGCATCATTCATTGCTAACCAATTCATATGCACGATTCCTTCAAATTCATTGGTAGGCATCGGCTCCAGATTTATAGGGAAAAATGGTCCCGTAAATCCTAGGCAGACTACCTCCCAGGTGTTCAATATCTTGAACATATTTGCTATTTGCTATAGCTAGTTCCAAAATTTCATCCATAATCGTTGATGAAATATTCAGACAAGACATCAAAGTCATCGATCCAAAGCATAGCTTCATGGATCAAATATAACGTATACGGGGAGTATATGCAAAACCATTATATTTGAGACCATATCAGTCTACTCACGAGCTTTTTCCACAGTTTGTTGGAATGCTCATGATATCACTGGTCCTTCTCGACCATTCACTTCTTCTTTCTATTTTCCCCGTTCTTTTCTGGGTTTATCACCCATTACTCCACATTTTGCATGTGAGCATTTCATAGGAAAGTGTTCTATAGCTCCACGCTAGACACACTTCCGATCCATCCAACAAGCTCGAGCAACATGCTCCTATTTTCTGCAATTTTAGCATATCAACGGTAGAGTCTCAACTCTACAATTTTCTGAGTGCTTTTCCTGCACTTCTTACAATACATAGTTGCTCTGTGTTGGTCCCTTCCCTTTAAGGTTGGACCCAGTTCGTGGTAACTTCTCCTGAAGCGTCCACTAATCTTTTTCTGCTTTTCTTGTAGTCTCAGCTACTTTTCATTCACCTTGAATATCAGTCAGGGTGAGCATCCAAATCTCTTTTTCTGACCACAGCAACTACTGTTGCTTGCCATGTGGATTTTCTTTGCTACTTGTCTCTTTGCTCCTCGTTCAATGGAGCCTTGAGAAAGGGCTGGTCCACTTCTTAAAGCTGCACGCCCTAAATTCTTCCAAATAAGATTAACTGCTCATACTTCTTATACGTCAGAAGTCGGCAACGGTTAGGTTATATATGTATAATAACAACTATATACACCTAACTATATATCATGTCTACTATCTCTCAAGGTTTAAGTCTAGGAATCTACTCTATAGACACCTAGTTCACTTAAACCACGGCTCTGATACCAACTTGTAACACCCGGATTTTAAAACAAAACACCCCTGAAAAATTTTCATTTAAAACATAGGTTTCGGTACTTAAAACCATAAACAAAGGGGTATATTTTACTAAAAACGGGTACAAGCGTATCAAGGAGTATACAAATATAATAACCTCCTTATAAGCCGGGCTGCTACTGACAGCATCTACAAGTCCACTTCTTGAGTCACGGACTTTGTCCTTACCCTTATCAGGGTTATGCTAACCTGCAGGGACATTTAACAAACGGTATGAGCTACAAAGCTCAGTGAGTAATCATTTCTGCAAATAACACGTATAAAAATACACTCATATATCTATTTGGATATCGGATCCAAACTCCTAGCCTTACTGGCTGACCAATTATCTCTTAGGATTTCACATCCTAATTTATAGCCTTACAGGCTAAATCATAATGACCTGCAATTATCAAGCCACGTCAGTTATTTGCACATATAATCATATCTAACCATTTCTGTCCCATGATTCTTAGTCACAATGGACTACATCATATGTCATGGCTATATAAGCCGCACCATGTCATATTCAATATACAAGTCATAGCCCAAAGGCTGCACCAGCTGCGTTCAATAATCCGATATCATAGTCAAAAGACTGCACTATTTGGACTAAAAGTCAAATATCAAAATCAAATATGGCTCACGGGTTTATCCCGCTTTTGCCTAGACTCACGGCTCCGTTCTTGTCATGTCATTGACTCACGGCTTACCCGGTATTGTCTTTTTACTGACTCACAGCTCCGTTCTTGTCTATTATAGACTCACGGCTTATCTGGTATTGTCGCATTGTTTATTCATTTATTGACTCACAGCTCCGTTCTTGTCTATCGCAGACTCACGGCTTATCTGGTATTGTCGTATCATTACTTTTTATTATCATTAGTAATCATTTCAATTGACTCTAATACATAAGAGTCCTATACAATACAATTGGGGACCATTTCCAAGCATTTCCAATCAATAATCGTCGTTATAAAATTTAATACACTTCCCGAAATACGCGTATTCTACTACAGTACTTTCGGGAGGTCGTATTCGTATTCCGATAATTTTCCATGAAGTTTCACAACATATTAGACCTATGTTTAAAATTTCAGGTCAATCGGACAAGCCTAGCATCAAAATCAAACTTGGAAATTGCTCAAAATATTAATAGAGGATTGCAGAGCTTCTCTCGCGACCTCGAGTCGCGAGGACCCTTATGGTCGCGTCGCGAGGGCTGATCAGCAGGCCAGAATCCCCGATTTTTATGCTATAAAATCCCATTTTCTCATATTAAGCCCTTAATACATGACTTAATCGATAGAGGATTGTTCCAGGTCAAAAACCATTCATTAACATCTAGTTTTAACCCATGGAAATCATATAATTCAAACATTTTTCAACAATTCCCGTTTTTGACATTTTGGTCCAAAAACCGAAATTCTTGAATTTTACTTGCTTCTACTGATTTCTTTCAGTCAATATAGCATCTAGAACTCATTTTAAGCCATTAGAATCAAGTTTATCACAAGAACTCACAATCTAGGGTTCTTGATCAAAATCCCAATTCTTCAACAATAGCAACCTACTTCCATATTCTTGCATTAAGTCCTCTTAGCATGACTTATTGGAAGTATTTAGCCATTTTAAACCACATAATCATAACTGAAATTTGCAGATTTCAGTTTCTATAAAACTAATCAAGAACACCTCATGAACTTGACTAAAAAGGCAATCTACTTACCTTATTTGCTTGGAGATCACCACCTTCTAACAATTGTTCCAAGTTCTTGCTTCAATTCTATGATTTCTGCAGAAATCGCACCTTCAAGGCTCCTCCCGTTGCTGCACAAATGGCCAGTCAAAGAAGAGAGTCAACCTCTCTATTTATACTTCTAAAATTTACAAATTTGGTCCCTAAGTTCATTTTCTTGAACTTTGACCACAATAAATCAAGTTTTATGACATAAAACTTTCATTTCTTATATTTTTGCCACAAGCAACAATATTTTTACATGATTGGTCCCTCACATGGTCAAATGACCAAATTACCCTTTTATGGTAAAATGACCAATTTACCCTTTTCTTCTAGTATTACTTTCGAATACTTAGAACACCATGTTAAATCATAAATACACTATGATTAACATTGTAATACTTAACAAAAGTGTCACGGTGTTACACTTTTGGTATTGGGACCGAAATTGGCCGGTAACAAATCTCGTCGGTGAGAAGAATCTACAATATAAAAAAGTTAGTGATAATTTTTTTTTTGACTTTGATACCCGTTTCCGGGGCTTGTAAAACAATCGATATGAACTCTATTTTAGTGATTCCAGAGCCTAAAATTAACTACTACTCGTGGAATTTATGTTGGAAAATTTTCAGATCAATCTAACTTTGTACGAAGTCGTGACGACAGTTACAAAACCAGGACAGAATGTAGAAAACTAAAATTAAAACTGCACAAAACAGCTTTGATATCCTGTGTTCGGGGGACTGTAAAACAGTCAATATGAACTCGATTGCAGTGATTCTAGATCCTAAAATGTACTATTACTCATGAAATTTATGCTCAGAAAATTTAAGGTCAAACCGATTTCGTATGAAGTCATGAGGACAGTTACAAAAACATGTAAAATTGCACCAAAAACAGAAAATAAAACGTGAAGTAACTTACCACAAACCGAGCATGTCGTGAATGTTTACATGAAAATTGAAAGAGTCGGGTTTGGAAACAATATGGCAGCGTGCATATTTTTTTTTGGTAGTAATATATTTGGCCTTTCAAAAATTCCATTAAATACTTGGTACCAAACCCGAAAACCCGACCGACCAAGTGGGACCAAACCCGAGAAGGACCAAACCCGACTTAAGCCAAATATAAAAACTGAGAACCGACCAAGATACACACTCGGTTCCTTAGCTCGTTTCGGTTCCCTCGGTTCTCGAGCTTGGGCTCGGTTTCGAGGACCAAATGCTCACCCCTAGTAACATCTATCACACATGCCGTGATCTAACGGGCAGGCAATGTTAGCATAATCAATTTCACAAGTCCATGAAAATAGTCGATATGAAAAGGATAATAAAGTTTTTATCTGACTAAACCTGCAAATCAAGCATAAGATGAGGGACGAAATATGTAGTTAACTCGAAAAGCATTTGAGATATTTATGATGCTTAAAACTATCTTGTTATCGACATGTTACGGTGGGGTAGCGGCGCATGTAACCAGAGCCCTACATCGGTGCACAAAGCAAGCCACATCATTTCTTTTCTTCCCCGTTTCTCTCTCATTCATCGTCGTTCACAGCGAGGCCACCCAAAATACACGCACTGATTACACCACAACACACACAGAAACCCCTCACATGTATCACTGAATTGCCCAGCTTTCTATTCGTATCCAATGGGTATGGCTTTACCTAACATTGGTTCCTTCTCCACCCCAACCGCTGCCGTGGCTCCGCCATCAACAAACTCGTCTTCCTCATCGGCCGATGACGCTTCAAAGAAGATCAGAAAGCCCTACACGATTACCAAGTCCAGGGAAAGTTGGACCGAACCGGAGCACGATAAGTTCCTCGAAGCCCTTCAATTGTGAGTTTCTCTTAATCTTCAATTAACCTGATTAATCCAGTTTATGAACTACCTGGGTTTAAGATTTCACTTTTCAATACGCGAATCGTAAAACTAAGGGTTTTGGCTTGTTTTAGGGTTCTATGTTGTTTCTTTTTCTTTATCCTTCTGCAATGTGAACTCTAACTGTGTAATCGAGATTCATTTTGCAGTAATTTAAGTTTGGTTCGGTAGTTGTTTATTAGGGTTTTATTTATACGTCGTTGGAGCCTCACAAATTGTTCCATGTTCCAAGTTTCAATGGTTTTCTGATGAGTTAGTAGTTATCAGGGGCAAAACGTACTTGATTGCTCTCAATTTCTTTGAATTCTGAGGTCGAAATAAGTTTATGATCACGCAAGACCTAAATATCCTGTGTTTATCAAGTCGTATCAATCAATAATTTTTCTCATTAGCCAGCAAATCTGATGAATCATTCGCTTGTTTTTTGGGGGATACTTATTAATCTTTTACAAATGTAAATTGGGTATGCAAATAAACACTTTGTTTATTTTCTTTCATCAATCAACAGATTCGATCGTGACTGGAAGAAAATTGAAGCTTTCATAGGTTCAAAGACTGTCATCCAGGTGACTTCCATGCACTTTTCATAAGGGTATCATTTTCATTTAGTAAAAAAAATAATGATTATTAGCAACATTTTCGCATTATTTCATACCAAAAATTACATTTCGTATAACTAAATATAAAATTACTTAATAACAGATCCGAAGTCACGCACAAAAGTACTTTCTCAAGGTTCAAAAAAGCGGTACAAATGAACATCTCCCACCTCCTCGTCCAAAACGAAAAGCGGCTCATCCATATCCACAAAAGGCTTCAAAAAACCGTCAGTAAATCAAAATTTTAAATTTAATAAAACAATTCTAATCCTCCAACATAAAAACTAATCATAGTTTCTGTATTTTACAGCACCGGTCCTCGCAAATGTCACATCGTCATTTCAAACCCCTGAATTTGTTCGAACCGATCCTTCTACTGTCGTGGAAACCAATAGTTTGTCCCCTGAATTTTACTATTTGCTAATTGTTTTATTATTACTATTTATTAAAAACATTTCCGTTTTATTATTTACAGATGAAATAGTATCTGGAAGCCAACCAGTTGTTTTAAACTACACAAGCAGTAACGAAAGTACACCAAAAACACGTACAAATGAAGTACATGAACAAAGGAGCCATGGACTTTCACTTCCATCAAGAGGTAACTTATAACTTATTTATTTACTTTAAAAATTTTTGTATTCGTATATTTTTAGCTAACAATATTTTTTTTGTAATTGTTGCAGTTCTACCCGATTTTGCTCAAGTGTACGGGTTTATTGGAAGTGTGTTTGATCCAAATACAGCTGGACATTTACAAAAACTTAAAAAAATGGACCCAATTGATATTGAAACTGTATTGTTGCTAATGAGAAATCTATCTATTAACTTGACAAGTCCTGATTTTGAGGACCATGTAAGTATTTTTCAACTTTTTATTTTTTTTATTATTAATTTATATTTATTAACAGTGTCTGTGTGTATGTAGAGGAAATTATTGTCGAGTTATGAGATTGATTCAGACAAAGAAAATTCAGATGATACAGTGGATGCTCTTCTTGATTGTGGGTAAGGTTTCTTTTTCTTTTTTTTTTTTTTTGGTTATGATTTATGAAATAATATGTGTTTAAAAATGATAGGACTTAGAAAAAGAGATGTGGGCCCTACAGTGGGTATGTGGTTTGACAAGTAAGCATCGATGAATGTGCAGCTTGTATGTGCAAGCTCCTACTACTGTGTACATAGCAACTGATTTGGGGTGGGGGGTGATGATATTAATTATGTTGCGGGAAATGTATAATGTTGTAAAGCTTGAAATTTCGAGTTTTGACACCTTGATAAGAATTTAGTATATTCCTTTGTGTATGTTGATGTCTTTAATCTTTATTATATGTTTGTCTCATAGAAAGGGAGGTTTTATTTTTTCGATGCATTTTGCTGTATGTTGATGGTAATCTTGGATATGAAGAGTTTGGTACTTTGGTTTTGTTTTTTGCAATTTCTTTTGAAACCCATTTACGTGGTATGCAACTATATCATATGAAGTTTTTTTTTTATACTAAACTCTAGAACATTGATATACTTGGTTTTCAAAAGGCAAATGTAAACTCATATCGACTTGCTTTAACCGACACCACTTTGGCACTATGGTGACATTCCAACGTCACTATTTTCCTATATATTTTTCTTGAAATAACAGATTAAGCTCTATGAAGGGTACTTTTTATGACGTTCTTAACAAATTTTGAAGTTTTTATCAAGCAAATACACTAGCTTTTCAAACACATATAGGATGAAGATAAGTTCTATGTATGTTTCATATAGGGGTTTTTGAATGCTGAATTTGGTCGAGAAATGGAATTCAATTTTATTGCATTCTCACGTTTGGTTGCGAATGAGTATCAAATTAAATTTTGTTGTAGTTACATTCTATTTTCTATCGTACAAACCCGTGAAAGAATTTCGATTATGTTTATTATAATTCCTTCATATTGCGACCTTTTTGACAGATTTAATTTATTCCAAAACATTCGTGAGCCAATACACTTAGTAGAATGCATTTTAAATTTAATTCTAATTCCATAAATGTTGAAATATATAGTTTAGATTTTAGATACTTGTAACTACATAAAAAGGCTATTGCGATTTGTAAAAAAATTTCAATAAGTCCAACAATAATGGGCCATGTGAATGGGCTTGGAGGTCAGTGAACCCTGATTAATATTCCTTTATTTATGAACACCAACAAAACTAGGGTTTCCGCTGCTGCTACAAAGAAGAACCCTAACTCTTCCGCTCATCCATTTCGTATCCGCAATCATGGTAAGTCGTCTTCTCGCCCTAAACCTAATTTGGGTTTGTTACAAAAGTAGGCGAATTTAATGCCAATTTGTGATTTTTCAGATTATCCCAGAGAAGAATCGTAAGGCCATCTCCAAGTACCTCTTCCAAGGTCTCACTTTCTCTCTACTTAACTATTTGATGTATGTTTCTAGGAATTTTATGGATTTTTATAGTGATTGATGGTTTTTATGTGTATACAGAGGGTGTTTGCTACGCTAAGAAGGATTACAATTTGGCGAAGCACCCAGATATCGATGTGCCCAATTTGCAGGTGATTAAGCTTATGCAAAGCTTTAAATCGAAGGAATATGTCCGCGAGACATTTGCTTGGATGCATTACTACTGGTATCTCACGAACGATGGGATTGAGTTCCTCCGGACTTACTTGAATCTTCCATCTGACATCGTTCCTGCAACTTTGAAGAAGTCAGCTAAGCCCCTCGGACGTCCCATGGGTGGACCTCCAGGCGACCGTCCCCGGTACATATTTAAATATGTCTTTACCTCACTATTACCAGTGATTGATGTCTTCGATTTCATTGTCTAAATTCTTCGTTATTTTTGTGATTGAATTTTCAGCGGTCCTTCTAGATTTGAAGGAGATAGACCGAGGTTCGGTGACAGAGATGGGTACCGCGGTGGTCCGAGAGGACCTCCTGGGGAATTCGGCGGTGAAAAGGGTGGAGCTCCCGCCGATTACCAGCCTGCTTTTAACAGGGTAATCATTTCTACTAAGCTTGTGCTTGCGTTTTGTGATATGATTTGTTGGTGTACTTTGATTATCATTCCTATTTGTTCTTGAAAGATGTTTTTTTGGTAAATAATGCTGATGTGATGAGTGTTATGATTGTTCTACTTGTTCTTACTGAAACTCTGATTGTGCAGGGTCCTGGTGGGAGACCCAGCTTTGGTCGTGGAGGCGGTGGCTTTGGTGGTGGTGCTGGCGGTGCACCACCGAGCTCAAGTTTCTCTTAAAACATTAGAATTTAATAGTTTTTTGCTGGTTGAATCTTTAAATGTCAGGATTAGCCGAATGCTACTGTTATAGTACCTGAGTTTGTGTTATTCGATAATTTTGTTAAATTTTGGATTTTGTTTCTTTTTGGTTATCCGACTGTTCTCAATATCCCATTTCGATGTTTTATTTTGTGAACTACTGTGTTATAAAAGCGGGGTTTTTTTTTTCTTTATATTTTCATGGATCTTTTATAGTTTGAAATAGACTTTGGATAGATCGAGCAATGGGAGATTAATGGATGTATTGTATCGATAATGAATACCAAATCTTAGCTGTTATGGCAAATTTAAATAGAATGGTAAAATATCATCTTTGTCATATAAGCCATGGGACCTGATTTCTTTGTAAACATCAAGGTTTTGTACACATTAAAAGTTAATTTCAAAAAATATCTAAAACTTTAGTTCCTAAAAGTTAATTTCAAAAAGTATCTTGAGTTTTAGCTTCTACAAGGCAAATCATAATCAACCTAAAGCATAAAGATAATAAATACTAGATAAGATTTTAAATTCAAGATTATCTAATATTAATTTTGACATCAAATATCAAGGCTAAGTCTTTCTAACCGTAACACATGTATGTAAGAAATGTTGGTATTAAATCTTATTTTCTGAATCTATCAATTAAGTTGTGCGGTTTAACTCTAAATGCTATTCTAAGTATCTGGTTCATTAACTCAAAGTTCTGATACTAATTGAAACACCCATCATATGAGTAATTTGAAATGGCCATTTAAATGTATGTCTAAAATCATATTGAGAAAAACTCAGCTGCAGATAAGTTGTTAAGTAATTAACATCCAGTTACGTTGGAATGACAGGGGATGTCATTTTAGAAAAAAAAAAGAACGAGGGACTAAAGTCGACAAATTCAGAAAAATTAGGTGTGATATTGTCTTGACTACTTGGGATTAAATATGCTACGAAACTAATTTCCTAGCCTCTATGTAGAATAAATATAATTTGTTCAGTAAATGGAAACTAGTTGGGAACCTAATAGGAAACTTATGTATAGAGGGACCATAAGTGTCAGAAGGCCAAAATTTAGAACATAAACACCTCTATTCCATTCATTTGAAATGTGATGGACATCATAAGAGGGCTGGTGTGGCGATTTTTGATGGATAAAGAGGTATTAGATCTTGTCTTAATGTACTCTCGAAGGAAATATGCTTGAACTATCATATATGAGCTCTAGAAAGTATAATCTCTAGTAATATTCTCCGTTCTAATATTCTAAAATTATAGAGAACATTGAATTAAGAAAATTTTCCAAAACTCTAAATTTGTTTCATGAAGTCTTGTAAGTTTTCTAAATAAAAATCGGATAAAACTAGATAAAGTAGCAAATTAAGTAAATACATGTACTGCCATATTGACCTAACATTTATTTAATTTGTGAAGAAAAGTGAAACACGACATTTTGCAAAATAAAATCTTTATTTAACGAAATGTTTTAATAACATCGTTAAAAAAAATATCATCTAAACATGCAGTTAAACTACCCAAACATTTTCATATATATCCAGAAATTCCATCTAAACATGTAGATAAATAAAAAATATGTTAAAAAAGATGAAATATAACATATTGCAAAATGAAATCCATATTTTGCCAAACATATCACTTGAAAAGTAAGTGACGAAACAAGTAACAAACAGTAACCAACAAGTACCTATTTTGCTAAATGGAGTATCTAAACCACATGACATTTTTTAAGAATTTGAAATTGATCCAACTTAAAATTAACTGAAACATATTTCATTTTATTGCAATAAAATGGTGAGTAGTTTTTAACTTTTTATTATATGCTTGAAAGTTGAAATACAGAAAAAAAAAAAAAAAAACGCCAAGTGAAACATGGAAAAACCGCCGCCGAAGCTACTCAACCACGGTCATTGGAGCATTTTAGCGTTGTTCAACAACCCCCGAATCAGATCGTCTTCTTCGTATCTCCCCCAAATTCCAACATCAAATGTCCAACTCCAAGTACTCTATAACATGGCTGCGGGATCCTTGAGAAAGAAAGCTAACGGTAAGCGATCGAGCCTCGTTAAACCCCAACAACCACCTCCGATGCCTCTCTCTTCTAATTCTCCTTTTCGAACCAGAAAGATTGTTCTTCTAGTTTCAGTATTGTCCGCGGTAGCCGTGATTGCGCTTTCTTGGAGCACATGGATTTCGTTCAGATCCAACGGCGTTGTCTCTGAACAACGAATTGACTCATTCGAAGTCGTCAATGAGTTCCCTCACGACCCTGCTGCTTTCACACAGGTCAATTCCTCAGTTAGTTCTTTCGATGCATTTATTCTGATATTGGATTTCATCTTAATTACTGCCTCCTATAGTCCTATTCCAAAAGAGAGCTCTACACTGACTCTGGATGTCACTTGTGTTACTTTTTTTACTTCAATAACCACACCGATGCATGTATCAGAATTTTATAACAAAACCGATCTTCATGACTTCATCGCAAATGCTGTTAATTGCATAACCTTTTGGTGTTATGTTATAAAATTCCGTACTGATTGTGCATTTGATAAGTATGAAGTTTGGCGAATGGCATCAGAAATGAGAGTGCAGATTTACTTCAGCAATGGAGAGTCATTTTTAAGCATGGTGTAACAAGTGTTTGATACGAAATCTTGGTTGCTTTCAGGGACTTCTGTATGGAGGGAATGATACATTGTTGGAGTCAACAGGCCTCAATGGACATGTGAGTATGGATTCATCTCAAATTAGCAGAATTCACATTCTTCAAATCAGTTAATTCCAGATACTGAGCATTGCAAAGTCATACTGAAATGCTAAGCAGTGTGAAATAATCATGTGTCAGAATGACTCGTGGCATATTTTTTGACTTTGTTAGAACTTAATTTGGTTATTCACATATAAGGTGATGATTATGAACATATTTTTTCAATATGGTTCTCTTTCTTTGAGTGTATTATGGTACTCTCACTAGTGAAAGTTTACATTCATGTTATCAGCTTTCAGTTCATGTATGATTCTTCCCTTGACATTTTCTTTTTCTTTTTTTCCTATTCCAGTCATCAGTTAGGGAAGTCGATCTTCAGACTGGAAAGGTACATATTTTTGTCAAATAAACCTGAAAAGATGGATATAACTACAATATTTGAAAGTTAAAGTTGATACCATTCTTTGTATTCCCAGATCAAAGCCCTGCAAAACATGGATTATTCTTATTTTGGAGAGGGTTTAACCCTTTTGGGTAAAAGGTCAGTTAACAATATTTTATTTTGCAATTTAAACTACCAATTCTGTAATATATTTCTATTATACATGTTGGTGTTAATGTTTTTGTACGTTTAAGCATCTTTTATGTACATTTGTTAAAGCTTCCTGAAAAGGGTCTCTTTTGCTGATGTGAAAATATGATGTGGTTTTGTAGGTTGTATCAAGTAACCTGGTTGGAGAAAACTGGCTTCATATATGACCGATATAATTTAACCAAAGTTTGTGCTTCACCTTTATTCATTCATAATTAGTGTCCATTTTCATGTTTATTTAATAAATCTTTTGCATTTGGGTACATGATACGCAGTTCAAAAGATTTACTCATGATATGAAAGATGGATGGGGATTGGCAAGTGATGGGAAGGTACTCTTTGGAAGCGATGGATCCTCTTCCTTATATCACATCAACCCTCAAACAATGAAAGGTCCATATTATTAATTTGTGTTTTAGGGTAGATAAGGGAAAGAGAATTATCATTAGTAGAGATATTTTCCTAAAACAACACATGAACTCATAAACCTATGACATTCTCTTACAAACAAGAATTCATGTTAAACTAATAAACCATGACCATTTCTCATTATGTTATAACCAAATAAAATGCTGAAATTTATCTCAAGTGGATGGTCACAATGTAGTTTACATTCTTAGTTTTACTATAAATACCCATATATAAAACAATGTTAAACAAATCAGCACACTTAAATAAAATTTCTATTTATACTTCTACATACCTTATTATGGTATCATACTTCAAAACCTCTATCATTCCTAATCTTATTTAAGTTATTAAATGATTACTATCTTTCAAAATCTCAACAAATGTTGTTACAAAGACCTTCGGCCCCTTACGTGGAAATAAAAACGCTCGCACTCAAGTTTTCAGAGAGTGATTTCTCAATCATATAGGCATACATCCATGTCTAGTAAGCCTACAAACAACTCTATACAAAGGCCCTTTTCTTTGGATTGCTTCAAATTTGATCATGTTGCTTTGACGTGTTGGTATGGAATATGGATACCTGGAGGGGTGTCGCGGTGTATGTTTTTCTGCAGATGACATTGTGTTTGTGGCAGAGATAACGCCAGATCTAGATGCTAGGTTGGATATTTGAAGGACAACGTAGTTAAAAAAAGGGTTACAAATTAATTAATAAAGTTAAGGCAATATCTTTGGTGCAATTTTAGTGGGGAGCATAATGTATTATCAAATGATTCATTGATTGATTTCCATTTCGTAGATACAACATATATATACAACTGAGAGTGGCTATGGACCGGACTATGCTAAATAGATACTCTAAACATGGGCTATCTAATTGAGAAATCACTCTCTTAAAGATACTCTAAACACCGACTATGGGCTGGACTATGCTAAATAGATAGCCCCTTTGTGAATGTTGGCATACTGAGCTGAAGATGGAACAAGAAGAACCCGTATAAAATCAATGGCAACTTTGTCTCGAAGAAAGTGGATGTCAATTTCTATGTGCTTAGTACGTTGATGCTGAATGGAATTGGTAGACATATAAACGACACTGATGTTGTCACGGTAAACAATCTTAGCTTTTGTCGTTGGACAATGGAGTTCTCGAAGTAGATTATGGATCCAGCTCGCAGTTGTTTGCCACACCGCGATATTCAGCTGCCTTTGCACTGGAATCGGAGATCATGCCTTGCTTTTTAGAAGACCATGAGATAAGGTTGTCTCCAAGGAAAACATAGTTTCCAAAAGTTGACTGGCGAGTCGTAAGGCATCCCTCCCAAGTCTTTATCTGCGTAGGCAGTTAGCGTCGACGTCAGAGAAACATGAATCTGCAAACAGTGGTTAGTGGTGCCCCGAATGTAACGAAGAACACGTTTGAGAGCGTGAAAATGTTGTTTTCTAGGATCATGCATGTAAAGACATATCTGTTGGACTGTAAAGGATACCGGAGAGCCCCAGCGTCGCTACGGTATAATTCGGGACCTATCACGGGATCCGTCACTGAAAAGCCAGAGGGTCCAGTTTGTGACTCGACTTTGTTGGAGTCCTACATGGATTGCAATGAAGCATGTCGGCACGTGTAAGAATGTCGGTCGCATACTTCTGTTGGGATAAGAACATGCTAGAAGGTGATCGAACAACTCAGATACTTAGAAAGAAGTTGAGAGCTCAAAGATTTGTAATGACAAACTCACAACTAAGTTAGGTGATAATGTGCTAGAACATGTCAGAGGAATAAGCCGTGAGTATGATATCGTCGACACATAGTAGAAGATATGGCATAGCGTGTTGCTTCCCTAAAATAAACAAAAAAGGATCCGTGCGGCTGCCAATACGAGAGGCATACTGATCAAATTGGTGGTACCATGTCTCGGGAGCCTTCTTAAGACCATAAAGAGATCGCTGAAGATGACATGGCTAGGAAAGTTTGGGTCCCTTGGCTGATGCATATACACTTTCTCCTATAAGTGGCCATGAAGAAAAGCATTTTTTTTACGTCTAGCCGATGAATGAGCTAGTGACGCGAGACCATGATACTAAGGACGGTACATAGTGGCATTATGTTCCATTAGAGATAAGTGCATGAAACTCATCGTTTATAGTCTGTCGTCAATTACGGTTCCAAATTGCCTATAAATGTGACCGAGGGATAAGAGATATTGATGATGTATGAAGATTGAGACACTGAACGGGTTGGACAATCCTGCTTTTAGCCCGGGTTGTCATGGGTTGAGAGAGGGGGCGACCTAAGATGGTGCTTTCGGTTTGGGTGGAGTTAGTGGGAGTAGGGCTGTTGGCGGAAGCTAATGGTGGGCTTGAGGGAGTTTGGGCCAAGGGTGAGTAGGTAGATGTAGTGGGTGACCGAATCAAATGGGAATGTGGTTTCGTCAAATATCACATGGCGAGATATTATAATTTTGTGAGTGGAGAAATCAAGGCACTGATACTCGCCATGATTAGATGGGTATCCAAGGAAAATGCATGGACTAGTGCGAGGCGAGTGTTTATGAGGGGTGGTGATATAAGGAAAACATAAACAACCAAAGACACAAAGATGGTTATATGGTGGTAGTGTGGTGTTCCGTTTTATACGACAGTGGAGGGAATGATGTTGAGTAAGTGGGTGGATATGTAGAGAGCTTCAACCCATAGGTGGGAGGAAAGTGGGCTTGAAAGAGAAGATTCTGAACGACATTACTAATAGTACATAGCATCCACTCTGATTTACCATTTGTTGACAAGAGAATCGAAATTTGATGTCGTGTTGGGAAAAGAAGTCATGAACTTGTTTGTTGTATTCACCCCGTTATCATTCCGTAGAGATTTTATGGTTTTGCCAAATTGTGTTCGGATACGATGGAATAATTCAATAAATTTGGAAAAAAACGTCCGCTTTGTGTTTTAGTGGATAATTCCATAGATAATGTGAAAAATGATCCATGAATATGACATAGTCCAGTCGTTCGAATGAATAAGATGAAAAATGTTTTCAACATCTGAAGTAGAAATACTAAAAGGGAGTTTAATATATTTTCCAAGTTGGCAAGCTTGGCAAATTACACCAGATAAACTTTGATTCCATTAGATAGAATTACTGGAAACTAGACTTCAAGACATGATTGCCGGGGTGTCCAAGGCGTTGATGCCAGATAGATGAACTTGCGGTGGTGAAGACTTGAGGTAGGGTGGAACAACGGGGTAAAGAGGTCATTCACTGTTCACATCAGATTAGAGGTTGTTGGCTCCTGTAATCCTTAACACTAAAACCAAACTTGCCAAATTCAATAGAACATTTATTTTGATGCATAACTTGATGAATAAACATGACATTTGTTTTATAGTGGATGGAGTAATTAGGACATGATTTAAGTGAAGTGGTCGGTATGGGTTTGGAATAGTAAAATGAGTATAATTAGCGGATACCACTTTTCTGTAAAAGTGCTCATTAGCTTATCTTGTGCCAAATGTAGTAAGCTGATAAATAATTGTTTAGTGTTTGACAAATTCTGCTTATATGTGTAATTAGAAAGTAACTTATCAAAAACTCTTTATTAGTGCAGTTATAACAGAGCTGGTTGTTAAATATAAAGGTTACGAGGTTCATAACCTCAATGAACTAGAGTACATCAACAATGAAATTTGGGCAAACATTTGGCAGGTATATTTTTGAAAAAAGTTTACAATAATACGCTCTTTTACAATACAAAAATAAAAATAAAAAAGTTGTTGATTTGCAGAGCGATTGCATAGCTAGAATCTCGCCTGTAGACGGAACAGTCTCCGGATGGATTCTCCTTCCGGAATTAAGGTACTAGTACTCTTCACTCCTATCCAATTACCTCCGGAATTACTGATTCCCATGATCACATCTCTTCAATTCCTTTCCCTTTTCCAGAGAAGGATTACAAGCAGCAGGCCACAGAGTAAGCATATGTTCTTCAACATATGAAATTTAAAGCTTACATTTAAATTTAATCTCACTTTCCCAATTAACTTTAATAATTTTCAGATTGATGTTTTGAATGGCATAGCTTGGGATGACGAAAAGAAACGCATTTTTGGTAACATTTTATAAATCAATAATATATATTTTTTTATATTTAATTAAAATTCCAATTTACAACTATTGAAATTTGAAAATATGATTTGTTGCAGTGACAGGGAAACTCTGGCCAAAGGTATACGAGATAAAGCTGCAGCCATTAAAGAAACCTTTGCAAGAACCCATTGAACGTATATGCTTAAGGGCCCCTGTTCATTTTAAATGAAGTAAAAAATTATACCATTAGTTCATTAACATGTCACGAGTTTACCGTTTATATATCATATTTAATGGCATGTAATTTTGTTAATTTTGAGTAGATTTTAGTTACAATTGAGAAACAAATCCCATAAATATTATCATATTGCTTTAGGTCACGTTTGCCAATTAAAATACCTAACATTTAACCGAATCATATAACGACACGTTTTATATAAAAATATCTACACGTTAAACCGGCCAAAAAACTTGATAATCTACTAAATGGAAAGTGGATAATGAGGTGACTTGTCACCAACAATATCATAAACTTTTGGTGGTTGTTAGAAATGGAAATGCGATATACGCGCTTAAAACCTCATTTTTAAATATATTTTGTACAATAATTTGTGGTAAACGTCAATAAGTGGTGTTCAACATAATCATAAAGTTCTGTATTTTTTTATCTTTATTTAGGGTTTCTATGATTTCGGCCCTTATCTCTTACTTATTTATTTTTTTACCAATTCTCCTCAACATTTTCTTTTAAAGTATCATTGATAAGACAACAACAAATGATGAGAGGTAATGTACGTAACCATGTCAGTCCTTAAATACGAGAATGCGTCTATGATTTCCAAAATTATGGCATAAAACACGAATTTCGTCCATAGGTCGTCGATGTAGGGATGGTTATTATGAAATGAAGTTGTTGCTAAGGATTTACCATCCGTTTATGATGGAAGGTTTGATATGTTGGAAATAGTGGATGTATAATGGATGTTCTAGAAAAGACAAACATATTTTATTAGATAAAGAGACTTATGAAGTGAAATATGATTAAAATGACTTAATATGTTGTATATGTAAGTGTTAGTGTTGTTTACTTATGTGTAACCTTCCACCACTAACATTCACATAAGAATAGTATCATTTGCTTTACTCTTTCAACCTCTTTTTCTCATACTTTCTTTAAATTTATAGAAGAGTTTATGGTCGTCTATTTTGAAAGAAAAGAAAGGATGACACAATTTCATTTTTGTTAGAATT
Organism: Cichorium intybus; assembly: GCA_023525715.1. NCBI lineage: Eukaryota > Viridiplantae > Streptophyta > Magnoliopsida > Asterales > Asteraceae > Cichorium > Cichorium intybus. The sequence goes on along the minus strand of CM042012.1, from coordinate 43,105,386 downwards.
TATTGATTTAGGATCCCGATGCATATTTTGTTTATACTACTATACACCATTCAACTATATTTCATAATTTTCCAAGTACCTTATGGACTCTTGGTCCAAGATAGAACTCTATTAAAGCCTTGATATATCTTTATATGATGATAATAATCATTAATAAGAAAATACATTATTCACATTCTTCTAGCATCCCAAATCTTTTCACGTCGATCATAGTTTACTAGATCATGGCATATGCTAAGAAATAGTGCTTATGTTAGATTATATCTGGATTAATTTTAGAAAATATAAGCTTGCATGTATTACATCCTTTCTTGAGCTAAATTGCAATGTAAATTACAAGTGGCAGGCGCGTTTTTGTGTATAAAATATATAAATATATGTATGTGTGTGGCAAAGATAGGTATATGAAAAAATGTGAATTCTTGAACCCTAGTAGAGTTTGATGATGATGGAGAAAGATTAGTTTTTTTTTAATATAAAACTCTTCAACTTTCAATTAATCAACCATTACAACTCAATGGTTTTTTTATAACTTATGATACTTGATTGGTACTTGTGATATCTAAATGATTAATATAGACACACACACTATATATATATATATATATATATATATATATATATATATATATATATATATATATATATATATATATATATATATATATATATATATATATATATATATATATATATATATATATATATATATATATATATATATATATATAGAGAGAGAGAGAGAGAGAGAAAAAGAAAGAGAGAGAGAGAGATAGAGATAGAGAACAAGGATCAATTGAGGCTATGCAGTTAATCTCGGGAGATAGCGCCGAGATAGCGTTTCTCGGGCTTAGGCCGAGATAAAAATCAAAATCTCGCTCAGTAATCTCGCCAGCGAGAATCTCGCCGAGATTTGCCGAGATTTGCCGAGATAATGTCCGAGATTTGCCGAGATTTACTTTTCGGAAGATGTGAATGCATTAAACGATGTTGACTCGGATGCCGAACCCATGGATTGCGATTAGATTTATGTTTGACACGTTGACACTTTTCATATTAGAATACTATCTTTTCATATTAGAATATTATCTATGTTTTATGTGACATTTTTATGCAACCTTTTGTGATATTAATTCTACGTAGTATTAATAGTCTAAAAGTAACAAAAAAACCCCCCGCTATACCACCGCTATACCACCGCGATAAACGCTAAATCAAATCTCGCTAGGTGACCGCTATAAGATTTATGGCCGAGATAACTGCATAGAATTGAGGACAAAAAAAGATTGAGAACTTGATACCAAATCTCAACCATATATTATTTTAGATCTACGACTATTATTAAGGGGTATTTTATAATTATAAATACATTTAAATTAATTTAATTTGAATTTAATATTGCATAAGGGTAGTAAAGTAATTAAACATGTTTATAATTTTATCAACTCCTATAATCTCTCATTATCTCCCTTATTTCTAACTCTCTCTCTCTCTCTCTCTCTATATATATATATATATATATATATATACATATATATATATATATATATATATATATATATATATATATATATAAATATATATATATATATATATATATATATATATATATATATATATATATATATATATATATATATATATATATATATATATATATATATATATTTCTCTAAATATGGTTCACGACTTCCCCTCCTTCACCACAAAAAGCCAGCTTCACAATTTGTAACACCATCGCTGCCCAACTGCCTTGCACCATCGCCGTTTTTTTCATCTCGATGGCCGACCATCGCCTGTGTTGGCCCTCTTGTGTCACTTCCATAATTGGCAGTCGCGTCTATTACTTTCCTCAAGGCCATAGTGACCAGGTTCCATCCCTTCATCTTGATGTCAATTTAATCTTGTAAAATTAATCGCAATTAGTGTTTATCTTATTCTTTTAAATATTAATTGATCTGAATTTGGAACTGAAAGCTAGGTTGTGTCAATTGATCTGAATTTCACTCCTATAGTCTCCACCGATATGTGTTTGTATATGTTGCACAGAAGTTGTTCGATAAAATGTCTGAACCAAAAATTTTAGTTGTTTTTTGTGATGAACTTATAATACGAAGTGCAACTGCCCAGGATGAAACCTGAAAGAAACAAATCAAATGTAGTTTTTTACATGGAATAATTGTGTGTTTGTTACTGATTTACTAATAATATTTATATGTAAGTCTATTGTTGTTAATTAGTTAATCAATTTGATTATGATTATGAATACATCAAGTGCTTCTAAAGGTTTTTTATTTATCTAATGTTATTTGCTACGGTGATTGATTCCATACACGATTAATACGTCAGTTATTAGTGATAGGAGGTTTTTATACCCTCTTTTACAACCGCAAGTGCACGGTGTCGATCAAGTAATATCGTGTTGGAAATCAAGGTTCATGTAATTAGTTTCAAAAACAAGAGTTTGCAACGGAAGCATAAAATTATGAACACAAATTCCATTTTCAAGAGGATCATGCTACATGCATGTAGAGATAAGATGAAGAACAATCATAGTTTAAGTTCAAGATCATAACCTTTGTTCTTGGGTTTGATTTGGATGATTTTGATAGCTAGGAATCAAATTAGAATCCCTCTATAGTTGATCCACCACAAGCTTGAACACCCTTGAATGCTAGTTCCACAACTTGCAAGATATGACTCCTTTTCTTATGAAACCAAAAACCAATTTTTTCTAAGAACTTAAGGAGAGTTTTAGGCTGATTTCTTGAAGCAAGAATGATGTAAAAACTCACTCAAAATCGTGGCCAACATATACCACACAAAGGAAAAGAAAAGCACATGCAACTAGCTTAAAAGAAAGTCCCATTTGATTTCTATAATCAAAAGCTAGAAGACACAAAGCATCTTCCTTTTCTTTTAAGTTCTTAATGCATTCTTTTCCTTCCAATATGGCTGATTTTATGATGACAAATGAAGTGCTAGTGAGTTGTTATTATTTATAAAACTTAGATAATAAAAGCTTATAAATAATACATCTTCTTATTTCTTAAATGGGATAACATTTAACCCATAATCATATACATAAATAAACCATCTAAATATACAATCTTAATTGTATAATTATATATATACATATATATATATATATATATATATATATATATATATATATATATATATATATATATATATATATATATATATATATATATATATATATATATATATATATAACAATATATATATATATTTTATTTAATTTACCAATTAAATTAAATAAAAGGCTTACTTATAAATCAATTAAATCGTTTAACAATTTAAACAATTTAATTGTTACACTTAATTAATTCATCACATATGAATTATTAATCAACCTTTAATTTTGTAGTTATTATTATTTACCTCAAATAATAATAACCTACAAGATTAAATTGCAAGTTTAATATCATTTGATGTTAAATCAAATTTAACGTTCTAAATGATCAATTGGTGTCAAACTTGTTGTTGGTGTGACCCTATAGGATCATGTATTATTAGTAATATCATTTTATGATCATCCTTGGGCATATAGAACTAACAATCTCCCACTTGCACAAGGTTGCATCACAGAATGATATAGACAGTGGTAAACGTCTAGCAACATTTTACTGTCCCCAATAACACATGACATTGTGCCATTCAACAACATTCAATTCTTCAGAAAACACGAGGCTCTAATTGATGTATTAGGTTATCTATCAATTATCCCTTTGTCACAGACATCATGTTGAACATGAGACATGGATCTTAATCATTCTCATTTTATGTTCAACTTTCAAACAGGCGCCTTAGATGTCTAACTCTCAACACATAAGAGGAACAAATCCCGTCTTGACTACATACGCCCCTCATATAGTTAGTACTATGCATGAGTATGGCCTTTATGGTTGTCTGTATTTCAAGAACAACAGTAAACCATATCAAAGCATAGTACACTCTACACTTGAGTCCCAAATATGTATCTCAGGTCAAAGGATACAATGATAATACCTTTATTCAAGAATCACTTATGATGATGATCCATGGAGTGATCTTGAAACGGGTCAAGTCCAATACTTGTTCACTGACAAGTACCTATGAATTTGGTTGCAACCTTTTGCTACTTTTACCCATAAAAGTCAACCAATCCAATTCATATTAGTCTTACTTCATAATTGCTCCCACAACTGTGATCGACTATGGACGTTTAGAATAACTAAATTATTCAAGGATTAAACATGCTAATAAAACACAATAATTATGAATGAAACATCACGTCACATATATTACATAATTCTTGTCGTTTACATAAGTTCATATTCATAAAACATTAAACACAAATCAAATCCATTCATTAGAAAAACGGAGTCCTGTACCCTTAGCATGACTTTCATGCTTAGTTTGGGGTAAAGGTTTCGTGAATGGGTCTGCCAAATTTTGATCTGTATGAACCTTGTGAATACTAATTTCACCATTCTTAACTTCATGTCTAATGTAGTTATACCTTCGGTGAATGTGTTTGGTTTTTTGATGCAATCTAGGTTCCTTTGCTTGAGCTATAGCATCTAGATTGTCACAGAAGATTTCTATAGGGTCCCGAATGGAAGGAACAACCCCTAGATCTTCTATGAACTTTCTCATCCAGACAGCTTCTTGAGCAGCTTCTGAAGCAGCAACATATTCAGATTCTGTAGTGGATTGTGCAATCACTTCTTGTTTGGAACTCTTCCAAGACACGGCTCCTCCATTTAAAATAAAGACATACCCAGATTGAGATTTCGAATCATCCCTATCTGTTTGGAAGCTTGCGTCAGTGTAACCCTTTACCTTTAAGCTTTCTTCCAAACCGCCGTAAACTAAGAACATATCTTTAGTTCTTCTCAAGTACTTAAGAATGTTCTTTACAACAGTCCAGTGGGCTTCACCTGGGTTCTGTTGATACCTACTAGTCATACTTAAGGCACATGAGACGTCGGGCCTAGTGCATAACATGGCATACATGATGGATCCAATTGCCGAAGCATATGGGACATGTTTCATCCTTTCAAGTTCAGTCCTAGAGTTTGGGCACTGAGACTTGCTTAGGATGGTGCCATGAGGCATTGGCAAGAATCCTCTTTTGGAGTCTTGCATCTTGAACCTTTTCAAGATTTTATCAATATATACACTTTGGCTAAGTCCAATAAGTCTCTTAGATCTATCTCTATAGATCTTTATGCCTAATACATAAGCAGCTTCCCCTAGATCATTCATTGAGAAACAACTCTCAAGGAACGCTTTGACACCTTTTAAGGTTGGGATGTCATTTCCAAATAAAAGTATGTCATCTACATACAATACTAGGATTATGACAATGCTCCCACTAGCTTTCTTGTAAACACAGGAGTCATCCTCATTTTTGATGAATCCATAACTCGTAATCTTTTCATCAAAACGGATGTTCCATGTTCGAGACGCTTGCTTTAATCCATAGATAGATCTTTTAAGCTTGCACACTTTGTTTGGATGCTTGGGATCGACAAAACCTTCAGGTTGATCCATATAGACATCTTCCAATAAGTATCCATTAAGGAAAGCGGTCTTGACATCCATTTGCCATATCTCATAATCATAGTATGCGGCTATGGCAAAAAGTATCCTAATCGACTTGATCATTGCCACTGGAGAAAAGGTCTCATCATAGTCAATACCATGAGTCTGTGAGTATCCTTTAGCGACAAGTCTAGCCTTAAAAGTGTGAATATTTCCATCCACGTCGATTTTCTTCTTGAAAACCCATTTGTTCCCAACAGTCTTACAATTGGTGGGAAGATTAACCAAGTTCCAAACTTGATTATCGTGCATGGATTGCATCTCAGTGTTCATGGCCTCAAGCCATTTATCAGATTCAGGATCTGATATTGCTCTCTGATAGTTGACGGGTTCATCAGAATCTATCGTATAACATTCCTCTTCCATCAAAAGGTAACCATACCTTTCTGGTTCAATTCGAACCCTACCAGATTTGCGAACACCTTGTGTTACAATTTGTTCCTGATCAACCGTTTGTTCAGGTTCAACAATTTCTTGTTGAATGCTAGATTCAACTTCTTGTGTATCAGGTTGTGGTTCCTGAAGTTCCTCAAGTTCCACAAACCTCCCACTAGCCTCTTCCGTCAGAAACTTGTTTTCTAGGAATTCAGCTTTTCGAGAAATAAATATCTTATTCTCGATGGGATTGTAGAAATAGTATCCAAGACAATCTTTCGGATACCCTACAAAGATACATTTAGTTGAACGGGGTTCTAATTTGTTTGAAGCTTCTTGTCTAACATAAGCTTCACAACCCCATACCTTGAGATAGGATAAAGATGGAACCCTTCCATGCCATATCTCATAAGGCGTTTTATCTACCTTCTTAGTAGGTGCCATGTTTAGGAGACGAGCAGCTGTTTGTAAAGCATAACCCCAAAAAGATAAAGGTAGAGTACTTCTACTCATCATGGATCGAACCATATCCAATAGTGTTCGGTTCCGCCTCTCAGACACACCATTATGTTGTGGTGTTCCAGGTGGAGTAAGTTGTGAAACAATTCCACAAGACTTAAGATGATCCATAAAGTTTGTACTTAAGTACTCACCTCCTCTATCAGAACGAAGAACTTTAATTGTTTTGTTGAGTTGATTTTCCACTTCACTTTGAAATGTTTTGAACATTTCAAACGCCTCATGTTTATGTTTAATCAAATAAACATATCCAAAACGACTAAAGTCGTCAGTGAAGGTGATGAAATATCTTTCACCATATCTAGTTATTGGCTTGAAAGGACCACATACATCCGTATGTATGATTCCTAACAAGTCCTTTGCTCTCTCATTGGTTCCGGAGAAAGGAGCTTTAGTCATCTTGCCATGTAAACAAGATTCACATATATCAAATGAGTCATTCTCATTTGCCTTCAAAAGTCCACTCTTTTGAAGTTGGGATATGCGATTCTTGTTTATATGCCCAAGGCGACAATGCCATAGATAGGTTTGACTCAAATCAAATTTGGGTTTCTTGGTGAAAGTGTGGTATAAAGAGCCATTGTTAGTCTTTTCATCAAGGTTTACTTCATAAATTCCATTTAAAGGCCTAGCCTCAAAATAGAATACATTATTTTTGTAAACACAAATATCATCATTATTAAAGGAAAGATCAAATCCACATTGTCTTAATTTAGCAACCGAAATAATATTCCTAGTCAAGCTAGGAACATAATAAACATTCAACAATGTCACACACATGCCATTAGGTAGTAATAAATTAAAACTTCCAATTGAATCCACCGCAACCCTTGCATTGTTTCCAACCCGAAGTACTACCTCATTTGCCTTCAGTTGCCTACTCCTTTTGAACCCCTGCAACATATTACATATGTGAGTTCCACAACCAGTATCAAATACCCATGTGTTAGGAGATAAATTATAAAGTTCTAGGTCTATCACATAGATACCTGAAGTGCCTTCACCAGCATTTTTCTTCTTCAACTCCGCAAGATAGGTAGGGCAATTTCTCTTCCAATGCCCAACCTTGCCACATTCGAAGCACGCATCTTCTTTGGCAACTTTTGCCTTCTTCTTGGGCGGACGGGATGATTGGACAACTTTATTGCCCTTTCCTTTGAAAGCTTTTGCTTTCCCCTTGCCCTTGGAGTTGGTGGGGTGTTCTGGTCTAGTTTTCTTTGTGCCACCTTCCTTGATCATGAGAACTTGAGTGGTTTTCTTAGGCAGATTCTTTTCCGCGGTAATTAGCATCCCATGTAATTCCGGGATAGTCTTGTTGAAACCATTCATGTTAAAATTCATGACAAAAGGATCAAAGGACTTTGTCAAGGAGTTAAGGATCATATCCGTTGCTAGCTCTTCAGGCATCACAACTCCAAGACGTGCCAAATGATCAATGTGACTCTTCATTTTGAGCACATAAGAGCTTACCGACTGCCCATCCTCCATCTTGCAAGCATGGAAAGCCCGACCAGTTTCGAACCTTTCCGTTCTTGCAAGTTGTTGGAACATTTCCTTTAGTTGATGAATCATGTCATAGGCTGAATGATTCTCCAAATCCTTCTGAAGGTCGGGAATCATTGTTGCCAACATGAGGCATGATGCATCGATGGAATCATCCATCTTTTTAAGCCATGCATCGTGTGCGGGCTTAGGAATGGCAGGGGGCTCTTCTGGAAGTGGTTCATTGAGAACATATTCTTTCTTTTCTTGTTTGAGAACAATTCTCACACTACGGTGCCAATCTAAGAAGTTGGTATGGTTAAGTTTTTCTCCTTCAAGGAGAGACCGTAGTGAGGTTTTGTTAGGAGCCGAGTGTGTGTTGTTTGGTGCCATCTACAAAATTTTAACAAGGTTCTATTTAGTAAATTATGATATTAAGTCCTTAATAATTAATAACCTTTCTTGTTTCATAAACTTTAATTAATTAAGGTCTAGAATCCAAGTTGCATCACGAATAAGTGGTTAGGTTTCCTTTATCCCGCCTATTCGAATCAACAAGGTAGGTAACGGTTTACCAATTATATCCAAATATAATTTCTAGAGTTATGGGATCCCATTATAACATTTATAAGTTTGGCATGTTTGATCCCATCTATGCCTTGGATTTCTAATGCTTAGGTGACCTTTATCACAAGAGATTTCCAAACGAATCATCCTACTTAAACGGACGTGTAGTTTTGACAACTATTAATGGTTAGGTGTCCTTTATCCCATCAATATTGCAAAACTACTTCTTGTATCACAAGAAGACTCCAAGTGGTTAGGTATCCTTTATCCCGCAAGGAAATACAAGTGATACATGAGTGTCTTTAAGAAGGACGGCATTGATTCGTATTTCATAAGGGATTTGAATGTTTTACAATTCTAATTTTGAAAAACATATGGTATCATGTAGATTGCATGCATCCAATGAACATGGTACCATTAAATCTTATTTTGTTAATTGGTTCCTAAATCATAAAATCTCCATTTTATTGATTCTTTGTTTGTGGTCAAGATTACAATTAATATCCAATATTAAGTTTGAGTTTGATCACATATATTAGAACCAATTTATAATCCTAAATAATTACCATTATTACTTAGGGTTGGAGTTTGTAAGAGTGTATAAAATCTCCATTTTATTTCTTGTTTTAATCATTTTCAAAACTTGACTTAATAGGTTTTAAACAAAACCCATTTTAATAAAACCCATTTTATCACATCTTATGTTTTAAATGTCAACTTTTGAAAATACAAACTCCTTGATGATTATGTTTAATTATCTAGGTTGTCTAGCATGCAAAATCTTATTTTCATCCACAACATAACATAATAAAACATTCAAAAATCACAAGCATGCATGGGTGCATAAACACAAGCCAACTAGTTTGATATTTCATGTGAGCCACACATGAAATATCAAGTCCAAACCTAGGGACAAAAGGGTGACAAAAACTCAACCAAATGATCTTCGATTTGGCTACAATTTTGCCAAGCTTCTTATATCACCGTATGATACTTGAACCACCATTTCTTGACATCATGGAGTGAGTTATGAATTTTCTTTGGCCCCCATGAAACTTGCGAAAATCAGGGCTGTCAGGAAGGAATTTTTGTGGTTTTTGTTGTATTTTTCAATTCATTCTTGGCTATATTGATGCTAATACTTGTTGAAACTTAATGTATATGCTAGATATTAAAGTTACCAACAAGTATATCACCAAATGACCAAGATATGAATTTATAAAACACTTCCAAAACATTTTTGAAATCTGGACAGCAGCTCTTTAGAAAGTGCTGCTGTTGGGTGCAATCTTTTCTTACTTCCTTCTCTTGTTACATTTTGTGAATTAAATAAAATACAACTATTCTAACAATTACAAAATGAATAAAAGAAGTAAATAACTAATTATTATTACAAACCATTTGAATAAAAGAATAGATTACAACCAAATCGAATACAAACACAAAACATGCATCATATGGTCCTTGGCTTGTTTATGCACCATTTTATCACATAAAATCATAAGAAAATCAACACTTTGTTTTTCTAAGGCAACATCTATGTAACCAAATGCATGCATACATAAACTATAGTTGGTTACATAAAATCATAGAATATATATTTGCATGTTGCCAAAGAAGCCATGCATGAAACTTTCATTTAAGAAGATGAACATTCATGGCTTCCAAAAACCAAGTTTATCCAAATAAACTTATTATCTAAACATGCAATATAGCCATGGCTCTGATACCAATTGTTGGAAATCAAGGTTCATGTAATTAGTTTCAAAAACAAGAGTTTGCAACGGAAGCATAAAATTATGAACACAAATTCCATTTTCAAGAGGATCATGCTACATGCATGTAGAGATAAGATGAAGAACAATCATAGTTTAAGTTCAAGATCATAACCTTTGTTCTTGGGTTTGATTTGGATGATTTTGATAGCTAGGAATCAAATTAGAATCCCTCTATAGTTGATCCACCACAAGCTTGAACACCCTTGAATGCTAGTTCCACAACTTGCAAGATATGACTCCTTTTCTTATGAAACCAAAAACCAATTTTTTCTAAGAACTTAAGGAGAGTTTTAGGCTGATTTCTTGAAGCAAGAATGATGTAAAAAACTCACTCAAAATCGTGGCCAACATATACCACACAAAGGAAAAGAAAAGCACATGCAACTAGCTTAAAAGAAAGTCCCATTTGATTTCTATAATCAAAAGCTAGAAGACACAAAGCATCTTCCTTTTCTTTTAAGTTCTTAATGCATTCTTTTCCTTCCAATATGGCTGATTTTATGATGACAAATGAAGTGCTAGTGAGTTGTTATTATTTATAAAACTTAGATAATAAAAGCTTATAAATAATACATCTTCTTATTTCTTAAATGGGATAACATTTAACCCATAATCATATACATAAATAAACCATCTAAATATACAATCTTAATTGTATAATTATATACTAGTTGTAAAACCCGTGTATTACACGGGATTATACAAAAAAATATTAATTAAAAATATCTAAACATTAGTTAGTTTATATAAGAAATTTGTTTGCGTATCGTGACATCTTGCTTTTGATTTTCACTATTACGACTTTGTATTTTGATAAATATAATTGATTATGGGAATGTCACCGGTGCTAAAATCAAATTCACTATTAAGATTGGAATTGTTCTTAAAAATATTATGACGTCAATTGTCTCTCTATTGTCTCCCAAATCATTCTACACATTAAAAAATAATATGATATTAAAAAACAATTAATTTTGAAATTGAATGATAACAATTAATTTTGAAATTGAATGATAATTAAACCGATCATTAAGGAGTTAGAAACGTTACAAACCAATTAGTTTTTCTAAGAAATTTAAAATTATGAGAAAATGACATGTGTCAAATTCAATGAGGAGATGACATGTGGCTTTGAGTTACTTATTTATTAGGATATGATATACATATATATATATATATATATATATATATATATATATATATATATATATATATATATATATATATATATATATATATATATATATATATATAACAATATATATATATTTTATTTAATTTACCAATTAAATTAAATAAAAGGCTTACTTATAAATCAATTAAATCGTTTAACAATTTAAACAATTTAATTGTTACACTTAATTAATTCATCACATATGAATTATTAATCAACCTTTAATTTTGTAGTTATTATTATTTACCTCAAATAATAATAACCTACAAGATTAAATTGCAAGTTTAATATCATTTGATGTTAAATCAAATTTAACGTTCTAAATGATCAATTGGTGTCAAACTTGTTGTTGGTGTGACCCTATAGGATCATGTATTATTAGTAATATCATTTTATGATCATCCTTGGGCATATAGAACTAACATATCGTGGTAAACACGAGTATCAATCCAAGGAACTTTGGGTATTAAGTACCACAATGAGAAATAGCAACCACTAACTGGATGATGGTAAATTGTCATAAAACTATATAGATCTTAACACAAACACAAGTTAAGCTAAAAAGACAATAATGGGAATGGAAGACGATCATTGATTGAAAGCAAATAAAGGAAGATAGTGGGAGTCCAAATTCATTTAGCGTCCAATATAAAGATGATATTTCTATTTCAAGTTTAGCAACAAATACCGATTGAAAACAACAAACCCTAATATCCTCACTACCCTCTGTCAAGGCGTAACAAGAATGTTTACTAGATGATGTGTTATACCTCTCAATTAACACACACAAATAATAAGCTCATAAGCATAAGAATGTTGTACATGTTACTAGGGTTTATTTGGTATATGTCTATCCAATGTCTCACCCTAGGTCAAATATCTCACAACAAGTTACAATCACTCTTTCAAGTTGATCAAAACCAACAAATCATTGCGATGTGATCAATAAAGCAAAGCATTAAGCACAAGATATTCAACTCAACCAACAAAAGTTACCAACAAGATTTATGTAAAATATACTTCATAATTTCATATTAAAATCCATCATTCTCGTAACAAAGAAGATCTAGCATATTAGAGACAAATAAATAAACCATATTTTAGAGGAACAAAAGTTTACACAAGTTTATCAACAAAATTGTAAACAAATACTCCCTTGAATATGAGAAATCCAAGCTCCAAATGTGTCAAATGCTTCCATCTTCCAAAATTGCTTCCATATCTTTGATAATCTTCCAAGGGTTTTGCTTGTGAAGCAAAACCCCCAAAAATCGCCCCAAAGCTTCTCTCAAAAGTGTGTGTAAAAGATGTGAAGTTTTGAGCCCTAATTTTGCTTAAAAGCCCGTCAGGAGGAAATCGCCACTTGGATGGCCACTTCAGGTGGCGAATTCAAGTGGCCCGTGAAACTGAATATGGCCACTATCAAGTGGCGAGCAAGTGGCGAACCAGGTGGCGATTTGGGGCTGCCAATTTTACTTCGTTCTCAATTCTTGGAGGCTTTTACTGGCTTGAAATACTTGCTTGGATAACGATATAAATGGGTATTGATGCCTTGCTTTTCATCATTCTCAATCGAGTAAGACCTACACATCAATAAACTCTAAAATAGAGTTAAAAACACCAAGTTTTGGTTGAAAACAAGCATAAAACAATAAGAATGAAAGGTATAATAATGGTATAAAATGCCATTATCAATTAGCAAGTATAAGTGCATTGTTATAAAAGAAAGGTAAATATTGAGCTAATCATTAATTATTAACAAGTATAAACCATAAGTAAGCAAACATTGTTAAGCAAGAATAAGTAAATTAGCAATGTTAATAATTGGTGATTAACAATGTAATTGTATGTATTTGTGTTTTAAAAGTATCTTTTTGCGTTTACGTGTTAATCATTAATACTTAAGAATACAATGATAAGAATGATTGATTTCACATTGCAGATACCATACGTTCCTCTGGGTTTGGTGGTTCTAAGGCATTCAGTTCAATATTAGGTAAAAATGTATTCTGATGTGTGTATTTGTGCGATTGTGTGCTTTTGGGTGTGATTGTGTGTTTTTGGAACACTAGCAATGCTATTGCTAGGGTTTATGTGTTCTGATGTGTGTGTTTGCGTATTTTGAATTTGTGAAACCAGAAAGGAATTTTTTTATGTCTGTAGGCTTTTAAAGGTTAACTATCACTTCTGAACTCATAGACTCACATGTTTTATTGCCATAACCATTCTTTTCTGAAGAAGTGTAACATCCTAATCAGGTCTAAAAGATGGTAACAACTTAATTAAAAGTACTTCTTTTTATATGTAGTTGTATACGTTTGTGTATTTATGTGCTACCATTTGTGTTTATGTATTTGTGTATGTATTTGGGTGTGAATATGTGTGTGTATATATTCTGTTTTTTTTATGGTTTGTGTCTCTTTGGTTTTCTAATTTTCATAATCATCATAATCATATATCTTGGTTGAAGGTATAATGTACATGCTTTTTGTACAAGTTGCACCAATATTTTCATCTCTCTGTCTCCTTCCCGCTTTCCCCCATCTTAATTTCTGATTCATGTTTCATTAATCATCACCGATTAACGAATGTAATCTAAAGAACATTAACGAATGTTAACATTGTTATAATAATCAATAATTATCAAATCAAAACATTTTTTTGCTTTAATAATCATCAACGATTATGGAATCAAAACAATTTTTGTTTCATTAATCATCAATGATTAATGAATGTAATCAAAATAGAAACACCCATAATTATTTCTGATTATAACTTTTCAATAGATTTAATATGGTTACAATCATTTATGATTATAGCTATGGTTGCATAGATGATTAGAACACCGATTATAATCATTTTTTATAATTGAGTGAATATATACACCATTATAGCATGCAAATTGTGTTTTTAATACTTTTGAACTCGATTTTGTAGGTGTAAATCTAAGAATAACAATGATTACGGGTGCCCCCTCTTTCTTTTTGAATGTGATGGGAGGAGTAAGAAAAATCATAGCAAGAATAACGATCAAGGCTGCAATCAGTTTTATGATTACAAATGCATTTAATTTTTTTAAATCTACACCATTTATTTGTGATTACAATTGGACTAGATTTTTTATCTCCACATTGTCCTTTATTCATTTATGATTACAAATATATTGAGTTTGTTTATCTTTTCATTGTGCATTATTAATTACAATGTTTGTGGTTTACTTATAATCATTCATGATTAACATATCAGATTAAATAAAATTATGAAAATTTCTCAAAAACATTATTTTAAATTACAAAAATGGTCCCTGTGGTTTGGCCCAACTTTCAATAAGAGTCTAACTTTTGAAATTTCACTTTATGGGTCCTCAAGGCTTGATTTTTCTGTCAATAAGAGTCCAAAGGCCAGTAAAAAGACTAAACTACCCTTTATATTTTCTTTTTTATTTTTCTTTAATTGTGTTATTTATTTGGTAATTAAAAAAATTACACCCCACCTCCATCCCCCCTACCCCCTCTCTCTATGAGGATATCTAGTATGATTCGGAGCTTGATTTTCCACCACAACAGTAGATGAACAAGGTAGGGTTTAACCTCGAACAACAACAGCACCACCACCAGCAACATCACCACTACCAGCAACAACTAAAACAACACAAATTTTTTTCGATTAATCACATGGGGTCGAGTCACGAGTAGGGATTGCCGGAGCCACCATAGACAACAGCAACACAATTTCGAACCCTAATAGTTTGATTTGGGTGTTCTTACCGTCTTGCCCTTGAATCTGCATATGGTCGAACTGAATCATCGCTAAAGCTTCATAATTTCACGAGCAATATCGAGATCTACTTGCACTTAGAGACGCCAATGGATCATCCCTAAAGCTTCATAATTTCATATATGATCTAAATGCACAACAATCGAAACAAAGAAGAAGAAAGCACAGACCGAAAGTGATTAAGGAACGTAAGCAGAACACCTCGTCATCTCTACTGAACCAAACGATCAGACCTCTTCGTCCCTTAAATCCGCCTCACCGCCCCTAGGGTTTGGCTCGTCTTCTTCCGTTTCTATATCATCTTCAGTGAAGAAGCAGAAAGGTAAGAGGGAAAGACCGTGCATTATCCAACAAGATCCTGTTGAAACTCCTAAATTTGTTTCTCTAGCTGCTTCAGGTATAGCGAATTGCTCCTTCGAATTGGAAAAATAACACAACCTATTACAATTTTGATTTAATGCTCCCAACTGAGTAATACAAACAATCAATTTGCACATGGGATTTCTTTCATGTCGAATACAGGTACTTATTCGAATACAAGGTAGGGTTTAACCTCGAACAACAACAGCACCACCACCAGCAACATCACCACTACCACCAACAACAAAAACAACACAAATTTTTTTCGATTAATCACATGGGGTCGAGTCACGAGTAGGGATTGCCGGAGCCACCATAGACAACAGCAACACAATTTCGAACCCTAATAGTTTGATTTGGGTGTTCTTACCGTCTTGCCCTTGAATCTGCATATGGTCGAACTGAATCATCGCTAAAGCTTCATAATTTCACGAGCAATATCGAGATCTACTTGCACTTATAGACGCCAATGGATCATCCCTAAAGCTTCATAATTTCATATATGATCTAAATGCACAACAATCGAAACAAAGAAGAAGAAAGCACAGACCGAAAGTGATTAAGGAACGTAAGCAGAACACCTCGTCATCTCTACTGAACCAAACGATCAGACCTCTTCGTCCCTTAAATCCGCCTCACCGCCCCTAGGGTTTGGCTCGTCTTCTTCCGTTTCTATATCATCTTCAGTGAAGAAGCAGAAAGGTAAGAGGGAAAGACCGTGCATTATCCAACAAGATCCTGTTGAAACTCCTAAATTTGTTTCTCTAGCTGCTTCAGGTATAGCGAATTGCTCCTTCGAATTGGAAAAATAACACAACCTATTACAATTTTGATTTAATGCTCCCAACTGAGTAATACAAACAATCAATTTGCACATGGGATTTCTTTCATGTCGAATACAGGTACTTATTCGAATACAAGGTAGGGTTTAACCTCGAACAACAACAGCACCACCACCAGCAACATCACCACTACCACCAACAACAAAAACAACACAAATTTTTTTCGATTAATCACATGGGGTCGAGTCACGAGTAGGGATTGCCGGAGCCACCATAGACAACAGCAACACAATTTCGAACCCTAATAGTTTGATTTGGGTGTTCTTACCGTCTTGCCCTTGAATCTGCATATGGTCGAACTGAATCATCGCTAAAGCTTCATAATTTCACGAGCAATATCGAGATCTACTTGCACTTAGAGACGCCAATGGATCATCCCTAAAGCTTCATAATTTCATATATGATCTAAATGCACAACAATCGAAACAAAGAAGAAGAAAGCACAGACCGAAAGTGATTAAGGAACGTAAGCAGAACACCTCGTCATCTCTACTGAACCAAACGATCAGACCTCTTCGTCCCTTAAATCCGCCTCACCGCCCCTAGGGTTTGGCTCGTCTTCTTCCGTTTCTATATCATCTTCAGTGAAGAAGCAGAAAGGTAAGAGGGAAAGACCGTGCATTATCCAACAAGATCCTGTTGAAACTCCTAAATTTGTTTCTCTAGCTGCTTCAGGTATAGCGAATTGCTCCTTCGAATTGGAAAAATAACACAACCTATTACAATTTTGATTTAATGCTCCCAACTGAGTAATACAAACAATCAATTTGCACATGGGATTTCTTTCATGTCGAATACAGGTACTTATTCGAATACAAGGTAGGGTTTAACCTCGAACAACAACAGCACCACCACCAGCAACATCACCACTACCAGCAACAACAAAAACAACACAAATTTTTTTCGATTAATCACATGGGGTCGAGTCACGAGTAGGGATTGCCGGAGCCACCATAGACAACAGCAACACAATTTCGAACCCTAATAGTTTGATTTGGGTGTTCTTACCGTCTTGCCCTTGAATCTGCATATGGTCGAACTGAATCATCGCTAAAGCTTCATAATTTCACGAGCAATATCGAGATCTACTTGCACTTATAGACGCCAATGGATCATCCCTAAAGCTTCATAATTTCATATATGATCTAAATGCACAACAATCGAAACAAAGAAGAAGAAAGCACAGACCGAAAGTGATTAAGGAACGTAAGCAGAACACCTCGTCATCTCTACTGAACCAAACGATCAGACCTCTTCGTCCCTTAAATCCGCCTCACCGCCCCTAGGGTTTGGCTCGTCTTCTTCCGTTTCTATATCATCTTCAGTGAAGAAGCAGAAAGGTAAGAGGGAAAGACCGTGCATTATCCAACAAGATCCTGTTGAAACTCCTAAATTTGTTTCTCTAGCTGCTTCAGGTATAGCGAATTGCTCCTTCGAATTGGAAAAATAACACAACCTATTACAATTTTGATTTAATGCTCCCAACTGAGTAATACAAACAATCAATTTGCACATGGGATTTCTTTCATGTCGAATACAGGTACTTATTCGAATACAAGGTAGGGTTTAACCTCAAACAACAACAGCACCACCACCAGCAACATCACCACTACCAGCAACAACAAAAACAACACAAATTTTTTTCGATTAATCACATGGGGTCGAGTCACGAGTAGGGATTGCCGGAGCCACCATAGACAACAGCAACACAATTTCGAACCCTAATAGTTTGATTTGGGTGTTCTTACCGTCTTGCCCTTGAATCTGCATATGGTCGAACTGAATCATCGCTAAAGCTTCATAATTTCACGAGCAATATCGAGATCTACTTGCACTTAGAGACGCCAATGGATCATCCCTAAAGCTTCATAATTTCATATATGATCTAAATGCACAACAATCGAAACAAAGAAGAAGAAAGCACAGACCGAAAGTGATTAAGGAACGTAAGCAGAACACCTCGTCATCTCTACTGAACCAAACGATCAGACCTCTTCGTCCCTTAAATCCGCCTCACCGCCCCTAGGGTTTGGCTCGTCTTCTTCCGTTTCTATATCATCTTCTGTGAAGAAGCAGAAAGGTAAGAGGGAAAGACCGTGCATTATCCAACAAGATCCTGTTGAAACTCCTAAATTTGTTTCTCTAGCTGCTTCAGGTATAGCGAATTGCTCCTTCGAATTGGAAAAATAACACAACCTATTACAATTTTGATTTAATGCTCCCAACTGAGTAATACAAACAATCAATTTGCACATGGGATTTCTTTCATGTCGAATACAGGTACTTATTCGAATACAAGGTAGGGTTTAACCTCAAACAACAACAGCACCACCACCAGCAACATCACCACTACCAGCAACAACAAAAACAACACAAATTTTTTTCGATTAATCACATGGGGTCGAGTCACGAGTAGGGATTGCCGGAGCCACCATAGACAACAGCAACACAATTTCGAACCCTAATAGTTTGATTTGGGTGTTCTTACCGTCTTGCCCTTGAATCTGCATATGGTCGAACTGAATCATCGCTAAAGCTTCATAATTTCACGAGCAATATCGAGATCTACTTGCACTTAGAGACGCCAATGGATCATCCCTAAAGCTTTATAATTTCATATATGATCTAAATGCACAACAATCGAAACAAAGAAGAAGAAAGCATAGACCGAAAGTGATTAAGGAACGTAAGCAGAACACCTCGTCATCTCTACTGAACCAAACGATCAGACCTCTTCGTCCCTTAAATCCGCCTCACCGCCCCTAGGGTTTGGCTCGTCTTCTTCCGTTTCTATATCATCTTCAGTGAAGAAGCAGAAAGGTAAGAGGGAAAGACCGTGCATTATCCAACAAGATCCTGTTGAAACTCCTAAATTTGTTTCTCTAGCTGCTTCAGGTATAGCGAATTGCTCCTTCGAATTGGAAAAATAACACAACCTATTACAATTTTGATTTAATGCTCCCAACTGAGTAATACAAACAATCAATTTGCACATGGGATTTCTTTCATGTCGAATACAGGTACTTATTATCATATTACATATATTATGTTATAGATAGAGTTAATGGAGCTTTCAGGAAGCTATGTTTTACTGTGAATCAATGGCAAGAGCTTGAGAGGCAAATAACGATCTATAAGAAAGAGGAGGGGGGTAGGGGGATGGGGGGTGGGGTGTAATTTTTCTTTTTTTAGTTACCAAATAAATAATACAATTAAAGAAAAATGAAAAAGAAAATGAAAAGGATAGTTTAGTCTTTTTACTGGCCTTTGGACTCTTATTAAAAAAATCAAACCTTGAGGGTCCATAAAGTGAAATTTCAAAAGTTGGACTCTTATTGAAAGTTGGGCCAAACTACATGGACCATTTTTGTAATTTACTCTTATTTATATGTATTTTCATTCATTAATGAATACAACAGAAACTATTTTTTAATTTTTATAAAAATGTAGTTAAATAACAAAATCCCTAAATTTATAAAACTATATTTTGATAAAAAAAGCTGATAAAAATGATTCTTACTAGCTATGAATAAAAAAATAAAAAATAAAAGTTAATTAATTAGTTTTATTATAACAAACAATCAGAATCCTAGATTTTAGAAAACTATAACTTTGTTATAATATTTAAAATACAAAAATACTAATATACCCTTATACATTGGTTGGTCCAGAACTGGTCTCGTGATCTCAACCTTTTTGGTGTATATATTATGTTTATGAGTTTTCTAATTATATTTTTATGGTTATATTAGCTACCTAGAACTAAGAGTATTAAAAGTAAACTAAATATGACAAATTGTAATCCATTTTCATTTTTCATTTTTTGGGTCTATGTCCAATAGAGTTGACATATAGGGTTTCAAAATTTTAAGGAGAAATAAAAAGGAAAATCAAAGTTTGTTGAAAGAATAAATAGAAAGATAAAATTTTATGGGAGAGACAAATCTTTTAATACGGAAAGTAAACAAGAGAATGAAACATAATGAGAATTAAAACTTTACTACTAATAAAACTATTAAAAACATATTTGTATATATGTTTTATACAATATTAAAAATAAAGTAATTTTTATTTAATAATTATTAGTTAAAATATTTTTATTTTAGATTTATATTATAGGATGTAATCTACTTTATATGTTTGTATTAATTTTATTAAGTTTTCAATTTAAAATTCTGTATTAATTTCACTTAAGAGATCAATCTGAAAAATAATATATGTTAATTGAAGTATTATTTTAATAATATATGTTAATTGAATTGAAGTATTATTTTAATAATATAGCTTCTCATCTCCCAATTAATGATTATTTATTTATTAAAAGTTTATATCATAAAGTCACTAAATTATATTTTTTACATTTACAAGTCTTACAGAAAATAATCAACAAATATGAATTTCTAAGAAGCAACCTTTGTACTAATGTTTGTACATTTTATTTATTTATTTTAGATTTTGAGGTAATTCATGTAAGTGTTTTTTCTTATGTTTTTTTTAAACATCCGTCTTTAATTTAACCGATTAAAGCATTTTTATAATAGTATGTCATTTTAAAATATTTCTTTGTGGACAAATAAGATCCTAAAGTCTTAGTTTTCAAATAAAATATAGACAAAACTTCATAGATGGTCCCTGTGGTTTCCGAGATTATCAAGTTTAGTCCCTAACTTTCAAAAACCTCAAGGATGGTCCCTTTGGTTTGAAAACTTTTCATAAACAGTCCTTTTGGCTAACACCGTTTATTTTGCTCTGTTAAAAGAGAACATGTGCAATGCATGTGAGGGCAAAACCGACTTTTACAAACCACAGGGACCATTTATGACTTTTTGTCCAAACCCTCCCCCACCCCCAATGTCTTCTACGCTGAAACAAATATTCCCCCACCCCCAAAATTTCTTTTACGCTAAAACACATACACACACCACACCATAATTTAGTGACTTTATGATATAAACTTTTAATAAATAAATAATCATTAGGGAAGGGTTTGGACAAAAAGTCATAAATGGTCCCTGTGGTTTGTAAAAGACAGTTTTGCCATCACATGTCTTGCACATGCTCTCTTTTAACAGAGTAAAATAAACGGTGTTAGCCAAAAGAACTGTTTATGAAAAGTTTTCAAACCACAGGGACCATCCTTGAGGTTTTTGAAAGTTATGGACTAAACTTGATTATTTCGGAAACCACAGGGACCATCTATGAAGTTTTGTCTAAAATATAATTAAGAAGTTCAATGTTTGAGAATGTTCAACTCAATATCACAACATAGGTTCAAGAGAAACCACTACATTAACCATGGTCTTCTAAATATCTTTGTGTTTTCTATTCCTAAATTGTAGTATTTTCAATCCAAACACATGTCAAAATATTAGTTAAGCATGAAAACCTAATAAGAATACCCGATGTTGACCATTTCATGAGGAGGAATAATGACTTCCATTCCACTCAAGTCAAACCTCCAAATCAACTCAAAATATTCAAAGTTTCCAAAAAACTCAATAATCCAATACCAATGATACTTTGAATCCGAACTCAAAATCAAAAAGGTTAATAACCTATAATACATATTTATAAATATTTTAAGCACATATTTATATTTTCCGCAATACCTTCGCCTAATATAACTAAAAGTTAACAAAACCGATCGATTTTCACTTTATATGTAGACTTGAACTACTTTTGATTGAAATCTTACTCTAACTAAAAATTTTGTACAAAATTCGTAATTTTATCATTAACCACACAACACAAGTTGTAATTTACTCGCAAGGTTATGGATGTATATAACCTTGAGTAATGTGACTTTTGTTCGAAAATGTGCACGTAAAATTTGGATTTAAATATAAAATTGGCAAAATACCAAAAACCAATGTGAGTACACTCAGCGTCCACATTTATTTTATGCTAAAATGTGTTACATTAAAATTTTAGACTGAATCTACAATTGAACAATATTACAATAACATATCTAAGATTTTTGTATATCACTCTAAATGGAACTTTTGAAAATGATGTCATAAGTTTTTAGAATGGAAGAACAGGGATGGGCCAGTCCGTGTTGGAAGCATTATGAATACAACAAACAAAAAGCAAAAAGGTCGTGAGGTGAAATTCCACACACACAATTAATTCAGGAGACGTGTCCATTTTTAACAACATTTATAACATATCCTACGTTTCTGCTCTCTTTTTAATTGGATAAAAGAAACTTTTTATACCTACTTGAAGATAACGAGACTCGAATACATCAAACTGTTATTTTAAATATGGCGAATAAAAATAAATAAGTTGTAATAGTTCATGTTTTTGTATGGGGAATAAAAATAAATAAGTTGTAGTAAATCAAGTTTTTGTATGTTAATTGTATCGAAATATAATAAATATATGTATATAGTGTAGAATTTTTGAATACAAATTTCGAGCGTATCCTAGAAAATGACAAAATAATAGAGGGCGACCTAAAGCGAAGGCTATGGTGTCCGACAAGTTTTCATGTGGTGGCATCTACTCCACAACTTCGAGACTTCATCGTACTCGTCAAATTCTACCCACATGGGTATTTCCACCATGCCCTCCTCTTTGTTGTTAAAGAAAGATTAATTACCCTTACACTAGTATAAGACTATGGGTGTGTCATGACTTTATGATTTTTCTTGACAGTTGTTATGTCAGCGACACGTTATCATGACAATTTCAAGACACACTCTAAGAATGCAAGACATCATATCAACCCTTTTAATTTTTACGTCATCATTTTAATTTATGTTTTTTAATTAAAACCAAACATTAAATTCATTTAAAAAACATAATATTAAAATTAAAATAAAAAACATTACATTAAACAAAAATAAAAACATTACATTAATTTAAAAAATATAAAAAAACAATTAAAAAAACCTAATTATCGTCATCGGTTTCGTCGTTGTGATTAGCGTAGACATGCTCAGTCAAATCATGTCTAAGATTGACATTCCTTTTCGCACTGTGTATTTCTAGTAATCTCGCAAAGTATTGTTCACTAACGGGAACAAACTTCGTCAGATGTCTATAATTTGACCTTACTAAAATATAATCCAATATCAGCATGAAGGTGACCTAGTTGCGATCACTTGAAAATCTTAATACTTCAAAATGGAGTCAGGTGCTCCCAATATATATATATATATATATATATATATATATATATATATATATATATATATATATATATATATATATATATATATATATATATATATATATATATATATATATATATATATATATAGAGAGAGAGAGAGAGAGAGAGAGATAAACATGTAAGTTGGATTTTGTTAATTAGTTAATTAATTAGTTGTTTGTGAAACATTATTGTGAATTATTTTTGTAACGAATTATGTAGATTTGTTTCACATATGTATCATTGCTATAATCAACAAATCAATGAAAGTACATTGCTATAATCTGTAGACTTATTAAAGTACAATGCTGTGGGATTGTTTTAGAACAACTGTAGGATTTTATAATTTAGATATTAATGAAATTACATTTTTATAATATGTAGACTTCTCAAAGTACAATGTGGTGTCCTTTTGGTATGAAACATATCAATTACAATGATACAATAAGATATTTTGAAAGTAAAATTCAAAAAGCAACTGATGAAACAAAAGTGCATTGTTATTTATTGTTTTTTAATACTTTTTGTTTGATATATAGGTGATTCTAAAAAGAGGAAGAGAAAGTCTGTTCATCCAGAAGGTAAAAGTAAAGCTAGTTATGTTGATCTTTCTTCAAGTCGAAAATCAACATTAAAGGCTCAAAATGTAGTTGAAGTTTCTTCCAGTAAACCAGTGAAAGTTAAAAAGGGAAAAATTACAAGTTCTTCAAAAGCAAATAGCAATGATGATGATTTTGTTTCTCAACCGGTGTTTGATCAAGTTGAAGTTCTTGTGAAGAAAGGTGGTATTGCTTTTAGGAACCCATCTGGTTTGATTTCAGAGATATTTAGTTCATTTAATGATAATCAGAAATCTACAGTGAATGAAATAGGTTTTGGATTTATAGGTGATTTTGTAGTAAAAAAATTTGGAAGGGATTTGTGTTTTTGGATTCTAGAGAACTATGATGAGAAAAGAAATGTATTGTGTGTGAATAATCAAGTCATTCACATCACAAAGAAGAGTGTTCATGATATATATGGATTACCTATGGGTAACATCCCGATGATTTTACCTATATAAAGCCGTTTTGGTGATCCTATAATTAAAAAGTGGAGGGATCAGTTCGGTAAGGACAAAGAGAGAATTAGATTAGTTGATTTGAAAAACTTTTTAGAGAAAAGCACTGATTTTGGTGAGATGTTCATACTAAACTTTTTGGTTGCTTATGTTACTATTATGATCGATGCTCCAGCAATGGGTACATGCAACCAGAAGTTTTTAGAGAATTTTAATGAATATCTTAATGTAAAAGAGTTTGATTGGTGTGGTTTTGTTATTGAATGCTTGAAAGAAAGCAAGAAGGGTTTGAATCTTAATTCAAAAACACAATATGCTGGTCCAGTTGCCTTTCTTGTGGTAAGTTTAAATTTATATTGTTAGTTTTTTTGTTTAATTAATGATGCAAACTTTGTTTTTACGTGTTGCAGTTATTATACCTTCATTGCATGAAGTTGCGTTCTGATGTTTCTGTTAAAAGAGTGTATCCAGCTACTTCTTATTGGAGTGGTAAAAAAGTTGGTGATAGGTTGAAAAGTTTACAACATTTTGGTGATGTTGATGTTATGGAAACATACAAAGATAATGTAGATGATGATGATTCACAAAGTAAGAAGCAAAAGAAGATGAAGGAGAAAAAGAAGATTCAGGAAAAGAAGAAGGTGGATGTTTCACCTAAAAAAATGGAATCAAGTGTAAGGAAGAAGACATTAGATAAGGAAGTTAAAGGTAATATAATGTAGATGATGATGTTTTTTATAATTAATGTCTGATATTTTACTAATAATTGTTTATTTTTTCTAAATCAGATGATGTTATCTTGGACAAAGGGAAGAAGGTTGTTGAAGATATAAGTGAGAAGGATGTTAGAGAAAATGATGATGTAAGTGAAGAGGTGGTAAAGTCTATTGATCATAATTCTGATTTTGATGTTATTTTAGATGGTACAAGATCTTTAGAGGTATGTAATTATTTATTAATTTGTTAATTTTAGACAAACATTATCTCATAGTTCATTTGTTATTTGGTGATGTATTTGTTAATGATGCAATTTTTTTCAGGCTTTTAAAGAAAAGTTGAATAGTGTGTTTAAAAAATATTTTGAATCCAAATCAAGCATTGATGAGTGGATTAGACGTGCCTGGGATCAATTCACAGGTAATCAGGAGATTTTGGATTATGCTACGAAGCGTAATAGAGAGTTCAACATGGTTCATGAAAAGATTGTACTAGTTGATGATTAAGATTTCAATGATGTTACTCTAGAAAAGGATAATGATTTGAATGAAGAAGGAACCAGTGGTAAAGAAAACGAGCTTTCTATGACACAATTACTCGATGATCCAAATTTTTGTGCTGAGATTGAGAGAAATGCTCTTGCAGTTATTGCAAAACAATCTACTACTTCTGTAGTTGCTAGTGAAGGTTTGGTAGGAAGTGTTGGTGTTCAAGAAGAAATTTCAGATGAAGAGTTAATTGAGGCTAGTAAGATTATTAGTCAAATTCATTTGGGTAAGCAAGAAGTTCAAGTAAATGTTGATTTCACAACTCCAAAAGATGCAATTCAAATGGACAGTTCAGTTACAAAGACAAATGATCATACAATTTTATCACTGATTCCTATTCGATCTTTTAATGTTGAAGCTGGCCCTAGCAGACCAAAAAGAAAAATTAAGCCTGCACCACCCTTTTGTTCTCCATATGCTACAAAATTGGTTGATTCGAGTGAAAAGGTAAGTCGTAATGAAGAAAGGGTTGCTGGTAGTGTCTTTCTTGCCATTCGTGATCCTAGGTATTTCAATTTTTTTAGTTATTTATTTTTAGTTTTTGGTATAGTAAAAATTATATTTTCATTTGTTTTTTTTAGGGAAAAAATATTTGAATCATCTAATGGTTCTATTGGTATAAGAGCGGTGATGTAATCCATGATACCTGGTTGTAGGATTCATTGTGGTGTTATTGACATATGGTCATCCTTTTTGAATGAATTGGAAAAATCAAAAAGCCACACTGCTGCATCAAGATTTTTTATGCCTTGCTCATTGATGGTATGATACATTATTATTATTTTTTTGTTTTATTTATATTATAAATTAACTAACTTGTTTCATATTTATATATTTGTAGACAAATATTGTTTTTAAGAAGGCTGAAAGCTTAAATCTGAGGTTTGTTGAAAGGGTTCGTGTGTATTTGGAAAAGTTCCCGAATGTGAACAAATTCGATACGACAAATTTGGTATATTTTTTTATTTTTATATTTTCTGTTATAATACAATTTCTATATAATTTTATTTATTGTTTTTTTAAACAGGTATTTTTTTTCCTATTCTTAGGAAAGAACATTACGTTTTGGTTTGCTTTGATTTAGTAAAAGAAAAAATGGAAATTATTGACAATCAATTGGGAACAGGATGGATTCCAGCCAAAGATCGTACTTTTTTCGATAATTTGGTAATTTTTGGTTTTTTTTTGTTTTTTTTGTATTTTTTTTTTATTTTTTGCCTTATTTTTGATAAGTTGTTGAAATGTTTTTTTTAATATAGAAAACAATGTTCAAGCAATATTTGAGTTTAATCGGTCATCATCGACTGAATGCTTTAAACTCTATGAAGATTGAAAGGCTTGATCTTGAATGGCAAACTAAAGATAATGATGCTGATTGTGGTTTATTTCTGATGAGGCATATGGAGGTTTACCGGGGTGGTGGACCAGAAAGATTTGATGGTGATTTGTTGCCAGAGTGTACAAGCCAAAAATCTCAATTGTTAGAAATGAGAAAGAAATACGTTGCTAAGATCGTGTTATCAGATTCAAACTTATGTAAAGCGTCATTTTTGAGCACTTTGGAGGAGTATGATAAGTTGTCACGACATATGAAGAAGAAGATTTACAGTCAAGGGCATTTAGATGAAGTTTCTGCAAGGATTAAGCCTGTTGAGGTATAGTAATTTGGTATGTTTGTTGGGTTTGGATAATGTTTTTTGTGATTTGGCTAATCTTTAGAACTGGTAGTGTGTTTTAATGTTGGTGATTTGAACAATTTATCTGTTTTGAACAATTTGTGAAACTTGTGTTTGTTTTGGATAGTGTGTTTTAATATTAGCTTGGAGTTGTGAAACTTGTTTGTTTTGAACAATTTAGTCAAGTTGCATTATTAAAACAGCCTTAGTTATTTATTCTTGTGTTGATACATAGATTATGTATCATGAAAGTTTTTGTATCATTATTGTTTAAATATTATGTATCATTATTATGAAAATGTATTTATGGATCATGAACCATTTGTGTTTTTATTTGATACAGTAAGCTGATTTTTAGGTTAGATCATTATGCAAAAATATTTTTTATATTTTTGTAGCATGGATTGTTTAACTTCTGTATCATTTGTTGTACTATGGATCATTAAAATTTTTGTATCATTATTTGTATTTATGGATCATTATACATTTTGTGTTGTTATGTCTTATATACAGTAAATAATGATTCAATTTTTTTATATATGAAAATTTATTTGTATCATTATTTGTATTTATGCATCATGAAACTATAAATATGTAAAAAAAACAAAAGTTAGGAAACAACATTATAATTAAAGTAAGATTCGAACAGGCGATCTATGGCTATGTTCAAGAGGCGTATTTTCCTAGCTACCAACTGAGCTAAAGTTTTTTTGTATTTTAAATGCCATCTAAATGATATAAACTTTTATGAAGCTCATGTAGTACAACCTGCTTTGCTAAGAGTTATATAATTTGCATCATATAAGTAATATAATGAAATTTGAATCATGAATCATATTTGTATCATAATATGTTTGAATCATGAATGACATATAAAAAAACTTCATAATTCAATTATAATGCAAAAAATGGGGTGGGTTAACATTGTAATAGAACTTCATACATATGGGCTGATCCATTGTTGCATAATTATTGCATATTGGCTGATATGGACTGATCCATTATAATCCATTGTTTCCTAAAAAAACAAAAACAAGTTGCACTTGCACCTGCAGTCTTCGAAACACTAAACTGATGGGACCTTACAAGCTTTACAGGCCTTACAGTGTTTGAATAGTGTATCAAACTTTATTTCTTTTCAACCTGTTATGCAGTTCTCTTGTCTTATCAAAATTCCACCGCTAAATAAGTCCAAAAACAGAGAATTGTAACTTGATTTTTCATACATTAAAGGTGCTCTCGATCACCATCATGACGACCACGATCCTCCTCTTTGAAGACACTTTCTTCTTTCTTTTCCGGCTCATAGATATTTAGGGTAAGCATTATTTCCATTCTATTTTTGTAGATAGTTTATTAGGGTTTATTATTGTACAGTAGTTTTGTGGTTCTCAAACAGGGGACTAGGAATAAGTTATGTGCTCCAAGTTTTACTTCATCAATTTGAATTTGAAGCAAACTACATGCATATCTAGTTCTCTTGACTAAGTACTGAATGACAAAAAGCTTGGAAAAGGATGACCATGTGTCTATTCTTATGTTGTAATGTCTCTTAAACAACACATGTATCATTATTGATTTTTGACTTTGTTTTGGTATCTG
This sequence comes from Cichorium intybus, assembly GCA_023525715.1. Lineage (NCBI taxonomy): Eukaryota > Viridiplantae > Streptophyta > Magnoliopsida > Asterales > Asteraceae > Cichorium > Cichorium intybus. Next base: position 43,076,137 of record CM042012.1, on the reverse strand, counting down.
ATTGTAGTTTATTTGTATTTGTAGGATGGCAATAAACGGGTATCACATTGGTGAACGTATCGAGGTTCTTGGTACTGAACAGGGTTTTGAGAATTCATATTATGCTGCTACGATTATTAGCCGGTCTTTGAATTATTTAGGTGTTCGTTACGAAACTTTTTTTGATGGTGAATATGAAATGCCATTGGAGGAATTTGTTAGTGCTAACAATGTTCGTCCTTATCCAGCTGATTTGGATGTGGAATTCCATCGTGGTGATATTGTTGATGTGTGGCACAATGACGGTTGGTGGGTAGGAAGGTACCGTCGTTATGATGCTGATCGTGAAGATGATAGATGTTATAGAGTTTATTTTGACTATATGATGCAGGGAATGCGTCATGAGAGTTATCGTTTTGAAGATATTCGTTTGCATCAAGAATTTCATTTTGAAGATTTCGTTGATTTCATTCGTGTTTGGAGTTATAGAAGGATTTAGGTATGGTTTGGTGTTAATGTAGGTTGTGGTTTTTGTTATTTTGGTTGGTCTAACTGTAGATGGATCAATGATGGATCTTGTTTTGGTGGCTATGTTGTGTATATAAAATTCTGTATGGTTTAATAGCTTTCGTGGTTTTTTTTTTCAAAATTTTAATATCTTTAAATTTTGAATCATGTATCATTTTGTATTATATGGATCATATGATATTTGTTTATATGGTGTTTGAAATTTTGTATCATGTATGATATTTGTTAAATGATCGCATATTTACGTTTACGTTTGAATCATGAATCACATATCATGTAGTATCATGTTTACGTTTGAATCATGAATCACATATAAAATATGATCATTTGAAATTTTGAATCATGTATCATTTAGTATTATATGGATCATATGATATTTGTTTATATGGTGTTTGAATAATTTTTGTATCATGTTACATTTGAATCATGAATCACATATAAAATATGATCATATGAAATTTTGAATCATGTATGATATTTGTTAAATGATGCATAAATAAAGTTTTTGTATCATGTTATTTTTGAATCATAAATCACATTTAAAATATGATCATATATAAATATCATCATATTATATTTGTATCATGTTATGTTTGAATCATGCATCACATAAGAAATATCATGAAAATTTGAATCATGGACCATATGTGTTAATTTTCATTAATAGTATTAAGATCATAAAAGTTTACAAAAAATTGATCCATTTTACTTGAATTGGTCCATTTTACTTGAACAATAATGTTGTTTCCTAACTTTTGTTTTTATATGATCCATAAATACAAATAATGATACAAAAGTATCATGATCAAAATTATAAAAATATTTTTGGATCATAACAACACAAAATGTATAATGATCCATAAATACAAATAATGATACAAAAAATGTATAATGATCCATAATACATGCTACAAATATTTTTTGCATAATGATCAAATAAAAACACAAATTAACACATATGATCTATGATTCAAGTTTCCATGATATTACTTATATGATGCATGATACAAAAACTTATGTATCAACGATGTATAATGATCCATAATCCATGCTACAAATATTTTTTACATAGTCTAAAAAGTCAAATACAAAATCATTATTAAAAAATAAGAAAGAAAAATATCAAAGTAAAAAACAAGTTATGTCTTTTCTTGTATCTGGAATTTGTGGCAATTACGTGTATCATGTTTTTCTTTTGCACCATATTTGATGTACATGCCACACTTATGACAAATTCTTCCGTCCTTCTTAGCATGTTCTATAGCAATCTCCATTTTCCCTTTCATTCGTTTCTTCATTGTTCTTGTTCCTTTGTTGTTGATTTGGTTAGGAGGTAGTACATTTATTTTCTTTTTTTGCGCAATTCCCATGAAAGATTGTATAACTTTTTTGTTCTTCATCGGCTTTGAATTTTTTGTTTGGCCTTCAACATTTGTCTTTTTCTCATTCATTTCATCTCTAAATATTTTCAATTTTTCAATATCATTTACCAGCCTGTCAATACAGAAATCCATTAAAAAATATAAGTCCCTTATGATTTTTTGAATCTCTTCTTTTTTTTTCTGTTGTAGGTACATTGCTCAGATTAAAACCATAGGCAGATCGTGGAACGACATCTTTTGTCCATCTTGTTGATACATAAGCTTTTGGATAAATTTCTACACTTTCCATTCTAAGTATGTAGAAACAATGTCTACATAATTGTCCTGATAATTCAAATCGACATCACGAACAAAGAAGTTTTGAGTCGGATTTAAAAAGTGAAACCTGTAATAAAAGAGTTCAATTAAATTAATAATAAAATTTCTTAATAAGGCATGATAATATAAGTTTTAGGAAAATAAATTACTTGAAATTGGCCATGATGTTTTGGATTTTTGTCAGTATCTTTTATAGTGAATGTTGACATTTCTTCTGGTTCTTCTAGTTTTATTGACATGCAACTACTAATCGATGCGATCATTTCTGATTGAATTTCGTAAAACACATTTCTTGTGAACAGTTGAGCTGCTTCAACTTCAATTTTTAATCCAGTTTTGAAATCAGGAGTCGTGTATCTTGACTCATGATCATTTTTCTTTTGAATACATCGTTGTGCTTCTAATGCAGTTTCAAAATGAGTAATGAAATCAACCAAATGCAAATCGGGGTTGGATAAGAGCACATAAAAATAATTTTCTGCTGCCGATCTTGATGTAGTTCTCATTAATCCAGAGAATGTGCATTCTTTGAAGTATGCTGGAATCCATAAGTGTCTCATGTTATACATGGTATTAAACCAGTTGTTTCCATTGAGTTCAAACTTTTCCATTATGGTTTTCCAGCTTGATTCAAACTCATCTTTCTTTATTGTTTCATTCCAAATGAGGTTGTTTAATTCTTTCAAGACATCTGCTTTATCAATTTTACCTCCTAGCTGTAAAAATTTTAATCATAAAATTATACAATAAAATGTTTTTTCATAAATTTATTCATGATCCATATTGCAATTATAAATTTTTATGTGTAGTATGGATCATCAAAAATTTTAATCATAAAATGATACAATAAAATATTTTTTTCTCTAGTTATGCATGATCCATAATGCAACTATAAATTTTTATTCATAGTATGGATCACCAAAGTTTGAATCATAAAATGATACAATAAAATTTTATATAATTTTATTCATGATCCATAATGCAACTATAAATTCGTATATGTAGTATGGATCATCAGAAGTTGAATCATAAGATGATACAATAAAATATTTTTCATAAATTTATTCATGATCCATAATGCAACTATAAATTTTTATTCATAGTATGGATCATAAAAGTTTGAATCATAAAATGATACAATAAAATATTTTTTCTAAATTTTTCATGATCCAAAAAAATTTAAAAGTTAATTTGCTAACCTTTTCTGTAAACTTTTGGGATATATGCCACATGCATAATCTATGTCTAGCAGACGTAAATACAGCCGGTACTGCTTGTAGAATAGTAGGGTCTTGATCTGTTACAATAACGTTTGGTTCTTTTCCAAAAGCTGTTTTGAAATTATTTAATAACCATTTGTATGATTCAATGCTTTCACTTGATAACAATCCAGCTCCAAAAGTTATACATCTCTTATGATTATCTATACCAGTAAATGGCACAAATATCATACGGTATCTGTAATGAGAAAGAAAGAAATATTTTAATACGATTATTTGGAATGATTCAACAAAGATTATATAAATTAATATATACTTACTTGTTTGTTCTGTAAGTTGCATCAAAACAGACAACATCTCCAAATGCATAATAATTTCTTTTTGACTTCTCATCTGCCCAAAACAAACCTGTTAATTCACCCTCACTTCCAATACTATAGTCAAAGGAAAACTTTTGTAAACATTCCTTTTTCCTAGTGAAATTTTCTATTACAAAATCTGCATCTGCTTCTTCTTTATATTGATTCAAATCTCGCTTGAAATTTCTAGCATCTGTTTCTGTAATCCCAATATTCTCAAAACCTCCTCTTGATTGTTTAAAGTATTTGAATGCAGCAGCTGGCCCCATGTTGATATTCAACATATCATTTATGGTTTTCATTTGTGTATACATGATTCTTCTTTCATAATTTAGAAAATGTTGATCCTCTACATCAACAAATGTATGATTGTGTGCTTCGTTAATTTGTATATCTCCCATACATTTTTTTCTTATTAACCCTCAGTCTCACAAATGCTCCACATTGTTGTCTAAATGAAGCCCGTTTACGTTTTTGTTTTTTTCGGTGTTGCAAAGTATCATATTCAATCTTCTTTTTAGTGCCTTCCCTATTGCAAACAATGTATCTTCTTCCATAACCTTCTACACCGATTATTGTTTTTGTAGTTGATAATCTTGTTTCAAAACCACTTTTACGTGCATATTCCTTGTAAAAAGCTAAACCTTCTTCAAATGTAGCAAATGTTTGACCTTGATATGGTTTGTTATCCACGTCTGGAATCCAATATGTTATTCCATCTTTTATATACTTAAGTGGATCATGCCTATAAGTAGATGAAGATGCAGTATTTGCCACTGAAGGATCTATATATCCAGAAGAAGATCCAATGTTTCCAGAAAAAGATTCAATAATTGCAGATTCTGTTGTGGTTATTCCTATTACTTGATTGTCAACATTCATTGCAAATTCCACATTTATTGAAGTCTCATCCATACCTTATTGTTTTGTATAAAAAATTATATACAATCACAATGATTCAACATTGTTCATGAAACAACTGAAAACAATTTTTGATGATTAGTTACTGTTATCAATGTCTATTAATGTGAAGTTGATCAAAGAATTAAAACATTTGTTTTATGTTTATTGCATGATTTTATACAAATTACAAATTTTTTGAAATAAAAACTAGTTTTTAACCTACAATTCAAACAACAGACAAAATTGAAGTATGAAAAACCTAAATTACTGTATTTTAATAAGAAGCATTTTGATTGATAACTACTAATTATGCATATTTAGTAACATTAAAAGGTAAAACATACAAAATTTTGTTAATTTGTAGTAATCAAGCATTCAGAATCGATATTTGAAATAAAAACAGAAGAAAGCATATAATCGTACATCAATTTCTAAGATTAGTGAAGTTTTACGAAGTAATTTCATTTATTCATACTAATTATGCATATTTTAGTAACATTCACAGCAAAAAAAGAACAAAAGGTTGATGATTTTGCAACAATTGAGCTTTGGCAGATTCGATGTTCGTAATAAAAAAAACAGAGCATTCGATCGTATAAGAAGTTGTAAAATCAGGCAATTAATCAAAATTTGTTTTATATAAACTAACCAGAATGAATCATAATCTTCAATTTCTTGTAACAGTTGAAGCAAATCGATCAATGAATGAAGCAACGAAAGAACACAATCAGCTGAATCAAGCTTACGTAGAAGACGGTGATTTTAGGGCTAAGCGCTGATTTGAGTCCAGTAGAAGCCCAATTTCTTGCAGCCCAAGCTTTCGGCTCTTCTTTGGCATCTGATTTAGCCCAGTCCGTCCAGCAGGCCCAATTTGACGTAAACGCCCTTAATGAAGTTGGTTGGACGAGAATTGTCCTCGTCGTCCTCACGAAAGTTGGAGTCCTCACCGGAACGGAACCCTATATATATATATATATATATATATATATATATATATATATATATATATATATATATATATATATATATATATATATATATATATATATATATATATATATATATATATATATATATATATATATATATATATATATATATATATATATATATATATATATATATATATAGACTTAGGATATTTTGAGAACCAACTTCACCCCGAGAACCCGAGAACTCCCAAACCGATATTTTTTCAAAAAACGACCACATAGGCCTCTAAAACGCTCAAATTGGTGCCGGGGCGTTGAAAAAAAATTCCGAAAAAAAGACTTTTTTTTTTTTTGAAAAAAATTTGCACATGTGCAAAAAAAATTTTTGCACATGTGCAAACTTTTTTATACGTATATTTTTTTTCAAGTTTTTTTATGAATGTCTTTCTAACATATATTTAAGGCGTTCTGTAAAAAAAATTTGAAAAAAAGTGGGTACGTATAAAAAAGTTTGCACATGTACAATTTTTTTTTTGCAAATGTGCAATTTTTTTCCAAAAAAAAAAGTCGTTTTTTTCGCAATTTTTTTTTCGAAAATTCTTAGATATGTGCGTTTTAGAGGCCTATGGGGTCGGTTTTTTGAAAAAAATATCGGGTTGGGAGTTCTCGGGGGACTTGTCGTTCTCAAAATTTTGAGAACCACAAGTCCCCCGAGAACTCCCAACCCGATATTTTTTTCAAAAAACCGACCCCATAGGCCTCTAAAACGCACATATCTAAGAATTTTCGAAAAAAAATTGCGAAAAAAAACGACTTTTTTGTTTGGAAAAAATTTGCACATGTGCAAAAAAAAAAAAAAATTGCACATGTGCAAACTTTTTTATACATACATTTTTTTTCAAAATTTTTTTTACAGAATGCCTTAAATATATATTAGAAAGACATCAATAAAAAAAACTTAAAAAAAATGTACGTATAAAAAAGTTTGCACATGTGCAAAAATAAATTTTGCACATGTGCAAATTTTTTTCAAAAAAAAAAAAGTCGTTTTTTCGGAATTTTTTTTCAGCGCCCCGGCACCAATTTGAGCGTTTTAGAGGCCTATGTGGTCGGTTTTTTGAAATATATATATATATATATATATATATATATATATATATATATATATATATATATATATATATATATATATATATATATATATATATATATATATATATATATATATATATATATATATATATATATATATATATATATATATATATATATATATATATATATATATATATATATATATATATATATATATATATATATATATATATATATATATAGGGTTAGGTTCTTTTAAGAACTCAAATATTCATGAGATCTTGAGAACTCAATATCATCCATTAGATCCTTATTCAAATCAAAAAGGGCTTGCTCGTCATTTTATAAATCTAATGTAATTTTGATTTTTTTTATTTTTGGCAACAGAATATCAATTCCTAAAAATAAGCACAATCAAATTCAAATTTCAAATTTAAAAAACTTTATAATTTTTGTTTTTTTTAATATGAGAATTTTTGAAATTTGAAAAAAAAAACATAAAAATTTTAGTTTCAATAAAAAATCAGATTTGGATTTAGAAAAAACATATATGGTCATGTATTTTGCAACCGGATGCATATATGCATATTTTCAAAATTCGTAGAAACATATTATAATGTATAAATAGTTGAATATAAATAATGAACAAACCAATTTATTAAAAACAATAATTAACAATTGTTTTGAACGATAGATATATAAAAAATACAAAAAACAACAAAAACTACTAATATCTTCATTGTTTATTCGTTGACTATCTTGTTTCTTCGTTTTATCATTTTCACTTCTTCAATTTGCTCTATATATTTTTTAAACCTGCAAGAACAATAATAAAAATGCATATTAAAAATACTAAAAATATTAAAAATACATATACACATATGCACATGGGCACATATGTGTATACATATATGCAAATATGCACACACTTATACACATTTATATGCATATGTGCACATACGCATTTATATGCATATAAACATATATGCACATATGAATTTATAAAACGTCATATTAAAAAAACTCCAAAAAAAAAACACTTACATGCATATACACATATGCACATAGACACATATTTATATATGCATATAGGCAAATATGCACACATGTATACACAAACAAATAGACATATATGAATATGTACACCTACGCACATATGCACATGTACACATATGCACATGCGTATATGTACATACCAATGTACTAATATTTATGATTACAGATGTGTACATATTCGCAGGTGCATACCGATGTACTAATATTAATGATTACAAAACCTATGCGCATATGCACATGTACATATATGCACATGTGCACATATGCACATATGCACATGCGTATATGCACATATACACATCTTTCAACTTCAGTTTCATGTCACCTAGTTTATCATATATGCACATATGCACATGCGTATATGTACATACCAAAATTCAAATTTTAGCGAAATCAGTATTATAATAACTTGAAGATGAATATAAAACTACTTGACCTTAATTGACGTCAAATTTGGGCAACAATCTTTTGTAATCCAAGAGACTTCGAAATACCTGCCATTCTGAAACAAATTAAAACTGAAAAAACTTCGAAACTTCAAAGCAATCAAAATGAACTGACTCACAAAAAGATCCCTACTGATATCAAAAGCCTGAATCACTTAAAACTCAACAAATTACCTATCATATATGAACAGAAAATCCACACTGTGATCCATCTCCATGAAGCTGTAAACTTTAGCAATTTAAAAGCCTACATATAAATTTTTATGTATTTATGCTCATAATTTACCTGTATAAATTTTATGTATTTATGCTCATAATTTACCTGTATTTACCTGTAAACACCATTTAGTACCCACATTACGAATTAAATCAATAGGAATTCAAGGGAAATGAAATATAAGAAGAAATTTTTGTGAGAAAGTAATGTAACTGAAAGAAAGGTGAAACAATTTTCGCAGACTTGAATCAGATATCAGCTTTGTAAAATCCTCAATTAAAATGACTTGACGATTGCAGCTTTGTAAAACCCTCAATCAAAAATAATGTAAAATCCTACCTGCATCAGAAACCTGCTTTGTAAAATCGTTCCCCAATCAAAAAGGCAGAAAAATCGAAAGGGAGATGGCGACGGCGGAAATACCTGCTAAAGAATAAGGGTGCCTGAAGGAGGAGGAAGGCGGCGACGACATAGGAGGTTCCTGGTGACCATGTCGGTATAAGATGTTGGTGCTCAATAACTCGTGAAGAGAGGGAGGCAACTGTTCGGAGATCGAAGGAGACGGCGAAGTAGAAACAGTTGTTCGGAGATCGAAGGAGACGGCGAAGTAGTTGGGCTGACAGCACTGGCAAGGAGAGATAGGGGCGAGTGATCAGCTTGACAGTGGAGGGGATGGCCGAGATTGGAGGTGGTGCAGAAAATTGGCCTCAGAGAAGATGAAGGGAACGCTGGTGGCATTGATGCGAGGTTGGGACGGTGAGGTCGCGTTGTGAGGGAGTGAAAGAGAAGAATACGAGGGGTGACGTGAGAGAAATTGGGTTTTTTTCCGTTTTTATTGGAACGGCAGCGTGATAGGTGGAAATCCCATATCAGGGTTTTTTTCTTATTCCTAAACTATCCTTGAAGGTTAAATTAAAAAGACAATTGTAACATTAAACTTAATATTAATTACAAAACTGCCATTATCAATCCTAGCCATAGGATTTTTTGAGTTCTCACATCAACCTAACTATATATATATATATATATATATATATATATATATATATATATATATATATATATATATATATATATATATATATATATATATATATATATATATATATATATATATATATATCTATATGTATATGTGCATATATATATATATATATATATATATATATATATATATATATATATATATATATGTGTATATATACACACATATATATATATATATATATATATATATATATATATATATATATATATATATATATATATATATATATATATATATATATATATATATATATATATATATATATATATATATATATATATATATAAGTAGGTACCATTGAGAATGAAAATTATGTTGAGAATGCGAGAACGAATATGGGCCACATATTTTTTCTTGCCACTCTATTGCTTTGGCGCCGTCGGCGCGTTGACGCTCTAACGACGAGATATATATATTATTCACATATGATTTTCACAACCACTTCCACCTGTACCACCTGCGTCACCACCACCACCGTCATCGCCGCCACCTCCCCTGTCGTCGCCGTTGCCGCCACCGCCACCAACAACCACCACCGCTATTTCCAACTCTACCACCTCTATTACCATCTCGACCACCACCACCGCTACCACCTTTACCACCACCTCCACCACCACCGCTACCACCACCCACTGCCACCACCACCACCTCCATCATCGCCGCCACCACCACCACCTTCGTCACCACCCATCTCCATCAATACCACCACCCCACTAACAGCGCCACCATCACCACCATCATCGCCACCCTCTATCGCCATCACCATCATCATCGCCACCATCTACCACTATTCTGACCACCACAACCATATTTCAAAAATGATTATTCATATATGTTTATTCATATATGAATATGAATAATCATATATGATTATTCATAATGATATATGAATAATCATATATGAATATACACATTCATATATGAATAAATCATATACGAAAAATTAAACCCATCTTGTCGTCGTAGAAGGACGCATCAGCGCTGACCCATCTAGTGACCCAGATTCATTTTCGCATTCATATATGAATATACACATTCATATATGAATAAATCATATACGAACAATTAAACTCATCTCGTCGTCGTAGAGCGGTGCGTCAGCGCTGGCGCATCTAACGGCCCAGATTCATTCTCGCATTCTCAACTTCTCTTTCATTCTCAATAGAACCCTCATATATATATATATATATATATATATATATATATATATATATATATATATATATATATATATATATATATATATATATATATATATATATATATATATATATATATATATATATATATATATATATATATATATATATATATATAGTTATATTAAGAACCACAGTTATTGTGTGGTCGTAAGAACAAATCTGGTGCGTAAAATTATAATCATCAATGGTTGTAGATAATAACAAAATATTGATTTTTTTAATTAAAAAAATATCAACTTTTCAATTATATCATTCTAAAGGGTAATATGGACTTTTTATATTTTTTCAGTTATGGAATGTGAGATTTTTATGGTATCAAATTTCGGATTTAAATTTTAATTTCAAATTCGAATTCAATTTTATTTTTAAATTCACACTTTGGATCTGTTACAATTCTAATAAAATTGTATAATTAATTTCAGTTCTTAATCGTGTACATTCTATTAGAATGAACTACAAAAGCATACATTAGAATGATTAGTATTTTTAAAGAATGTTGCAACATATTTTGAAATTAAGTTAAACATTCTGGTAGAATGAATTACAAAGTCATGCTTATATGAATTACATAATTATACAGAATCAGATTTACAATGTATTTTGTAACATCAAAATGACTAGAATAATACACTAGAATCTAATATACAAAACATAATGACATTACATCAGAATTACATTCTATGAGAATGACATTCAGTCATAATGACTGCAATGAAATCAAACTTTAAGGCTTCTTCTCGATTTCTCGTATGTCTTGAATGCACAAAGAGTTACCCTGCAACATCAGAATGATATTCTCACCTATTGGAATGGTCCATAATCCCAAAATTACAAAATCCAAACATCTTAATTAAATCACCATTGTTATTCAATTTCTCTTAGTTGTCACACGGCTGCTGTATGTGAAATCCAAAGGGATAGAGATTGTGGCAAACGTTTTCCACCGATGACGATAGGAGGCTGATGGCGGTGAGATCGGCCGGTGGTGAGATCGAGATGTGAGGATGATGAATATGGTAGGCGTTTTATGATGTTGCCGATTGGCAGCTAGGTTAATTGAAGCAGTTACCAGTTTTTCATAATTGTAGGATTAGTTTACCATAATTATATGAATTGATTTAAATTTAATTAAATGACTTATAAATTAATTGACAAAACTACCCTTGGTGATTCTAGGCTTCTGATTGGGTCTTACGTCCACACAATAATTATAGTTTTTATTATATCCTATATATATATATATATATATATATATATATATATATATATATATATATATATATATATATATATATATATATATATATATATATATATATATATATATATATATATATATATATATATGTTGGATTAGGTGTCTAAGCCATGACTAATAATTAGTATTTATCTAATTAATAGTAGCATAGTCTATTTGGGTTGCCCTCATAGTTGGAGGATTGGCAGAAAGTCCGGTAGAGAGAAAGATTGATTTATTATGTGATTAATAAATCAATAGAAGTTAAATAAATAGTTTATTAATATATTTAAGTGATAATATATTAATTAGAATCTATAATAATTAATTAGAAATTTTTCTGGAATTAATTAGAATTAATTTGGCAGTTAAATTGATTAATTAAAGGTGCAGGGACTACAACTGTAATTATTCGATAGTTGAGTAAGTGGCAGTGTGAGTGACCATGTGGTGGTCGAAAATATATATAGATATATATATTTTCGAGATATATATATATATATATATATATATATATATATATATATATATATATATATATATATATATATATATATATATATATATATATATATATATATATATATATATATATATACTACAGATAAGTGGTGTTTGAATGATTAAACTAATAGTTTATCTTAATTCGAATTCAAAAAGGCTTATCTGTAACGATTATCTGATCACCACATGGATGCTATAAATAGGGAGGCTCTCCCTAAACCCTAGACCACGAATTTTAACTCTCTCTCCCAAGGAATTTTCGGCCAAGAGCTCAGCTAAGGGTGTGACTGCATTTGAGGCAAGAGACTTCTGTTGCTTTGCTTCCAAGATTCACTTTAAGGTTGGTTTTTCTTGATCTTTCTTTTAGTTTATCTTTTTCTGGCCTTCTAGGATATGTTATATGTTTAATTAGAAGAAAACCTAGATCTATATAGGTTGCATGTGAACTTAGGAATGTTAGTTCATAGTTGCAGAAAACCTTTCAGTGGTATCAGAGCTATTTGGTGTGTTTTCTTGTTAAATTGTTATAACTGTATCCTGTAAATTAGGGTTTATTGTTTCTAAACCCTAATGTGGCCGTTTTGAATATTAGGGTTAGGGTTTCGAAAAACCCTAGCCCCTCCCCCTTGCTTGGCATGAAAAAGGGAATGGTTTAGTAGGCTTTCTATTTTTGGTAACTTTAATTGTTTAAATAGATAAAACCTTAAACCTTTATCCTAAAATTCGAAAATTAGGGGATAGGGATAGGTTTAAATTAATTTGATTATTTTGTGACACCTATCTGCAAAATTAATTAATTTAAATAATTGTTTATTTAAAAGATAATTAATAGAATTTAATTAATTTCGATTTAAATGGTTTAAATTCCGAATATTAATAGATAAAATCTATAAATATTTTAAGAGGTTTAAAATATCAAATTTAATTAATTTAATTAATTGGTTAATTAAAAGATAATTAAATCGGCTTTAAATGGTTTAATTTAATTTTAAATTTAATAGCTTAAATCGACAATAAATTAAAAGATAAACCAAAAACAATTTTTTAAAGGTTTAAAAAATTACATCTTATATATATTATAATTAGAAAGTTATTGTTATATGTATAAGATTAAAATGGTTAGTCAAATCATTAGTAGGCCTCATTCACGAAGCTGGTCTATAAAGTGGGTATAAGGAGACTGCCTATAAAATGGCGGTCGAATGGGTGAACACTCTCGCCCACCGCTCGCCTGATCAGTGGAGGGTCGTTAGCCGAACAGGTTTGATAGGACCGCCTAATAATCACTAAAAGTATAATGATTCAAAGTACTAGAACACTTAATAAAACCCAAATCTAGTTACTTTAGGGAAAATATGAATTGGTGCTAATCCATGAAATTGCACATTGCACTTTATGAAACATTGGTGGAGCGTGTGTGGTTTACCGGCACGCCAATAGGGGTTCATAAAGAGTTGCGATGGGTTTCCCGAGTATTATCATTGTTGATGGAGCGTGTGTGGTTTACCGGCACATCAATTAGAGATGATAATTAACCTGAGAGTACCAAGCTAATTTGCATGGTTATTCACATCCATTTTGTGATCCTCGGCATCCCAGTCACAAACAGTGGAGCACATCTGAGATTAAACATGCCATTGAAAAGTTTAATGAATCTCAACAGATCTAGGAATTTCATAAGATGAAATTGATAAGTGCTTATCTACCTTAATGACCATTATGTTGTGATTACGACATCCCTCTTCACACCATAATTGGGGTATTTTGGATCCTAGCCTTATTAAATAACATATTGGGTAATTATTTAAAAGGGACCAATTAAACTAATAAATTCTACTTTCTCTTTAAGATGTCAAGTGTCAATTCTCCTCCTTCACCCATTTCTGAAAGCATCAGAATGCACCTGCTAAATATGGAAAGGCTGACTGGTCTCAACTGTAAAGAATGGCTTCGCAATTGGAAACTGGCTCTCGGCATTGCTGGCAAGCTACATCTCACTGAGTATCCGATCCCAGTTCCACCGGAACAAGTCATCATAAAAGGTTCTTATGATGAATCCAAAGAGATTCGTGACCTCATGCTATCAACCATTGACCCCGAGTTCCGCAAGGATTTTGAATCCTTGGGGCCATATGAGTTAATGCAACTGGTTGAGGAAAAGTTCCAGAAACCAGTTGAAGAGGAACGAACCAGGATCTTCAAAAGACTTGCAGAATGCAAGCTAAAAGCAGGAAGTAGCATCAATTCGCATGTTCTTCAGATTGAAGCGTACATAGGCGAGTTGCATAAACTTGGTTATTCCATGAGTCAGGAAGAGAGTGTTAACATTCTGCTCGCTTCGCTGACAAATGAGTACGATCTGTTCATTCAGACGTATAGAAAGGAAGACCAGAAAAAGACCCTTATGGAAATGCGTCCACTGTTGACTTTATACGAGTCACTCATGGACAGGCATAGCTCCAATGGCTCAACTACTTCTAGATTAAGTCCAGTGAAGAGACGTAACAAGAAACGGTCAAGATCGACTGGACATGTCTCAAACTGGGAATCCGCTAATTCGGATACAGTCACGGAAAGATTGGAAGACGCTCCAACTCTTTTGAAAGCTCAGGTATATCTAAAAACCTCAAAATTCCTGTTCCAAGATTTCTTGATACATAATGTGATAGTCACATTTTGGTTGATATACAGGGAATCAAGAAGACACGGGACTCTGTCGCATAGGAGCACATTTGGATTGGATCTCCAACTCGTGCAGTTTTGAAGTTTAGATAGATATTAGAACATTGTTATTAGTCTTTAGATACATTTTTTACAATGTCTATTACATTGTTCAAGGATTTTTTTATTTTTAATAAAATTGTCATATTTTCTTTTAACACCTGTTGTTTGAAATTATCCTTGAAATATTATATGAATGTGTTGAATGTATGATTAGTAATAACTTGAATGTTGATGCATCCAAAGTGTTTGGATTCAAGAATTGTGTCATTTATGATTGTTAATACAAATGTTATAAGAATCAATTCAACCACAAGTCCAGTTGGACAGGACCTTGGAATCATTTGACTTAAGAGTCATTTGATGAATTGATTTCTTAATGTGTCAAGAAATGAATCAACCAAAGGTCCAGTTGGACAGGACTTTGGAATCATCTGACTTGGAGCCAGATGATGATTAAGTTTTTTATAAAGCACATGTGGCAAGAAATGAATCACCCAAAGATCCAGAGGATAGGATTTTGGAAGCAGCTGACTTAGAGTCAACTGAAGATTGCAAGTCTTGAACCAAGTTAACAAAGTCATTAGTCTACATAGATATGTAAAAGACATTGAGATTAAGAGCAACGGACACACCTGTTGCGGTGTGTTGCTCGAATCTTGAGATAGAACACAATTGTTTGTACTTCACAATATTCATCATTCGGTATGATGAATATGACATTGCTTATCGGTATAAGTAATTGAATTGAGACCTTGAACAGTCCAAGGACTTCAAAGGAAGTACAAGTTCCACAGAACCTGAGCGATAACATAAACTGAGAAAAAGGTTTCACAGTTCATTCTCTTCCAAGAGCATTAATGGTTATAATGTGTCTTAGGGAAGATAATGGAGCATTGGTCGAAACAGTTCGATCCTCGATGTATGAGATACATTGCCAATTAGTTTCCAATAAGATGAACGCTATACCAGTCAGTCCATATAAACCATACTCCGACCACATCCTAGACTAAGTAGGTCTTGCAAACACTGCCTGAAATGTAAAGCTTGGATTATCCCACTTGTACATAGAAAGTCCAGGGTCTTGTAGTGTTCAACTGAACCTCATGACCAGCTGAACTTGATCAGCATTGTCGTTTCATTAGCTATCCTACTGTAACTAAAGAGCTCTTTTAGAAAGAACTCATGGTCCAAGGAAACAGTGGGAGTTGAGACAGTCCTAAATGAATTTAGGATTAGCAATGAAAGAACCTTTTAGTCATCACTAGGCTTGGAGTAGAAATCAGATTTCTGCTTTACAACTGACATTATCTCCTCTTAACCAGTAGTATTGATCACCATCATAAGTAGTTGTGATCGGGGTGACATACCGATTGGTGGTAAAACACTGCAGTTGGTACGGATTTGCAATCCGACTACTTGGAAGCATTGGTGAGCCCGGCTGCTGCCAAATAAGAGGACCTTAGGGCGAGACACGGTCTGTATGAAAATTTAATTGATTTTACACCTGGTCTAAAAACCAGTGGGAGTAACTGAGTTATCAAAAGAAAGCAACATGGACATATACATACCTTCAGAGCATCTAGTTGAGTGAGTCGATACTCAGAGTCAAGCAATTGATTTCGAGTAAAGCACTCTCAATAGCAGATGAAATCCGAGAGGATTCTACGTGGCATAGTGTGAGTCGTTAGTGGAGCGTGTGTGGTTTACCGGCACACTAATAGGGACACACATAGAGCATGCCATTACAAAAGGTACATGGCCCCGGGTTTCGTCCCACGAGGATCTCGCAAGAAAGGATATTCAGATTCTCAAAATATGCCAAAGGATTGGATTTTGAGAAAGGACTGAAAGATTTCCATTAAAATGTCAGAAAGGTTTAGATTCTCAAAATGTACCATAAGTCCTGGATTTTGTGAATAGTCTATAACCATGTCAAAGCCAGTGGGAGTCGCCGTTATCTACTATCTCCATACGTGGGATACATAATGTTTCTAGGAAACGTCTCTTTTGTTACAAAGTGTAATGACTTGGTGTTAAGAGACAGATCGCTATGAAAGCCTTAATAGAAATACGGCATACTCAGGTGGTTGTAAACGTCTATGAGATAGATCCAGATTCTGCCAAGATGATCTTGATGAGATTCAAGATGCATAGACTTAGGAAAAGTTTTCTTATCATTTCAAAGTGTGATGACTTGGCGTAAAAGAAACTAAGAAGGTGCAACATACTCACATAATTCAAAGTCATCTATTAGATAGATGAAATCACCAGCATAGACCTAGCCATTCTAAGCATGATCTTGATAAGATTCAAGATGCATGAGAAGAGTCTCCGAAAGGAAATAGTTTTTCGAAAATCATGACACAAGGATTATGAATAATCTTTGGATTCCGAAAAAGGTTTGGAATAAGATTGGATCGGGTTCCACAAATTTCTTGGATCGATCCTAATGTCATGAAAATGTCCTGATGAATTGATGCTTAGGGCATAGTAAGTTGGATTCAGGACATTGTCTGGCTGGGAGTACTGGATGGATTGTTTGAACTCAAGACAGAAACATTGGGAAATGATTAGGGTGAAAATGATAGGGTTAAAATTTGAAAGATTTTTCAAAGTGATAATTATTAACGTCGGGACATGATGTTAAAGGACTTCATGGTTAAAGAATCTCATTGGTATTATGACGGAGCGCGTGTGGTTCACCGGCACATCATAACGCCTCAAAATAGTCTTAGGGTGCAGTCAAGTAGACTAAAGACCCCAGAACCATAGGAAGTCACAGTACACATTACCAGAATTGAGTTAGGAGAGAAATTGACAGGATAACATATTGAGATGTTATTGGATGAGCATCCGATTGGATCATCTGCAATAAAAATGTACAAGTATAAGATACTTTGGATACATAGAAAGAGTGTAAGGTTCATAAAGACATAGATGTAAAATTAGAATTGAAAGTTTAAAAGAAATTTTTGAAACCGATAATAGTTTATGACAAGACCAGACTTGGTGATTACCTTGTGGAGACTTGGTAATAAGCAGGAGTAGCTGCCAGTCAGATCTTTATGTTTCACTTTTGCATGTTTTACTTCCCGAATAATTTAATTATTCAGAAAGGTCCACAGTCGCTCATACTTTGGGAAGTACGTATTGAATCAAGACTGTCATGAATTGGTTTGTAGAATGTCTAAAGAGTTAGACATAGCAATAGGATTGCTACAACATTCATGAGTACTTAGAAATAGAGATTTAAGTATTGGATAAACCCACGCTCAATAGATTGCTTCATGGATTATATCACAAGCAATGTTGAGAC
Source organism: Cichorium intybus (assembly GCA_023525715.1). Classification (NCBI taxonomy): domain Eukaryota; kingdom Viridiplantae; phylum Streptophyta; class Magnoliopsida; order Asterales; family Asteraceae; genus Cichorium; species Cichorium intybus. Next base: position 43,057,671 of record CM042012.1, on the reverse strand, counting down.
GATAATATTTTATGATCTTGAAGTGGAGAGATATGAGTTATAATTTACAAGGCAGTTGTTCATTGATAATACGAAAACGCATCGGTAACTCGATGTTATAAAATGTGTTGTTGTGAATGATTTGACTGGTAAAAGATATAAGCATATAAGTCAAAACTTATTCGTTCCTTGACCCTGATGGGAAACAGATATCTGTAGGCCTCTCGATGATTTTGAAGTTGACTAAAGTGCTGGCCAGCCTGGACAAAATTGATGTGTTCAATTAGAAGTTCCAAAGTCATAAGCAGAATCGGAAATCGGGAAACAGAGTATCGGACAGAGATTGATCTCAATCCATGTCTCATGTCTAAAAATATCTTGTTGGACGAAGGATCATATGATCACTTATCTTTGGACAGAACTGACTAGGTCAGAGTTCGGCAGCGGTTTCTAGGAAGCTACAGTTGCTAAATTAATTAGAGGGTAAATTGGTAATTTTAGTCATAGACTTATCCAAGTGGGAGACTGTTGGATTAGGTGTCTAAGCCATGACTAATAATTAGTATTTATCTAATTAATAGTAGCATAGTCCATTTGGGTTGCCCTCATAGTTGGAGGATTGGCAGAAAGTCCGGTAGAGAGAAAGATTGATTTATTATGTGATTAATAAATCAATAGAAGTTAAATAAATAGTTTATTAATATATTTAAGTGATAATATATTAATTAGAAACTATAATAATTAATTAGAAATTTTTCTAGAATTAATTGGAATTAATTTGGCAGTTAAATTGATTAATTAAAGGTGCAGGGACTAAAACTGTAATTATTCGATAGTTGAGTAAGTGGCAGTGTGAGTGACCATGTGGTGGTCGAAAATATATATATAGATATATATATTTTCGAGATATATATATATATATATATATATATATATATATATATATATATATATATATATATATATATATATATATATATATATATATATACTACAGATAAGTGGTGTTTGAATATTAAACTAATAGTTTATCTTAATTCGAATTCAAAAAGGCTTATCTGTAACGATTATCTGATCACCACATGAATGCTATAAATAGGGAGGCTCTCCCTAAACCCTAGACCACGAATTTTAACTCTCTCTCCCAAGGAATTTTCGGCCAAGAGCTCAGCTAAGGGTGTGACTGCATTTGAGGCAAGAGACTTCTGTTGCTTTGCTTCCAAGATTCACTTTAAGGTTGGTTTTTCTTGATCTTTCTTTTAGTTTATCTTTTTCTGGCCTTCTAGGATATGTTATATGTTTAATTAGAAGAAAACCTAGATCTATATAGGTTGCATGTGAACTTAGGAATGTTAGTTCATAGTTGCAGAAAACCTTTCAATATATATATATATATATATATATATATATATATATATATATATATATATATATATATATATATATATATATATATATATATATATATATATATATATATATATATATATATATATATATATATATATATATATATATATATATATATATATATATATATATGGTTAAGTTCATATGAGACCATTAAATTTCGTGAGACCGTGAAACACAATCATAGCCACTTATTTTGAATATAAAACAAAAAAAAATTAAAAAAAATGCAAAACAAATAAAAAAATTGAAAAAAAATATATTTATTTATTATTTTCGTCATTTTTTATTAAAAAATTAAAAAAATTAACGTTTTTTTTTTCATATTCTAATAGAATATTACACTATTCTGTGTAATATTCTATTAGAATATTACACATTCAGCAACATTCTACTGGAATATGTTTTCGATTTTTCGAGATTTTTTTTCGATTTTTATATTTTTTTAGGTAGAATAAATAGCAAAAATTAGTAGAAATTCAAAGAAAATATTTTTTATATATATAGGACTATGCATATATGCATATCACTATGCATGTGTAAAAAAATTGTTTTTATTTTTTGTTTTTTATGAATCTCTAAATCTATATAATAGTATTGTTAGTATTTTACCCAAATTTTGGTAAAACTGTAAATATAATTAATATTCATGGACTATTATGTGGTTTGCATAAAGTTATATATTAATTGTAGGATTTGAGCTAATAAATAAAACTTTGAGGATACAACTAACAATTAGCAATGTCAACGTGAAAAATGTTATTGTTATTATTTTTAAATAAACCATTTGCTCTATATTAATAAATAACATAACCTTTTTGTTAGAATCCTACTTTATCTCACTGGTTAATCCTTTGATTTAGGGAAGTGATATTTTTATTTGAAAAATTGATTCATTCACATGACGTATAATATACTTACATCTATCATACAAGTCAATAAAACATATATTTAATGTGGATGAATCAAAATTTTAAATGAAAATATCACTTTTCTTTGATTTACCGTCTCCAAGGCAGGGAGCTCTGTACTTGACACCTCCTACATTTCCTTTGAGTCGCACCCAACCTATTTTACTATTTTCAGCTTTGAGGAATCTTTTGATTTTTATTACAAATTTGGTCCTCAATGTACTTTTGTTTTTTAGTTGTTGCTTGGGTTATTTGCTAATTTGGTCATTATTCTACTTTTTTTACATCTTGGCTTAAATTCTAATTTTTGTTACAAATTTGGTTTTTTTTTTTTTTTTTTTTTTTTTTTTACAATTTTGGCTCAGCTTTTATTTTTTACTATGAATTTGGTTTAAATTGTTTTAAAGAAAATTCCCAACTTATTTAGCATGTTTTTATATGTTTTCTATTAGATTTTTTAACATTATCGTGCCATTTACAATCTCAGCCGTCCATTGCGTTACCATCTGACGGTCAAGAAAGGAAGCGGGTTTTTAACCCGTCGCCGCTATTTCCAATGTCGCCGGTAAAACTCTAATTGTGTCGCCGCTAAAAGTCTGCGAACAGACTTACCTTCTCCAACACCCCATTTCGTCTGTTACGCAACCCAAACAACCCTCTCATTTTCTCTCGATTATTCCGGCGATTGAACAATATTTTCCGACCACCACCACCCGAATACAACCCCCGGTGCTCTCTTTCACTTGTACCGGCGATTTGCTTCTCTTTACCGGCGTTCCCGAGGTAATTCCGGCGACACACCTTTTTTCCAGCGATTATCTTCTCTTTTCCAGCGATAGCTTCTCATTTCCGGCGAGATTTATCATCTATTGTGTAAGTTTTTTGATTATCTACTTATATTGTTTTAAATGTTGATTTTTAACCAACTTTTTCTCTTGTTAGAACCACTACCACCACCACCACCAAGAACACCACCGGAGGCGGCCGGAAAAACGCCCCCACCGTCGGCCACCTACTTCAGAAACAACATCTACCATCCTAAGTATGTGTTAATGATTTTTGCAATTTTGTTAAAGTCTTAATATGTTAAGTTCTTAATGTGTTAAGTTCTTGAAAAATGACTTATTATAAGCTCTTAATGGTTTATGAAAAAATGTTTAATGGTTTTGATTTGTTTTGGAAGTGATGGTGTTAAGTTCTTAATATGTTAAGAACTTAATTTTTAAGTGATTAATTATTAAGTGCTTAACATGGAAAATGATTTGGAATATATAATATGTTTGGAAAATGATTTGGAAATTCTAATATGTTTGGACAATGATTTGGAAAATGTCTAATGTGATGGTGTTAAGTTCTTAATGTGTTAAGTACTTAATTTTTAAGTGTTTAATTATTAAGTGCTTAATTTGAAAAATGATTTGGAAAATATAATATGTTTGGAAATGTTTTTGATAAGTGCTTAATTTTTAAGAACTTAATTGTAACGCCAAACCTTATTTTATTATGTAATTATAATAAAAAGGGCAAAATGGTCATTTTACCTCAAAAGGGTAATTTGGTCTTTTGGACAGAAAATGACTTGTTTGATAAAAATATTTTGAGTCTTGGACTTAAAATGTTAAAATGCTTTGATTTTTGTCATTTAATTTGAATATGGTGGCAAAAGTTTAAGAAATGTAACTTTAAGGACCAAAAATGAAAATATTAGAGGTATAAAAGGTTGGAACCTTCTCCTAGTTTGTGCAGAAAATTGGTAAGCTACGGGAGAGAAATTCTTGTGCGATTTCTGCAGAAATTGAAGAGCTTTGAAGAATTGAAGTTTGCAAAGTTGAATTATAGCATTAAAAGGGTATAATTGGAAGTTTGGAGGTATGTATTCCAAGTTCTTGGCTAGTTGATCTTGATGAGTTTTGTAGAACTCAAAAACTGTAATTACAGTTATGATTGAGTGTTAAAATTGATGTAATACTTCCATTAAGTCGTTATAACAAGGACTTAACTAAAGAAAATGGAAGTAGGTTGTTATATTTGGTGAAATTGAAGATTTGGGGTTGTTAAAACTAAGAACCCTAATTCTTCATATGGATGATTGAGTGTGTTTTGATGGTTAAAAACCTTATAAAAATGTAAGGTTTTAGCCTAGGAACAAACCCCAAGTGATTAAGAACAGAAATAAGGGCTTAATGGACCAAATCTGCAAGCTACAGTGCACAAATCGCGACTGGCCAGGAGGCCTGCCCAGGCGCCAGGAGCAGTGCGCCTAGGAGCCAGGCGGGGTGCGCCCAGGCGCAGTGCGCCCTGACCCTGGCGCAGTGCGCCTCCAAGGCAGTGGCCAGGCAGGAACTTTGAAACGCTAACATTTGCTTGGCATGTCCGAGTTAGCTCAAATTTGAACCATAGGACCGTTATGGTCTGAAAAGTTTGGGAAAATTTTTAGATTGAGTTTTCGACCCCTCGGGGGCACTGTAGACCGATCCGAATGTCTCGGTGAATAGTAAAATTCATATAAAGTTAGTAAACGGAAAGTTTATTAACTAGGCATTGTTTATAACAATGTTTTATTGAACTCTAGTGTATTAGAATAAATTGAAATGGGTATTAACCTATAATCATTTTGAAAATGAATGAAATTATAGGTACGGGACAAAATCATACGGATTTCATTTCAAAGCAAGGAACGATTAACGCTAGTTGTAGCAAGCCTTCAGGTGAGTAATCTTGATTATATCTAGTATGATATATTGGTTCAGCCTTGCTGGCTAAGATTACTATCTTTGATATTAAATGGTGCGGCCTTCGGGCTATGACTCCGGTGCGGCCTTCGGGCTATGTCTCCGATGCGGCCTTCGGGCTATGACTCCGGTGCGGCCTTCGGGCTATGTCTCCGATGCGGCCTTTGGGCTATGATTTTAGTGCGGCCTTCGGGCTAGGATATTCGGTGCGGCCTTTATGGCTATGATCACAGTGCGGTCAGTGATGACCATGATTTTGGGACAGAAATTGTTTAAGAGTTTAATTGTTATTATTCTCTTGTATATGTTTATTTGATTGCTTGATTACTCATTGGGCTTTATAGCTCACAGTTGTTTGATATGTCCCTGCAGGTGAGCGTGACCCTGCTAAGGGAAAAGACAAAGTCCGTGACTGAGGACTTAGCATCTGAAGTAACGACCCGGCTTGATGAATGTATAATAATTATGTATTGTACTTCGTGATACACTTGTACTCGTATTTTGTTAACTAATACCCCATACACATGGTTTTTATTGTAAAATATTTGGTTTGAAAAATGAAAAATTTTTGGGGTGTTTTTGTTAATAAGTCGGGTGTTACAAGTTGGTATCAGAGCCGTGGTTTAAGTGAACTAGGTGTCTTAGATTAGATTCCTGGACTTAGACCTTGAGAGTAAATATAGAAAGGAACTGTTAGATATGTATAAGCTTGTCATTATATATGTAATCTAACGGTTTGCTGAAATTTTGAAGTATGAGAAATACACGAAGCAATCCCACTGGTGCAAATTCGTGTGGAACTGCAAGAAGTGGACCAGCTCGGTCACGTGGCTCTGTTGGGCGAAGGGCACCAGCACGGGAACCGGTGGGACAAAATCCACCCGATATACGGGCGATTGTGGAAGAAGTGGTTAGGCAAATGATGCCTGCATTATCGAACAACCCCAACCCGAGTGGCAATCCCAACCCAAGTGCAAATCCAAATCCTACTGAAGAGGCTGCAAAAAGTGTTCATGACGGGCAGCCAGAAAATGAAAGCCAGGGAGAAAGTCGTGCCCGGGCAGCAAAAGAAACTCAAGGTGGGGAAGCTTCAGCAAGGAAAGTTGGGTGTACTTATAAATCGTTCCTTGGTTGTAAACCAAAGGAATTCTCGGGAACAGATGATCCAGTCAAAGCTATGGAATGGATCATGCATATTGAGAAGGTGTTCCGAGTAAGCAAGTGTGCGGATGAAGATAAAGTGGAATTTGCCACGAACCAACTTACAAGTGGCGCACTACATTAGTGGCAAACTTACTATAAATCATTGGATCTTGATTCATCTCAATCGATACCTTGGGAGCAATTCAAGACAAAGTTTAATGAAGAATACTGCTCGGAAGTAGCTATTCAGAAGCTGGAGGATGAATTCCTGCATCTGGAACAGGGTTCCAAATCTGTTCAGGAATATACTCTGAGCTTTATGGAGAAAGCTAGGTTTGCGGAACACCATATCTACACTGAAAAGAGAAAGATCGACAAATATATTCGGGGGTTGACAACCCGAATTAGAGAGATTGTGCAACCGTTGAAACTAACGACTTTTCGACAAGTGGTGGATCGAGCCACAGAAAGAGAAACAGAATTGAAGCGACAGGAAGACGAAAAGAAAGTCTTGGAAACGAAACGAAAGGCGGAAGATCAAGGTTGGACGCCTCAGAAGAAGTCGCAACAATCCGGTTCTAAGGGTAAAGGTCAAAGAGACGATAGAAAGTGGTGTGAAAAATGCAGAAAATGGCACTCCGGGAGTTGCCGGGTCAACACTACAGCCACAAGTTGTCGAAATTGTGGAAAACCGGGGCATGATGTTTACAACTGTCGGGCGGAACGTAGGTGTTTCCAGTGTGGAGCTACGGATCATCTTCGCCTGAACTGTCCCGAGTTGAAGTCTATAGCGATCAGTGATAGACCCAGGATTGAACAGGGCGGGAAGAAAGAAGAGCCGAAGAACAGGGGACGACCGATAGCCTCGCGAGCTTTCCAGATGACTGTGGAAGAAGCCCGTGAGAAGACAGATGTGGTGACAGGTATTTTCACTCTCAATACCATACCTGTATATGTTATTTTTGATCCGGGAGCCACTCACTGTTTTGTATCGGAATCTTTATTGCCTCGCCTGAATGTACCTTTAACCCCGATGGATGAAAGCTTAGAAGTAGCTATAGCAGACGGCCGATATGTCTGGGTTTCTGAACATATGGAAGGTTGTCAGCTTAAAATCTACGGGACCGTTTTCCCTATAGATTTGAAGCCGATGACTACCAATGAATTTGGTGTGATTGTGGGGATGGATTGGTTAGCAACGAACTATGCTAATATGGATTGCAGAAATAAAAACATCACAGTATTATCACCGGATGGAAAATGGATAAAGATTCAGGGTGAACGACCTCGGTTGAGAATGCCAGTTATCTCCTTTGCTCAAGCCCGAATCTGTGTTAGTAAAGGAGGGATGTCTTACTTGGCTTATGTGTCGGTGGCTCAACCGATTAAAGTGGGAGTAGCAAATGTGAATGTGGTGAATGAGTTCCCAGATGTGTTTCCAGATGAACTTCCAGGGTTTCCACCAGATCGACAGGTTGAGTTCACGATTGAACTAATTCCGGGAGCTGCTCCTGTTGCTCGAGCTCCATACCGTTTAGCACCTTCAGAGATGGTGGAACTGCGAAAGCAACTGGAAGAATTGCTAGACAGGGGTTTCATCAGACCGAGTACATCGCCTTGGGGAGCCCCTATTTTGTTTGTCAAGAAGAAAGATGGGTCAATGCGCATGTGCATTGACTATCGGGAGTTAAACAAGATCACGGTAAAGAACAAGTACTCGCTACCCAGAATAGACGACTTGTTTGACCAGCTACAAGGCGCGTCCTACTTTTCCAAAATTGATCTGAGGTCAGGATACCACCAGTTGAAGATAAGGGAATCAGATATTCCGAAGAAAGCTTTCCGAACGCGATACGGTCATTATGAGTTTTTGGTAATGCCTTTTGGATTAACCAATGCTCCAGCCGTATTCATGGATCTCATGAACCGAGTGTGTCGTCCGTTCCTTGATACCTCGGTGATAGTGTTTATTGATGACATCTTGGTGTATTCGCGAAGCCAAGCCGAACATGAAGTGCATTTGCGACAAGTGTTGGAGTTGCTTCGCCGAGAAAAGCTGTACGCGAAATTCTCCAAGTGTGAATTCTGGTTAAGAGAAGTCCAATTTCTTGGACATGTAATAAATGCTGAAGGGGTGAAAGTAGACCCAGCAAAGATTGAAGCCGTGATGAAATGGGAACCGCCTCGAAGTCCAACTGAAGTAAGAAGTTTTCTTGGTTTGGCAGGCTATTACAGAAGATTTGTCGAGAATTTCTCCTCGATAGCTGTCCCGTTGACCAAGTTGACTAAGAAAGGTGAAAAATTTACTTGGGCTGAAGAGCAGCAAGAAGCATTCCAGAAACTGAAACAAGCTTTATGTGAAGCACCGGTGTTAGTACTACCACAAAGCGGAAAAGAGTATGTAATCTACAGTGATGCTTCAAGAATCGGCCTTGGGTGTGTTTTAATGCAAAAAGGTCGAGTCATAGCTTACGCGTCCCGCCAATTAAAAGATGCTGAAAAGAAATATCTAGTTCATGATCTGGAATTAGCTGCAGTGGTTCTAGCATTGAAGCTGTGGAGGCATTATTTATACGGTGTAAAATTTGTCATTTACACGGATCACAAGAGTCTGAAGTACCTCTTCGACCAGAAAGAGCTTAGTATGAGACAGCAAAGGTGGATGGATCTGCTTAAAGACTTTGATTGTGAAATTCAGTACCACCCTGGCAAGGCGAATGTGGTGGCAGATGCTTTAAGTCGAAAAGAAACTCCTTTGAAAGTTACATCCGCGTGTATGGGTGTAGTGAGCCGGTTACCAGGATTGATTCATTTGGCACAAGAGGAAGCGTGTAAGCCGGAGAATGTAAAAAGTGAAAGAATGGTTGGATACTTGAAGCATCTGGAAGAAAATGCTCAGAAATTGAAGACATTAAGAGGACGTGTGTGGGTCCCAAAACAGGGAGAGGCGCGGAAATTACTTCTGGAAGATGCCCATTATAGCAGATATGCAGTTCATCCGGGCAGCACTAAGATGTATCGGACGTTAAAACCGATATATTGGTGGCCTGGAATGAAAAGAGATGTTGGAAGATTTGTGGAAAAATGTCTGACTTGTTTGCAAGTTAAGTCAAACCATCAGAAACCGTATGGAGCAATACAGCCACTGCCGATTCCAGAGAAGAAATGGGACCATATTACCATGGATTTCGTGACAAAGTTGCCGCGGACGCCGCGAGGTTATGATTCTATATGGGTGATTGTGGATCGATTGACCAAATCGGCACAATTTATACCATATAAGGAAAAGTACAGAGTAGATCAACTGGCGAAAATTTACATTGATGAGGTAATTTGTCGGCATGGATTACCAGCATCGATTGTGTCGGACAGAGACAGCAGATTTACTTCCCATTTTTGGCAGAGTCTTCAAGACCAATTGGGTACAAAAGTACTTATGAGTACCGCATATCATCCACAGACTGATGGTCAGAGTGAAAGAACGATCCAAACTTTGGATGATATGTTGAGGACTTGTGTCATAGACTTCGGTGGAAGCTGGGAAGATCATTTACCTTTAGTGGAATTCGCGTACAATAACAGCTATCATTCCAGCATTCAGATGGCCCCGTATGAAGCATTGTATGGAGCACTGTGTCGTACTCCGACCTGCTGGACTGAAGTTGGGGAAAAGCCGTTGGCTGGACCCGAAATTGTAGCACAGACGGAAGAAAAGATCAAACTGATACGCGAAAATTTGAAGGTAGCTCAAAATAGACAGAAACAATACGCAGACAAACGGGTGAAACCGATAGAATTCCAAGTAGGAGATATGGTAATGCTCAAAGTATCCCCTTGGAAGGGCTTAATTCGTTTTGGGAAGAAAGGGAAGTTGAGTCCTCGCTTTATTGGACCTTTCCGTGTATCCCAAAGAGTTGGAGCCGTGGCGTATAGATTGGAGTTACCTGATGAACTTCATGGTATACATGATGTATTCCATGTGTCCCATTTGAGGAAAACCTTATTTGATAAGTCTCAACAAGTACCTCTTGCCGAAATTGAAGTGGATGAAAAGCTGAGATACCTGGAACAACCCGAGCGGGTGCTAGATCGCAAGATAAGACAGCTGCGAAACAAGAAGATCAGCATGGTGAAAGTACTTTGGCGTCATCACAAAGGTTCGACATGACGTGGGAGACCGAAAGTGAAATGCGGGAGAAATACCCTCAACTTTTTGTATGATTTCGGGGACGAAATCTCTTAAAGGAGGGGAGAATTTGTAACGCCAAACCTTATTTTATTATGTAATTATAATAAAAAGGGCAAAATGGTCATTTTACCTCAAAAGGGTAATTTGGTCTTTTGGACAGAAAAGGACTTGTTTGATAAAAATATTTTGAGTCTTGGACTTAAAATGTTAAAATGCTTTGATTTTTGTCATTTAATTTGAATATGGTGGCAAAAGTTTAAGAAATGTAACTTTAAGGACCAAAAATGAAAATATTGGAGGTATAAAAGGTTGGAACCTTCTCCTAGTTTGTGCAGAAAATTGGTAAGCTACGGGAGAGAAATTCTTGTGCGATTTCTGCAGAAATTGAAGAGCTTTGAAGAATTGAAGTTTGCAAAGTTGAATTATAGCATTAAAAGGGTATAATTGGAAGTTTGGAGGTATGTATTCCAAGTTCTTGGCTAGTTGATCTTGATGAGTTTTGTAGAACTCAAAAACTGTAATTACAGTTATGATTGAGTGTTAAATTGATGTAATACTTCCATTAAGTCATTATAAAAAGGACTTAACTAAAGAAAATGGAAGTAGGTTGTTATATTTGGTGAAATTGAAGATTTGGGGTTGTTAAAACTAAGAACCCTAATTCTTCATATGGATGATTGAGTGTGTTTTGATGGTTAAAAACCTTGTAAAAATGTAAGGTTTTAGCCTAGGAACAAACCCCAAGTGATTAAGAACAGAAATAAGGGCTTAATGGACCAAATCTGCAAGCTACAGTGCACAAATCGCGACTGGCCAGGAGGCCTGCCCAGGCGCCAGGCGCAGTGCGCCCAGGAGCCAGGCGGGGTGCGCCCAGGCGCAGTGCGCCCTGACCCTGGCGCAGTGCGCCTCCAAGGCAGTGGCCAGGCAGGAACTTTGAAACGCTAACTTTTGCTTGGCATGTCCGAGTTAGCTCAAATTTGAACCATAGGACCGTTATGGTCTGAAAAGTTTGGGAAAATTTTTAGATTGAGTTTTCGACCCCTCGGGGGCACTGTAGACCGATCCGAATGTCTCGGTGAATAGTAAAATTCATATAAAGTTAGTAAACGGAAAGTTTATTAACTAGGCATTGTTTATAACAATGTTTTATTGAACTCTAGTGTATTAGAATAAATTGAAATGGGTATTAACCTATAATCATTTTGAAAATGAATGAAATTATAGGTACGGGACAAAATCATACGGATTTCATTTCAAAGCAAGGAACGATTAACGCTAGTTGTAGCAAGCCTTCAGGTGAGTAATCTTGATTATATCTAGTATGATATATTGGTTCAGCCTTGCTGGCTAAGATTACTATCTTTGATATTAAATGGTGCGGCCTTCGGGCTATGACTCCGGTGCGGCCTTCGGGCTATGTCTCCGATGCGGCCTTCGGGCTATGACTCCGGTGCGGCCTTCGGGCTATGTCTCTGATGCGGTCTTTGGGCTATGATTTTAGTGCGGCCTTCGGGCTAGGATATTCGGTGCGGCCTTTATGGCTATGATCACAGTGCGGTCAGTGATGACCATGATTTTGGGACAGAAATTGTTTAAGAGTTTAATTGTTATTATTCTCTTGTGTATGTTTATTTGATTGCTTGATTACTCATTGGGCTTTATAGCTCACAGTTGTTTGATATGTCCCTGCAGGTGAGCGTGACCCTGCTAAGGGAAAAGACAAAGTCCGTGACTGAGGACTTAGCATCTGAAGTAACGACCCGGCTTGATGAATGTATAATAATTATGTATTGTACTTCGTGATACACTTGTACTCGTATTTTGTTAACTAATACCCCATACACATGGTTTTTATTGTAAAATATTTGGTTTGAAAAATGAAAAATTTTTGGGGTGTTTTTGTTAATAAGTCGGGTGTTACATTAATTATTAAGAACTTAATGCTTATGTTAAAAACTTAATTGTTAAATACTTAATTATTAATTATTTGATTTGTTATAAATGTAACGTTTAGATCGTTTTAAATATAACGTTTAAATTGTAAATTATAAAAAATATAATGTTTAAATCTTAAAATTAATTATTAAATACTTACTTAATTATATAGATTTTTTAAATCATTTTAAATATAACGTCTAAATCGCAACTTATAAAAATAAAGTTATACGTTAATGTAACGTTTTAATAAAATTATTTAAACCTAATTAACCTAAAAGAAAATATATAAACTTATTTGAACCTAAACTCTAAATTTAAACCGTAAACAAAAAACAAAAACATAAATTTATTTAATCCTAAACCCTAAACCCTAAACCCTAAACATAAACTTATTTAAACCATAAAACTTAAACTCTAAACCCTAACCCCTAACCCCTAAACCCTAAACCCTAAACCCTAACCCCTAAACCCTAAACCCTAAACACAAACTTATTTAAACCATAAAACTTAAACTCTAAACCCTAACCCTAACCCCTAAACCCTAAACCCTAAACATAAACTTATTTAAACCATTCCTAATTATGATACCGGTGACGACACTGATACTGAAGTTGATCCGCCAACGGTTACCGTCAATAGAGTTATTGATTGCGAGTTTGATGATGCTGATACTGATTATGATACAGAGTTTGCTTATGACACTGAAGTATCCGAGGGTGAAGAAGATCACTAAAACAATTGTAATTTATTTATGTGTTAGGAGATGACATCGTTTTGGATGATGCTACTTTATATCATGGCCGATGTGATGGGCCATGGTAGAGATGGGGCCGGGGATCCACCACTTCCGCCTTGGAGAGGCGCAGGTCTACATGGGATGGATGGTAAGTGTTATTATAATTTTTTAATTTATTGTATTTATTCATTTATTATAACAATCGTGACTAATATTTTTAAATTTATATTGCAGGTGTACCGGCGAGAAGAAAAACGAGAGGCAAAGCTAAAAACCTTGAACTACAACGACAACGCGATAAGACAAGGCAAAAATTGACATTGGAGTTTGATAGAGCGACTACGTATACCCCGGTTGGTAGACCGTATGACCTCTTTGTTCGTGAGGTGGGGATATACATGTGGAATAACATGCCCTTTGATCGAAAAGATTTGAAAAGTGTTACCAAAGCCGAGAAGGATGCATTAGTACATCATCTCAAGGTAAATTATTTATATAACTTTATTTTTGTATGTTATTTATTTATTTATCTTTACTTGACTAAGTTATTTTCAATTTGTAGAGGAACTTCGATTTTGATGCGATTGAGGATGATTGCGAGCGTATGCATTTGAAGGGTGGTATTGATGCGGTGCTGATGAAGCGGTATAGGGACCGAAAAAGTGATGCAAAAACTAAGTTTGATGATGCAGGAGGATATAAGGATATAGACAGGGCTAGAACTCACCCCCCGAGGGTATGCCTCTTCAAAATTGGAACAAAGCTATAGACTTTTTCTGCACACCAGAATATCAAAAACGTTCTGATTCTAACAAAGGAACCCGTCAAAAACAACAATACACCAACCGTGGGGGGACAAGCACATATAGCAACGCTTGTTTCAAATCGGTAATGCTTTGTATATATATTACCGCTTGTTTCAAATCGATAATGCTTTGTTTCAAATCTAACTTTTTATTGTTAAACAGGGTAGAAAGAAAATCGAACAATTCAAGAAGGCTCACACCCGCAAAGATGGGACATGGGACAGTGACCTGGCTTATCAACAATATGTAAGTGTTTATACAAAAAAATTAGCTCAACATCATTATTATATTTAATATATGTAAAATGCTAACTTTTTATTTATTTATGTAAAATGCAGATTGAGTTGGAACGTGAGTTTGAGTTATTAAATGATCCCTCCCCGGAACCCGCGAAGGAAGTTGGGATATTTGAAAAGGTGTTGGGTTCTCGTCGTGGACATTACAAAGGGATTGGTCGTAAACCTCCCGTGACTCCGACTATACCGCCTCATTTTGATGTAGGTCAACCTTCCCAAGAAGCACCTACAAAGATAAATATTAATTGTTAACTATTTCATTGTTAAATACTTAATTTGTTTTTAACTAATAATAAACATTTTTTTTGAAGGATGCGCTTGCACAAATGCTTGAGGATCCAAGACATAGAGATGCGTTGGCAGAATTTTTACGTACGTACACGCCAGGGCACGGTGGTGGAACTGTTAGGAAAATATATACCGGAAATGCCAATCGAACAGGAAAACGAAAATAAATGCTGAGGCCTGTGTTTGACACAGTTTCCTTAAAACAAATTCGCCCGGTATGGGTGTTTGTTTCCCAGGATACAACAGCGGGAAGCAATTCTTCTAGATTGCCCGAACCGTTACTAGACCCGGATTATACCTTGGTTGTAAGACAAGAACGAAGTGCACACAGAAGTTGAGAAGAAGAGAGAATCGTTTCATCAGTGTATTCCATCAGTTGCTCGAGTGCTGTTTATATAGCACAAAAACGTAACTGACGAATTAATACACAAATCGTAACTGACGAATTTAATTCTGTTTAATAGTCAAAACAAAACCAAAATCAGTTTTAATTGCATTAAATTTTCAGTTACGAACGTTATGAAAAGAGAAAATATTTGCAAAAAGGTCCTTGAACTTTTCTGGTCGACCGGTGGTGCATTCGTGAAAGCTTTATGCTTTAAGTCTTACAAAGCATGAAAGCTTTTTGACTTATAAACTCACTTCCTTTTCATTCCCCCACCAATGTGGGATGAGTTAAAACCCACTAACTCATTTTCCAACTTCTTCCAACTTCCTCACTTTGGGATACAATTTCTCATTCATCTTAAATTCGTTTTAGACGTGTGAACAATCAAAACGAAGGTAACACGGAGGAGAACACAAACATATAACAATTTATTAAATTGTTTTATGGAACTATATTTTATGTTCAAAAATGGGAAAACCCCATTTTACAAAATTAATTAAAATTAATTTTCCAACAATCCCCCACATGAATGAAAAATTGATCGTACATTCTCATCTTACTCAAGATAAAATCCAGCAGTTGAATCATGCATAGGATAGGTAGGTGTGACCCTTTGAACCTTCCCTTAAGAAACATATTTATTTTACTAGCTGACCAGTAGACTTGATGTCCTTGAACTGTTCTGCCATTTGTGTAAACAATCCATATGTGTCTCACATGATTCGCCCTGACCTAGTTAGGTTCTCATTGATGTGTCCGTTATGGTCATGGACACTTTCCTGGTTCTGTAAGAGCTCTTAGGAATTTGCCCACACAATTCCCTTTGAAGCGACCCCACTTCTCTCTTACATAGGTGATTCCATCATAATCATTAAAGGCTAAAGCGTGACGATCTCCAATCTATCATTAACGCGTATAAGCTTAACCTGCATCACTGTATGTTTTAGGAATGGGTGAGGGTTGCCCCCCACAGTGATTCACAAATGTTATATGCAATTAGGTTGTCCCATTGAACCTAGATCTTGGGATCTCCAGTCAACTAGGTTGGGTTTTCCTTTGCAATAACTTGTTCATGCATGGGTTTTAGTCCCATTCCTCTCGAGGTTCTCCCAACTGACTCCCTGTTTAACTCTTTGGTTAGTGGATCGGCAATGTTATCCTTAGACCTTATATAGTCGATAGATATAATGCCAGTAGAGATTAGTTTTCTAATGGTATTGTGTCTTCGACGAATATGTCTAGACTTACCATTGTACATAGCACTTTCTGCTCGTCCAATAGCCGATTGGCTATCACAGTGGATAGATATTGTGGAAACTGGTTTAGGCCATCCCGGTATGTCCTCCAGGAATTGATGTAGCCACTCAGCTTCTTCCCCACTTTTGTCAAGTGCTATAAACTCAGATTCCATTGTGGATCTAGCTATAACTGTTTGTTTGGAGGATTTCCATGATATAGCTCCACCTCCAAGTGTGAACAAGAAACCACTGGTTGATTTGGAATCATTTACGTCAGATATCCAATTTGCATCACTATACCCTTCTATCACCTCAGGATATCGTGTATAGTGCAACCCATAATTGCGAGTATACCTTAAGTATCGTAATACTCTTGTAATACTCTTCCAATGTTCAGCACTTGGATTACTAGTATATCTGCTTAGTCTGCTTATTGCAAAAGCTAAGTCAGGTCTAGTACAACTCATGAGGTACATCAGACTACCAATAATTCTTGCATATTCCACTTGTGCAACTCCTTCACCTCGGTTTTTGCTTAGGTGATGACTTGTATCAATTGGTGTTCTTGCTATATTAGAATCACCGGAGTTGAACTTGTCAAGAATTTTTTCCACATAATGAGTTTGGCTTAATGTAAGTCCACTGTCAGTCCTTGTGATCTTCACACCTAGGATGACATCGGCCAAACCCATATCTTTCATTTCAAACCTTGCCTTTAACATGTTTTTAGTTGACTGAACCATTTTATCATTGCTACCAACAATAAGCATGTCGTCAACATAAAGACACAAGATAACATAACCATCATTTGTGTTTTTGACATAAACCCACTTGTCACATTCGTTAATCTTGTATCCAGATTCCATCATCACATGGTCAAACTTCTGATGCCATTGTTTTGGGGCTTGTTTCAACCCATATAATGACTTCACGAGTTTGCAAACCTTGGACTCTTATCCTGGGGCAACATACCCTTCTGGTTGTTCCATGTAGATTTCCTCTTCTAAATCCCCGTTTAGAAAAGCAGTTTTGTCATCCATTTGATGTACTTCAAGGTTCCTAATTGAGGCAATGGCAAGTACTAGTCTAATGGATGTGATACGTGTCACTGGAGAGTACGTATCAAAGTAATCTAGGCCATTTTTCTGTCTATAGCCCTTTATTACTAGCCTTGCTTTGTACTTGTCAATGGAACCATCGGATTTCAGTTTCCTCTTGAAAATCCATTTGTAGCCTAGTGGTTTACATCCAGGAGGTAAATCCACTAGCTCCCATGGATGGTTTTGCAAGATGGAATCCATTTTGCTTTTAATTGCTTCTTTCCACTGAGGTCCTTCAGAGGAAGTAACTGTTGGATTAGGTGTCTAAGCCATGACTAATAATTTTTATTTACCTAATTAATAGAAGCAAAGTTCATTTGGGTTGCCCTCATAGCTGGAGGTTTGGTAGAAAGTTCGGTAGAGAGAAAGGTTGGTTTATTATGGGATTAATAAATCAATAGAAATAAAAGATATGGTTTGTTAATATATTAAAGTGATAATATATTAATTAGAAACTATATTGATTGATTAATAATTAATCAGAAATTAATTAGATTAATTTCTGTGGCATTAATTAGATTAATCAGGAGGTCAGGGATTAAAGTCGTACAAATTCAATAGTTGAATTGCGACGCGCGGCGCGCAAACGATTTGGCCGCGGCGCGCGTACAGATAATCCGGAAAATGGGCTGCGGCTAGGGTTTCTAGCTTTGCCACTTGGTTCCCTATAAATAGGGACCCCTAGACCTCATTATCAGTTGCTCATTTCTATTATTCTCTCTGGAATTTTCGGTCCCTTCCTCTGGCTCCCTAGGTGTGATCTCATTTGAGGCAGGACACTTGTGCTGCTTAGCTTCAAGATTAAAACTAAAGGTTAGTTTTTCTGATTTATTCTTTTAGTTATTTTTGTTTGGCCTTTAGGAATTAGTTACATGTTCAAAATAAGAAAACATAGATCTTTTCTAGGTTGCATGTGAACTTAGGTTATTTAGTTCATGGTTGCGGAAAACCTTTCAGTAACCGCTTCGCGAAATGTTTGAGGTTCTTTCTCAACCATATAAGTATAGAAATCATCGCCAAATGATTTCTCTACTCGTGCTCTTTTGCTTCGCCGAGGCTCTATGTCCTCTTCTCTTGCTTCTTCATGCGAAGATGCATCGTGTGCATTCGGTTTCGGAGCACTTGTCTCAACTCTATCAAGACACGGAAACACGGTTTCAAAGAACGACGCGTTTCTTGATTCCATTATTGTACCCTTGTGAATATCGGGTATTTTAGAATCATGTACTAGAAACCGATAAGCACTACTGTTTTGTGCATACCCAATAAATATGCAATCAACAGTCTTGGGTCCGATCTTTACAACCTTAGGGGTAGGTATGACAACCTTTGCGAGACACCCCCACACTCGAAGGTATTTGTAAGACGGTTTTCTACCCGACCATAACTCGTATGGTGTTTTATCTGTTTTCTTTTGGGGTATCTTATTTAAAAGAGAATTAGCTGACAATACAGCTTCCCCCCACATTCACTGGGGTAACCCAGAACTTATTAACATGGCATTCATCATCTCTTTTAAAGTCCGATTTTTTTCTTTCTGCAATGCCATTTTGTTGTGGTGAATAAGGTGCAGTGAGCTCATGTCTTATGCCATGAGTTGCACAAAATTCTTCAAATGGTGATACATACTCACCTCCACGGTCACTCCGTAGTACTTTAATCTTTTTGTTGAGTTGATTCTCAACTTCACTTTTATACACTTTGAACTTGTCTATTGCTTCATCTTTATTCTTAAGTAAATAAACATAACAAAGTTTAGTGCAATCGTCAATAAAAGTGATAAAGTACTTATTTCCACCTTTGGATGGAATCGACTTCATGTCACACACATCGGAGTGTATTAAACCAAGAGGTTCGGTAATCCTTTCAATGGATTTGAACGATTGTCGTGTTAATTTTAATTCAACACATGTGTTGCATTTGTATTTTGAGTCAATAGTAAAGTGTGGTATGTGGTCGAGTTTAATTAAACGTCGAAGAGTATCAAAATTAACATGGCCTAATCTAGCATGCCATATATTTGAAGACTCAAGCAAGTAAGTAGAAGAGTTATTTATTGCATTAGTACTTGGCTGAATAGCCATTACACACAATTTAAACATGCCCCTCTCGGCATACCCTTTTCCTACATACACACCACTCTTAGTCAATACAAATTTATCTGACTCAAACACCAAGCGAAAACCATGCTTGTTCAACAACCACCCGGAGACCAAATTCTTTCTAATCTCCGGAACATACAACACATCATTTAACGTCAGCTCTCTTCCCGACGTCATATTTAACACGATCTTCCCAACACCTTGGATCTCGGAAGTCGCCGAGTTTCCCATGAAGAGCTTGTCACCATTGTCCACAACTTTGAAGTTTTGGAACCACTCCCGATTGGAACAAACATGTCGAGTGGCTCCCGTATCAACCCACCATTCACTTGGATTAGACTCCACGTGGTTGACTTCAGAAATAACCGCGACAATATCGATGTCGGACACATCGCAGGTTATTTGCTCCACAACATTTGCCTCCTTAGCTTTTTGTCGCTTTGGAAGCTTACAATTTGCAGCCCGGTGCCCAGGTTGATCACAGTTGTGGCAATTCCCTTGAAACTTCTTTTTGAAGTTCCCACCTTTCGCCCCCAAGTTGGTAGCTTTTCCTTTCTTTTGGAATTTGCCTTTAACGGACTTGTGCTTCCCAAAAGATTGACCATGTTCCACAACGTTGGCTTTTTCCGAAGTAGAACTAATATTGCTACTCTTTTGAGCAACCTTATTGTCTTCCTCGATTCGGAGTCGAACAATGAGGTCCTCAATTGTCATCTCCTTTCGTTTATGTTTCAAATAATTCTTAAAGTCAACCCAAGACGGGGGTAACTTCTCGATTATAGAAGCAACTTGAAAGGTCTCACTTATAACCATACCCTCGACATGGATATCGTGTAGGAGCACTTGAAGTTCTTGGACTTGTGTCATTACCGGCTTACTATCATTCATTTTATAGTCTAGAAACCGGGCAACCACAAATTTCTTGGCCAAGGCATCTTTGGTTTTGTATTTTTTGTCTAATGAGTCCCATAGTTCTTTAGCCGATTTTGTTACACAATACACATTATAAAGTGAATCAACAAGACCATTAAGAACATAGTTCCTACACAAGAAATCGGAGTGTTTCCAAGCGTCAAGCGCACTCACGGCTTGGACATCCGCTTCTTTAGTGAGTTGAGGGGCCTCCTCGGTCAAGAATCGCGCAAGATTCAATGTAGTGAGGTAGAAGAACATCTTCTGTTGCCACCTTTTAAAATGCATACCAGAAAACTTTTCCGGTTTCTCCGCATGATTACTCGGCATGGTAATCGTTGGAGTCCCTTGGGGAGGAGGGTTTGCTTGTTTTAGTGGATCAGAAGTTCCGGTTGTCATGCTATAAACACAAACCAAAATCGTAAGTGTAATCAAAGTAAATAAGAAAATTGTTTCTGAAAAACCAAATTATCAAACTGTAAATGATCGTTTGAACAGAAACTGGAAGGTAAAATTAGGAGCCTTGAAAAACAGAAAACTGTTACTGGAAAACAGTTCCTGAATTGCAAGAATTAATAACAGAAAAATTATTTTCGTTGTTCGTTTGGCACAAACGAATTTGTTTTAAGACTGTTAGGAAAATATATACCGGAAATGCCAATCGAACAGGAAAACGAAAATAAATGCTGAGGCCTGTGTTTGACACAGTTTCCTTAAAACAAATTCGCCCGGTATGGGTGTTTGTTTCCCAGGATACAACAGCGGGAAGCAATTCTTCTAGATTGCCCGAACCGTTACTAGACCCGGATTATACCTTGGTTGTAAGACAAGAACGAAGTGCACACAGAAGTTGAGAAGAAGAGAGAATCGTTTCATCAGTGTATTCCATCAGTTGCTCGAGTGCTGTTTATATAGCACAAAAACGTAACTGACGAATTAATACACAAATCGTAACTGACGAATTTAATTCTGTTTAATAGTCAAAACAAAACCAAAATCAGTTTTAATTGCATTAAATTTTCAGTTACGAACGTTATGAAAAGGGAAAATATTTGCAAAAAGGTCCTTGAACTTTTCTGGTCGACCGGTGGTGCATTCGTACCCGCAGGACGCGCGCTCACACACAAATTTAGTGAACCTACCCCAATCTGGTTCGCATTTGCACCCCCCTTGCGCGCGCAAGAGAGAGCCTTTGTGCGTTAAGTCTTACAAAGCATGAAAGCTTTTTGACTTATAAACTCACTTCCTTTTCATTCCCCCACCAATGTGGGATGAGTTAAAACCCATTAACTCATTTTCCAACTTCTTCCAACTTCCTCACTTTGGGATACAATTTCTCATTCATCTTAAATTCGTTTTAGACGTGTGAACAATCAAAACGAAGGTAACACAGAGGAGAATACAAACATATAACAATTTATTAAATTGTTTTATGGAACTATATTTTGTGTTCAAAATGGGAAAACCCCATTTTACGAAATTAATTAAAATTAATTTTCCAACAGGAACGAGCAAGGGTGCCGGGGATACCCATGGTGATGGAGGCGATCAAGATGATCAAGATGTTCAAGACGACGACTTAGAGTAGTTTCTTATTTTTGTTGTGTGACTATTTTAATCTGTATAAAGAAGATTATGTTTTAGATATTAGTATTTGTTTGGAATTGTTTATCTCGTATGTTGCTTCATTTATTACAATTTTGGTTTTATATTAAAAATATTCATAATTCTAAAAAATATAATAATAATAATAATATTAATAATAATAATAATAATAATAATTTAAAAAAATAATTTAAAAACCCTTAGCAGCGACATCTTTACCGGAAACTGAGGCAACCATTAGCAGCGACATCTTTACCGGCGACATCAGTCTTTAGCGGCGATTTGTCGCCGGTAATAACCCCGATCCTTATAGTGTCACCTAGTTTTCGTACATTTTAGGAACGGGCTTCTCCCAAATATTAGAAATCGGAAATGAATACAACCTAAAACGCAGGTGTTGAATGGCAAATTTCTGAAAATGATTACTGATAAAAATAACAAAAAAAAATAAAAATAAAAATAAAAGGGCGTTCATCAAGGGAGGCTCAAACACATGACGTTAGACTTAGGGCCAAAGGCGTTAACCACGTTATCTCTTTTGTAGTTACATGCAAAGAGAAACGATGACAACATTATATGTTTCAAGTCTCAAGGCACACTGCATGGTCCATACATATGATATATGCATTTTGTGCCCATGTGCACTATCGTGACCATGCTCCTTGTTCGTATGTATATCTAAATTTACAGGCACCATTGATATTGTTTCTATACTTATCAAAAACTTATATAATATAAAAATATGTGATTTATTTAAATCCTTAGAAATGGAAAATGTTGCAAGTTTGATTCGTAATGTACAAGGGAAATGAATGTGTGTTTATCGAGTCATTATTTGGTATAGAAAACAAATACAAACAACTAATATTATTCTCATCTTCCCGTATAGATCTCATCCCAATGCAATTTAGTGAATCCAAATTGGTTTCAACTTTTTAGACGTGGATGCAATTAGTCCGAACAAATTAGAATAGTCTAAACCAATCGAATAATAATTTAGTAGATCGTTTTCAAGAATGTGAGACATTCAGGGAGAGGGAGAGGGAGAGGGAGAGGGAGAGGGAGGGTGTAATGAAAAGTTCAATTCCAAAATGTTAGGAACATTTTGGAACCAATCAAAGTTATTGTGCATGAGGAATTTTGTTTGATTATCGTTTTCAAATTTGGGAGATGGTTTCTGGATGTAAATAAAGATATAAAACTAGTCGATATCGACCTGACAATGTTGCTTTCTGAAACTAAAATAAGATAAAAAAAAAGACTCAGTTTAAAAAGAGATTATATGAAGAACTTACAAGCTTGCACAGATGATAACAAATTAATAAAAATCGTTATAAAGGCAAAATGATAAAAAGGTAAAATGGAAATAATAAAAAATATGTCTATTTCATGGAATTATATGAGTTTTATACAATTATGATACAATAAAATATAGTCCAAGGGTAAATTGGATGTAGATATTCATGAAAATTCAATTATGAAAAAATAAGGATATTGTAGTCAAATTAATGAAAATTGCAGTTGATTTAGTGTTATATAAAGTTTTGTCATCCTATTAGTGTCCAATTTAGTAAAAATGAGTTTATCTAAAATGTTGTTTAACATTAGGAAGAGGAGGATTGTTACATTTGTTCTAATATTTACCCATTTACTCAAGTGTGCTAAGGTCAGTCTAGATTTTCTATGATGACCCACTAGTGGATTAAATGTCTGATTATATATCCAAAGAAATGACCGTTGTTGAAGAAGACACTCGCAGAGACCCAAAAAAGACTTGAAAACTATATGAACATGTAGTTCTTTGTGCATAATTGAAAGAAAAGCAGGAAAGGGTCAAAGATACAAAAAAAACCCTTAAAGAGGCAGCAAGATGGGTTCAAAGTACGAAAGCGAAAATTTCCAAGCTTGTAGCAGAACAAAACCTTCTTGTAGATGTTGTAAGAATTAGACAGGGTTTTATTGACCGTGAAAAGGATATGTATCCCTTACAATTTCATGATTTATGGACTTTGCTTCAATTAATAAGATAAATACAAATTATAAGTCATGGCTTAGACACCTAATCCAACAGTTTCCCACTTGAATAAGTCTATAACTTTAATTGACCATTTATCTTCAGATTAATCAACAAATCTCAGCTTTCTAGAAACTACTGCCGAACTCTGACCCAGTCAATTATGTCCATAGATAAGTGATCATATGATTGACAACGCCTAGTGATATTACATATTTTAGTCGTTGTTGAGCCCTATTCTTAGTGAAATTATATCATATATATCGTGGTATTCTCACTTTTCGTGCCAGTACTTCTTTGGAAGAAAATAATGAAAACAGGGACCAAAAGCGTACAAATTGGAGGAAGTTTGGAGAAGAAGCAAAAATCAGGAAAATACGTACACGAGCCGCGGAAATCAAGAAGGCGCGACGCGGATCTAAGGCGGTGGAACAAAATTCAAAGTCCGAAGAAACGGGGATAAAACCCTACTCGCGCCGCGGAAACCATAAATGCGCGGCGCGGTTGCGTAAAATTTGCAACTATAAATAGAGGTGTTTTCAGCCGAAAACCCGAGCAAAACCCTGGTGAAAAATCGACCGTAGAGGCTCTTTGACTCCAAGAACTCGTTTCCAGCAACTACCTTTTGGTATTTCAGGTTTTTATGTTTAATTTCTTTTTAGTTTAATAGTTAGCTTTAGTGGCTAGGGTTTGTGGGAGTGACAACCACTGACCTTGAGCATTTGAGTTACTGTTTTTTAGTTCTTGTTACTGTATCGGATGTTTGGAACCTGTTTTGGGTTTATAATAATCATTTGGCTACAAGTAACATTGGTTTTTCGGTGTTTGATGCTTGATATTGGATTGTGCTTGTTTGTTTGATGTTTGGATGTGTTTATGACCTTGTTGGGACTGTTTTCCCTTGCTGATTTCAGTAGCCAATTATGTTAGCTTTTAGGTTTGGACTCTAGCCAGTGACTGTCATTTGGACTTTTAGTTATTGGTTCAGTTCACGCCTTGTGATTGTTTGGTTTTTTTGTTTGCCTTTGTTGCTTCTGAAGCAGAGATGTACTTCTGATTTCGGAAAGTAACTAGGTTTGAGTTGAAGCTTAGCTTAGTCTATGCTTGTTTTGAGATTGTTTAGTTTTATGTTTTCTGGGATCAGTAGTCAAAAGTGTAGGAACTAAGTCCTCTAACTTGACCACATAACTCTAGCACCTGACTTGACCTAGCACCTGACTTGACCACAAAAGTGTAGGAACTCAGTAGTCAATAGTTGGTAATCTAGCACCTGACTTGACCACATAACTCTTGCGGATCGACCCTAACTTCCACTGTGCTAAGTGTGTGTGTTAGGTTTTCTTATTTTTGACCGCATGACGACCGCTGCGATGTCAAATTTTGGCGTCGTTGCCGGGGAGTTGTGCGCTTGAGATTAGGTGATCTGTAGGACTTAGTTTCTGATTTTTGATGTTTAATTTTAGTTTGCTGATTTTTGGTATGTGTACATCCTTATAATGGTTGATTACATGTACCCGGATCAGTATTATGAGTATTATGAAAACTCGGCCGACACCTATTACGAGGATGATTGCTACAATGGATCATCCGATGACAATGGATGGCGGACCGAGGAGTCATCTCAGCCTGAAACTTCTGCAACTTGGGCCCGACTTTGGGTGCTCATGTATAATACTCACCAAGAGCAGAAGGACCAGGCTGATGCTCTTGTAAGATTGCAAGCTTCTTTAGATCAGTTAGAGGAAGGTTGGAAATGTTCATCACCCTCGCCAGAACCTGAGGCGAGTAATTTTTATACCAATGATATGACGTGTGAACCTGCATCATCTGAATATGTGATGGAAGGGCATACACCTTGGGAAAGTCAAGAGACCACTGAGATGGTCGACACGGTTGTTAAGGAAGAGGTTGTAGGTGACAATGCTACCTCTGACTCAGCAACCTTTGAAGTTTTTGATGTTTTTGAAAGTATTAGTAATGTTGATCTGGAGTTGGGTGAATCTATACCATCACCAAACAATTTGGTTGATGAGAATGTTGTGGAGGAGGCTGTAAGTGACAGTACAGACCCCAACCCAACAATTCCCGAAATTGTTGATACTATTGGGGAAGGGGGTGTAGATGACAATACTACCCCCGAACCTATGATTTTTGAAAATTTTGAGAAATTTGAAAGCAAGGATCTGGTGATGGGCGACTTTGTACCACCATCAGATCAATCCAGTCGCTCACTCTTGGTTCCGATCCACCTGTTGGACAATGACCAAGAAGTTGATGCTGACAAATGGATATTTGAAAATAATAAACATGATTTTATCACCACTCACGATCCATTCATGAATGGAAGATTAGATGTGATTAATACCATCGATGAGGACATATGGAAGCATCCCGATTTGTTGCCTTCGGATCCCAGTCGATTGGAAAATTTTTATTGGTACTACAAGCCAAAATTGCAAACTGAAGATAGCATGTGGGACACTGGCAAAATGAGATCTGCAAAACAACTACTAGAAGCGGCAGTAGGCGCGCTTCATGTCAAGCCTTTGACCTTGAAGAGATGTAGAAGGAAGGATCGAGCTTGGAGGTTCAAAGCTACCTCGAAACACTCACGGGAATTAATCAAAAGACGGCAACCTGGAAGCAGTAGGAGAACCAGCAAGCCATTCGACCCAGGAAAGTTTGAGGAGCAGTGGATCAACAAAGGGACGGTGGTGACTGAAAATCAGCGAAGGTAGAAGGCATACGATCCACCGTAGCTGTAGAAGGAGTAGCACGTCTGGCTGAAGACGTTAAACTTAGCGCTTGCTGGGAGGCAACCCATCGTGTCATAGATTAGGTTTTGTATTTCTTAGAAATAATTAGGAAAAATATCATCATTAATTGCAGGTACTAGTGGTCTAAGGCAAGTGTGGGGTCGTGTGAAGAATTTGGAAATTTTAATGACCGCGCCGCGGTTTGTTCATATGCACGACGCGGGATCGTAAACCAACCCGATGCGCAGGGGTTGATTTAGTGACACGCGCGACGCGGGTTGTGCATGTGCGCGAGCGGGAAACGATCGGTAGGTTTCCTTCGATATTAAGGTAAGTCGCGACACTATTCACATACACCACGACTCGGAGCTTTGATCACCAAAAAAAATTTCTCGCGTTTTTCTTGCTCTTTTCGTTTCCACTACTACGGTACGTCATGCTAACTAGCTTTTACTTATTAAAACTAGTGATTAGGGGGTTAATTTGGTTGATTTCTCCAAAAATATCAAAACTTAGAAATCGCCAATGCTGACTCATAGGGTGTTTGTTGTGCCAAATAGACACCCTAGATAAGTTAGTCGGCACCTAGGCTTCCTTGTGGTGTATTTGGATTGAGTTAAAACAGGTTAAAACTCGATTTGGTTTGGATTTTTGAAAACAGGCGCTCGGCGCGACGCGCCTGTTTCTTGGGCCGCGTCGCGGTGCGGCGGGGAAGACAAAGGACTAAAATTGCAAAATTTTTTGTTTTGTGCAGATGGCATTCAGGTTGGACTACCAGTTCCTCCAGTTCCCCGCTGAGCTCGATAGCTCAGTGGAGTATATATCACGGAGGGACGCCCTCGTCGATCGTCGGGTTCTCGAGGCGACCGTCATCGACAGAGACATTCTCCGAGATGCCGGGCTCTAGGGAGGGATTGAGCCGTTCTTGCATCGCACCTGGACCCATGAGGATGCCTCATTCACTTGCTGTGGCTGGGACAGGCTCATAGCCACCCAGGACGATACGGTATACACCGAGCTTCTGCTGGAGTTCCTTTCTACCGTCCGTTTTGCACCGGGTTCTCAGGAGGCCCATTCCAGGCTTGTTCGGTTCAGATTGGGGAGTGTACACAGGGAGTGTAGCCTACGGGAGTTCGGGAGGCGCACTGGGATATATACGGAGGCGGATCTACAGCACCGCCATTTCACGCAGTTCTTCACGGCGTGCATTCAGGGGCAACCCGAGAAGGCTTCCAACATGGAGGTTAGGACACCGCTGTCCAACGTTTACTACGAGGCAGGGACATCCAGGGAGAGTCATCTTCGCAACCCACTTCACAGACTCATGCACCGGATCGTCTCCACCTCCATCATGCATCGGGAGGGAGGCGAGAAGGTGTCCGGCGATGACATGACATACCTCTGGGTCCTCCTCGACCCATCCATGTTCCTCCACCTTCCGTTTGCCCTAGCTATCGCCCTGTCCACCCGTGCGACTGGCGCATCCGCCAGCAGTCCCTTGGGTCGTGGGTATTTCATCACCCGCCTGGCCCGGTCGTATCGGATTCTAACTGCCCCGGTTGTGGCATCCTTGACCGCCCTACCTCCAGTCCGCACTATGTCACACCCCCAAACCACGATGGCGGAAACGTCTGAGGGTGGATGACTTCATGAACAGTATCACAACAACGTTTGTACAATAGTGATCAAAGCAAACACATCCATCATATACATAATTGTAAATGTTACAATAGTTCAAAAGATTGTATGTTTTGAATACAATTACAATATGATATCAAAATACATAATATGACGCCATAGCGACCCATCGTCAAAGGTTGTAGTTACCCTATCAATTTCCTGAGAATACAAGTAGTTTGAAAGAGTGTCAACATTACGTTGGTGAGTTCATAAGATTTTTGTATGAGAAAATCCATAATCCTTTTTCCTTGTAGAAAGATAGTGTTTGAAACCAGAAAATCCAATATTTTCTTATAAATGAGTAGTAGTCTTAAAACCCAAAGACCGAAAATGTATAGGTATTTGTATACTTGAAAATAGTATTACGTAGTTTTGTTCTTGTATAAAACCGTGTAAATAGGTGTTTACTGGTAGTCGAATCGTAGATTTAATTCCACAAAAGTCGTATGTATAAGTAAACCGTACTTATATTTATATCTTTGATAAAACATAGTTTTAATTCCCATAGAATCAGTGTGTGTAAGTAAAACCATACTTATATTTGTAACTTGTTAAAATGTAGTTTTAATACCATAAAACTTGTATGAGGAATCTCTTTCCTTGTAAAATGTAGTATTGTAATCCAAGAAAATGCAATATTTTCTTATGAATGTATCCAAGTCTTAAAAATCCAAAGACTAAAATGTATAGCGTAGCTTGTAGTATAAAACCTTTGAAAATGTATATTCCCACGTAAACAATTTATAAAGTTGATTTCCCATGCGAGACGCCCTATAACCATATTGTGACCATGTAGGCCTGCTTCGACGTTCTTCAGGCGTCGGACTGTTATGACATTTGTCACCTCAGACCCGTCGGTCTAGCTGTAGCTAGCAGCTCAGGTGCGGGGTTGTCAATCCCGTATAGATCTATACACAAATATCACGTTCTCTTACCGAGACTCTGGTTATAAATTTCAGGACTTATAGTATGTACTTAAATAAGCACTGTGAAGACCCGTCTCACAAAAATGTATGTATCAATCAACTTGTTTACGTAAAGTTTGTATATGAAAAACCCTTGTATTTGCCCATTATCATTTTTCCCATGATAATATAGTAATGTATAATAATTATATATTTGTATATAATTAATTATCTTGTTCTAACGGTTACAGTAACATTTGTAACCACAAACTATTCCTATAATAGTTTATTTTTAGTATTCTTGTCGTGAAAAGCATATATTTACGAATATATGTGAAATAACTTATTTAAATGGTTATAAACAACATCTTTTAAGATATTTTCCATAATAGTGGTGTAATAACTTGGTTATACTCTTTATTAATTCAAATATAATATTTCATGACTATCAAATAAAGAACGGTCAGGTAGAAGATCAAATGGGGAGGCAGGACCCTTTCAGCGTATAAGCCTTTCGGAAATCCAGCAACCTAGCCCAAATGATCGGCCTAGACACCGCTCTCGTAAGTAGATCATTCGATATTATATTTTGGAACTATAATTGAATTGTTGTCATAATGATGTTTACAAAATTCACATTTTGTTTACTACTGTTACAAATGAGTATAAATAGCTATTTTTATAGTATAACTTGTATTCTCCCTCTTAAAACTTGAATAAATATAAAAATAAGGGGTATGAACTCACCTCAATGTCGACTAGGATCTTATCATCAATTTTTGTTAGATCGTCCGACTCTTCGTGCTTCTAACTCGAACTCACTATATTTATAACTGAAATATCTACTTCTAACGCTCATTCTTCGTATATCTCTCTATACGTATCGAAGAACTTGTTTATGTGATTTGAATGGCTAGAATGAGGTTATATTTATAGTAGATTTATTTTCGTATTGCGGCCCTCAAGATACAGATATTCGACTTTTATAGCTTTTAGAATTTGTTTATAACAAAACATACCCTTAAAATACTCTTTAAATAGATTTAATAGTTTTTAACTAAAACAAATAATTTTCTTTTATAGAAATATAATCTACAAAAATCGTAGTTTAATAATATCAACTTTTTAACTAAAAGTCTTTAACGAATTAACGAAAGGGTATTAATTGTAAGTTTATTGAAAATATAGGGTTTAAATGTAAATACAGTTTCATTTTAAAGAAAAAGAAAATATTAAATATAAAACTAATATCAATAATATTACATTTTGACGTCAGGTTGTTCGTATCGACGATACGGTTTTGACGGTAAATTTTCCATTTTATAAAACGACATAATATTATTGATAAACTTAAAAATACGTATTGAATACGTACTGTTCGAAATGAAAATACGAATTCTTTGAGGGTAAAATGTGTAAAAATTGAATAAATAATGAAGTGGGGCCCACTTTATATAATAATATTACTAAAATTTTCAAACACAATTTTCAAATCTTTGAAATTGAAATCGGCCGATCATTTTTTTGACTCTTTTTTTATTTTTTTATTTTTTTTTTATAATTAAATAAATATATTATAATAATTAAACGTCGCTTTCAAGTTAAATTAAACGTTTTTCTAGCATAACTTTTTATATATAACGTTTGGTAAAAATATAAATATATATTTGGAATCGTCGTAATTTTATCTACGTTTCGATATAAAATTTGTAATATTCCGAATAGTTTTACATTTTTACCGTTTTTCTATCATAACTTTTTATATATAACGTTTGGTAAAAATATAAATACATATCCGGATCCGTCATATTTTTATCTACATTTCGATATAAAATTTATAACATTCCGAATAGTTTTGACTTTTACCATTTACTATTCACGTCGGATACTATTCATGACGGATCACTATTCACGATGATTTTTTTTAAACATCGAGCTCAGCAGAGTTTGCTCGTATAATTAATTTGAATTAGCGTACGTAGTATTATAATATCCAATAATATATCGTATAGATTATGAAATTTACATTTCACATATTAACTTTAACGTACGCTTTGGTTGACTTTCGTTGACTAATTTAACAGTTGTCACATTATCTACCCGTTAGAAGGAATTTCGTCCCGAAATTTAGCACTTTGAATGGATCCTCAAGGGTTTGGAAAGAGATTTGGGTATTTTTGTTTGATCTGGTCCTCACGTTCCTAGGTAAATTCAGGTCCTTGCTTGGCGCTTCCCAGTTTTCAATTGCTTTGGTTTTGGGGTGTAATGATGTAATATTTTCGATAAGTAACTTGAGTTAATCCTAGTATAAATAAGAGTTACTAGGTTGTTATGTGAGTTAGAAATTCATTTAGAAGGAGTTTAAACCTTAAAAATAGTATAAAGGAGTTACATGGGTCGTGTAGGAGTCACTCGACTAGTGTAGTACACATTTTCGAAACTGTTTAGCTTTACAAGAGTTACACGGGGAATGTTCTAGTTACTGTAGCATCCAGTAGAATTACACGGGTTGGGTTTCGGAGTACGGTTCGGATTTTTAGAAGTTAACAATGCTAACTTTACTGGTTAGCGTCGCTAACCTGTGTTAGCAGGGTTATTTGGGCAGCTTTTCTTATTTACCCCATTTACAAATCAAAAATCCTCTTAGGTTATTTTCAAAGTAAAAAATGCCAAATTTGGTTATTTTGATCAAGAGTTTTGTGTATGAGAAGTTTTGGGAAGGTTGGGTTTAACGCCTGAAACACGTCCTCGAGTTCTTAATTCACAAGGTTAGAAATTTTGAGTGTTAGAGTTTCAAACCCTAGATGTCCAAATCTAAAAGTATGGATTGGTTCACCTTATATGTAGGTTGCTAATATATGTCGTATCGAGTCCTTGTTACAATATTGTGATGTTTTAACAGTTGATTTGGTAAAATCATGAAATTAGGAGTTTCGCTTTGATAACATATGGAATTCTCTAATTGTGATTTGTATTAGCTAATGATTTCTTAATCATTTGAGTTAAGTATTATGGAAATGCCTAAACATGTTAAAGATATGATACGTGATGTCATTTTACAAGATACTAGTAGGATGGAAGGAAACATGTAAGATATAGATGAACCATGAGCTGTACCGATGTCAGATGAGTAGGTTCTAGTTCATTATTTATGAATAAACTATTATTGAATTAACTGTTCATTGAACTATTTCCGTTATCAGAAGATATATATATATATATATATATATATATATATATATATATATATATATATATATATATATATATATATATATATATATATATATATATATATATATATATATATATATATATATATATATATATATATATAAATGTCTTTTCGTTATCCCGTCCTCATCGGAGTCAAGCCGCGAATTTGGAAAAAATATCACTTAGGGTGGTGAAAAGATTGCATCTACTGTAGATATTTTGAATTTCGGTATTAAGAACGTGAGTCCTTTAGGCCCTGCAGATCAGAACAAATGC
Organism: Cichorium intybus; assembly: GCA_023525715.1. Lineage (NCBI taxonomy): Eukaryota > Viridiplantae > Streptophyta > Magnoliopsida > Asterales > Asteraceae > Cichorium > Cichorium intybus. Next base: position 43,025,051 of record CM042012.1, on the reverse strand, counting down.
GAAAACCACATCCTGTATCAAGGACCCAAGAATTAGAAGATGGTGAGTTTTTAGAGATAGTGTATATACCTGCTGTCGATGGCTTTACTTTCCCATCCTTGACATCCTGCAAGTATTTGGGGCAGCTTCTCTTCCAATGGCCCTTCTCTTTGTAGTAAAAACAGTTGGCTTCATCGGGGTTGGCCACACAAGAAATCTGGGAAGACTTGGTTCTCGAGCCATTGCTTGACGACCCGACCTGAACCTTTTCCCTCCAATTTTGCTTAGGAGGGCCCTTCCTCTTCTTTCCTTTGCCACTTCCAATGGCTAGGACGGGCTGATTAACCGAGGGTACACTTTTACCCTTCATCCCGTCCTCAGCAACTCGAAGCATGCGATGCAACTCAGTCAGGTTAGCCTGATTGTTGTTCAAATGATAAGCCAGCCTGAACTGGTCATAAGAACTCGGTAGGGAGTTAAGCACTATGTCAACAGCCAACTCCTCCGGTACAGGCATCGCAAGCTTTCTAAGCCGCTCCACGTAACCTTGCATTCTTTGCACATGAGCGCAGATGGACTCTCCATCTTTAGGTTTGCTGTTCGTGAAGTCCTTGACCACCTCGCACCTCTCGATGCGCTCTTGCTTGCGGAACTTTTCCGCAAGCTCCTTGTGCATCTCAAAGGGCCAGTAGTCTTCGTATATCCTTTACAATTCGGGGTTCATTGTGGCGATCATGATGCAGGCCACTTTGGTCGCATCATCAGAATGTTTTTGGTACGAGGCAATTTCCTCGGGAGTAGCAGTTTCAGGGTCAATATCGACAAGCTCGGTCTCGAGGACATACTCTTTGTTCTCATACCTCAGAGCCATCTTGATATTTCTAATCCAGTCATTGTAGTTTGTCCCGTTCAATTGAACCTTGGAACACAGTGAGAGGATAGAGGGAACACTGGAGTTTGAGTGGGGAGCGGATTGATCAGCAGAAGACATCTATAAAAGAAGGTAAGTTTAATTAGATACTTGTCGGTCCTTATAATAACCCAATATAAAATAAGGCTAGGATCCAACTATAACAATTTGCAACATAGAAGAGGGATGCCGTAATCTATAAGCAAATTTTATAAAGGTAGGCGAATGACGATTCAGCCAATTCCACCGCGGAAAAATAATCTTATTATAAATGGAATTCCTAGTTTCTTTTGAGATTTATTGAACTGTTCAATAGCATGTTTAATCTCGGATATGCCCCACCGTTTGTGACTGGGATGCCGAGGATCACAAACCGGGTGTGAATAACCATGCAAATTAGCTTGGTACTCTCGGGGTCCATTATCATCTCAAATTAATGTGTCGGTAAACCACACACGTTCCATCAACAATGATAACACCCGAGACACCCATTGCCACTCTTTATGAACCCTCATTGGTGTGCCGGTAAACCACACACGCTCCACCAACGTTTCATAAAGTGCAATGTGCAATTTCATGGGGTAGCATCAAATTCACATTTTTCCTAAAGTAACTAGATTGGGATTTTGTGTAAAGGTTCTAGTACTTTGATCATTATACTTTTAATGATTAAGCGGTTCTGTCAAACCCGTTCGGCTAACGACCCTCCACTGATCAAGCGAGCGGTGGGTGAGAGTGTTCACCCATTAGACTACCATTTTATAGGCAGTCTCCTTATACCCACTTTATAGACCAACTTTGTGAATGAGGCCTACTATTGATTTGACTAACCAAATTTATCTTATATATATATATTATTAACTTTTAATAACATATATAAGATGTATTTTAAAACCCTTTAAAATATTCAAGTTTTATCTTTTAATTTTACCAAATTTAACAATTAAATTTTAAATTAAATTAAACCTTAAAATCGATTTAATCAATTTTAATTACCAATTAATTAAATTAATTAAATCTAAATATTTTAAACATTTTAAAATATTTTTCTGGATTTTTCTATTAATTTTCGACAATTTAAAATTAATTAAATCCCTTTTGAATTATCCTTTAATTAACAATTAATTAAATTAATTCAAATGAAGATAGGTTTATCCAAATTAATCAAATTAATTAAAACCTATCCTTAAACCCCTAATTTTCGATTTCAAGGAAAAGGTTTAAGGTTATCCATTTAATTAACAAATAAAGTTACCAAAAATAGAAAACCTCCTAAAACCCTAATGCCAGATTTCGAAATTAACAAGGGGGGGGGGGATTAGGGTTTCCAAAACCCTAATCCTAGAAATCGATCCATAATATAATTAGGGTTTATAGGCTTTAAACCCTAAAACAGTTATAACAATTCAACAAGAAAACAAAACAGGCTCTGATACCACTGAAAAGTTTTCTACAAACCATGAACTAAATAACCTAAGTTCACATGCAACCTATGAGGATCTATGTTTTCTTCTAATTGAACATATAACAAAACCTAAAGGCCATAAGAAAATTAACTAAAAGAATAAAATTGGAAAAACCAACCTTTTAGAATTTTCTGGAAGTTGAGCAGCAAAATTATCCTGCCTCAAATGAGATCACACCCAAGCATAGAGGAGACAGTCACGAAAATTCAGAGAGAGAGTTATGAAAAAGTGGCGAAATTTATGATGCCTGGGAACCTATATTTATAGTTTCCAAATGGCCAGTTGACAAACCTTAGAGATAAACCTTTTTGAATTCAAATAAGATAAACCTTTTATCTTATAATTCAAATTCCTATTTATCCTTATTTATCAATTTCGAAAATCATATATATCCATAATATAATTTCGAAATCCACATGTCACTCCACACTGTCACTTACTCAACTATTGAATAATTACAGTTTTAGTCCCTGCACCTTTAATTAATTAATTTAATCCCCAAATTAAATCCAATTAATTCTGGATTAATTCCTAATTAATTAATATAGTTTCTAATTAATATATTATCACTTTAATATATTAATAAACCATATATTTAATTCCTGTTGATTTATTAATCCCATAATAAATCAACCTTTCTCTCTATCGAATTTTCTACCAAACCTCCAGCCATGAGGGCAACCCAAATGGACTGTGCTTCTATTAATTAGGTAAATACTAATTATTAGTCATGGCTTAGACACCTAATCCAACACTATAATAGTATTTTCAAATGTTTCCGCTGTTAATTTAAGTATCATGTTGAACAGTTTTATGTTTTGGAATAAATGTTTTATTGGAATCTTGGTAATAAATTATTTTTTTAAATTTTTGAAATTGGGGCGTTACACTCTAACTTAAATAGTTTTTAATTAACTCATCATAAGATTACGATTTAACAAACCAGTTCCTTATAATTTAAACTTGTCACTTCATGTGTGTATCATACTTTGTATGTAACCCAAAATGACCATGTTAAATATAAAAATGTTACTAACTTGTTGTATTAGGGGGTGTTTCTTTTGTTCTTGAATATCTTCTTGGACATTTATGTCTATAGGTAGGTAGACATTTTCCTCACAGACTGTTTGTCTTTTAGAAGACCAAAAACCTAAAAAGGCCGACACACCCTCTTATTGAAGAAAACTTGGGTGGAAATATTTTTGGATCTGTAGATTTAAAAAAAACAATTATTATTATTATTGTTATTATTATTATTGTTATTATTTATTAACTTAATCTATAATTGTAAGATCATAATCCCGAAAAGTCAAGTTCCGAGTTTTAAAGAGTCAAAGTGTAAAACTCAGAACCAGGTATTCAGGTAATAGCATTTAACTGTTTAAAATAAGGACAAAATAAAGGATTTGGGGAAAAAACATATTAGCGGCGCTAACCCTATGGTTAGCGGCTCTAATATTGCAAAATAGTGAATCAGTCGCGTGCCAGTCTGGAAAAGATGTTGATTTTTTGAAGGACTTGAAGTTAGCGATGCTAACATGGAAGTTAGCGCCGCTAACTGTCTCTGAGCGGGATAAATCCACATTTTCGTGATTTTAAGTCATTTTGGAGTCTATAATTCTTTTGGGGTCTGTTTCGCTTCAATTCTAACCCCTGGGAACTCCATAGATTACTCTCTCAAGCTTTCTCTTGTGTTCTTGGTTCATCCTATGAAGTTTTGAATGATGTTTAGGAGAGAAGAAGGAGCAAGAGTACTAGGAAAGTGGCTTGGTGAAGGAAATCAGACTTGCTCCTTGATTTGGGACCATTGTAAGTGTTCAATCTCTGTCTCCTTGAGTATTTTGGGTGAAATTGGAGTTATGATGCTTGTAAGAACTTCTCGAGACAATGGTGGCTCCATTTCTTGGATTGAGGTGGGATTTAGGAACTAAGGAATGAGTTCTTCTTCTTTTAGCTTCTGAATTCCTGAGAAAAACCTTAGCATAGTCTTATTTGTGATTTGGATGAAGTTTATGTTTGTTAATCTTCATTTTGGAGCTAGATTTGTCACCATGAGCTTGTTGGCTAGGATTGGTGGATATAATTCACGTTTTTATAAGTTAATATACTGTTTGTGACGATCACTGAAAGTTGTCGCTTCTGTCTTAATGGATTAAGCACTTAATGGAGATTTGGGGTGAACAAGGGAGTTGGCGGCGCTAACTTCGACTGTTGACTTTGTTGACTTTGACCATTGACTTTTGACCAGTTTAACGTCAAGCTTGAGGGTTTTGGATGTCGGTCATATAGTTTATCAAGTTCGGGATTTAGGAAGTTCTAAGTGGGATTTGCCGACGAAAGTCGAAGACTCCCGGGCTATGGGCCGACAGTGCCGGCGAAAGCTGATGACGATTTTTGTCGACAAAAGTCGAAGTCTGCCGGACTATGGGCCGACAGTGCCAACGAAAGCCGATGACGATGTTTGCCGGCGAAAGCCGATGACGATGATTTCTGATGGATCAGGGCAAGCCCGAGAGTCGTGGACGGAGTGGGGCAAGCCCGAGAGTCACACGATGATTTCCGACGGATCGGGGCAAGCCCGAGAGTAGTGGACTCTCGAGCATCACACGATGATTTCTGACGGATCGGGGCAAGCCCGAGAGTCACACGATGATTTGTTAAATGATGATTTTATGTGATGGACCGTGTGGTATTTTTTGGGGAACTCACTAAGCTTTGTGGTTACCCTTTTACCCTAATTGTTTTTCAGGTAATTACTGGTTTGAGCTTGGAGCACGACACGACTGTTTGCATCTTGAGGATTTCAACGACTAAGGCTTCCGTTGGATAACGTTCGTAATGTTTTGATAAATACGTTTTATATGTTCAAATACTAAGTTTTAATTTGAAGGTTTTTATGTAGCAACTATTTTATTGTATTTAAGTTTTTTTTAAAACGAAAAATTTATTATGAAATTTGAGACGTTACAATAATCAATAGATATATTGAAATAATATTAAATAATTAAAACTTAAACATAAGACAAATAACAGCCTAAACGTTTAATTTTTCTCTTTATAATATTGTATTTTCTTATTACTTTATTTTAGCAACTTACAAACTTTAAAAAACAAATAGTGTTTTTTCTTGCAGATTGTAGTCATTTTGTCAACCTCTTATTCTGTAGATATATTCCGCAAACTGCAGACATTTTACCTCTTAAAATACAAAACCACCTTAGTGGGCATACTTCCAATAGTCTCTTACTTGCACATGGCACAACGATTGTATAGTCACATACTGAAATCTAGCACAGAGTACGTCATCTTAGAAAAATTTGTACTAAAAAACTCGAAGGTATAGATACGCCATTAAGGTAAGTGATCAAATATCCATTTGTTTTTTTGATATACAAACGAATGTGAGACATGGAATATGTCAATATAAGATGCTCGATATCGTGTTTCTCGATAGAGATTCTTGGTGACCATAACAAACTGCATAGTGGTACATTATTAATTTAGTCTTAGCACAACCATGCATTTTGGTATTAGCAACGAATCATCGAGGGCCTCAATGATATTCATCTCCTATTAGGCAGAATAAACAAATAAACATCAACTATATATAACTTATCCATTCTTCATGTCATGCCCGAACATTCCCTATATGGTTTACAATTACAGTTAACATTGGAGAACACCAAAGTACAACTAACTACATGTCAAGAATCTCATGCATCTCCGTATGGACATTATAAATGTGTCGTGTCGCGCTAGATTGAAACTGTGAATAAGTTAAAAAGAGTAAAAGCTAAAGAAGAGGAAAAGAAAAAGTGAAAAATCGAAAAGAGTATTGGTTTGAGAGTTGGACGAGCGAAATTCACAACAAGCTTAAGGAGCGAAGTCACAACGAATGAAAAATAGGTAAATGCAATTGTGAAGTATGATTTATTAATAAAAAAAATGAAAAACTAAATATAAGTTTCGATTCGAGCAAAGTGGCTTTCATATTATAAAATAACTTTTTCTAAAATTTTATTTATTTTTGGTTTTGATTTTAGACATACTGATTTATCATAAAAAAGGCTTCCATACCAATAAATAAATATATAAATTTTAAAAGAAATTTTTTATTTGATTTTCATATTACGTCATATCATATTATTTAATTTATTTAAACGAGTTAAAATATTTTAACCTATTTATTTAGGTATCGAGCTCGTATTTCATATGGTGTGTTAATTTAAAAATAAATAAATATTTTTGAGATAAAAGAACATCCAAAAAGACCAATACAAAAGCTAGCAGTGCAATCAAGTTGGTGTTGAGTATTTAAGGGCCCCATCTTCACACAGAAGCTAACATGTGGTCTTCATCCATTCACCACCACCACCGCCTTCGTTTTTCTATACATTCTCGTCACTCCTTCCTTCTCTTCGTCTTCTTCCTCCACGCACACCCAATTCGCTATCCCCATCTCTCACCAATCCCGTAAACGCTTCACCTCAGAGAACCCTTTGCCTGCACTCCAGTTGGACGTCAATGGCGGCAGCAATTGCCGTCGCTTCCAGCTCACGGTCCTTCCGTTTGGGCCGAATGCCGTTCCTAGGTCAAAAACCCACATCCAGAACTTCTCAATTTCCATCCTCTATCAGAAACTTCGACCCGCTTGTTAGGTTCCGACGGACGCCTAGGTTGACCGTCTGTTTCGTCGCCGGTGACCAGAAGTTAGAGACTAAAGTTGTTGACAACAACGATGTTGGTAGTAATCCTGGGCCTAGCGGCGAGGATTCAGATGAGGAAATAACTCCGGTGATGTTGAGTTGTAACCGCGTCGTAGAGGAAAAAATGGCTAGGAAGAAATCGGAACGGTTTACATACCTCGTCGCAGCTATCATGTCTACTTTTGGGATTACTTCCATGGCCGTCATGGCTGTTTATTACCGCTTTTCATGGCAAATGGAGGTATGCTTCGTTATATATAGATTCTCTATCATCTATATCAAAATTATCCAATCCTAATTTGGGGAAAACTAAATGGATTTTACAGGGTGGAGAGGTTCCATTTGTGGAGATGTTTGGGACATTTGCTCTCTCTGTTGGCGCTGCGGTACCCACTCATATCTCTCATTCTGTGTGTCTAAATACATAAATGTATAACATCTGTGTCTGGTTCGAATTGGGGTTTATTTATGAATTCCTTAATACAGGTAGGAATGGAGTATTGGGCAAGATGGGCGCATGAAGCGCTTTGGCATGCTTCCTTGTGGCACATGCATGAGGTAATTAAGAAATCCGATCCCAGACCCACAAAACGAAACAGATTTTGTCTTTGACTCAAATCTCTACAGTTGAATTATTAATTAATTAAACCAATCTTTCATCGTTAAACTGCTTCTTAAATTAATTTGAATCCCCATATAATTCTCCCCCAATCAACGGATCAAATTCCGCAAACTAATGAAACAAAATCGTTCGAGTCAAGATGGGTAGTCATCGAATCCAGTTAAAAAATCTTTTTTTTTTTTGATTGATTTCCGTTTAGTTCGATCGATTTGGTTGTGATATTGAACTAATTGCACCTTGCAGTCACACCATAAACCACGAGAAGGTCCCTTCGAGTTGAACGATGTGTTCGCGATCATAAACGCCGTTCCGGCGATTGCGTTACTCAACTACGGTTTCTTCCACAAAGGCATCGTTCCCGGTCTCTGTTTCGGTGCGGTAAGTCTCCGTCTTAATAGATACAATTCCAAATTTTGTCTGGGTATTTAAATTGACATTCCATTAATTTCCGACGGTGACTGTTGATTACAACGTAAGATCTTCAGAAATTATAAATTGGGTGGTGTTGTAATCACAGGGACTTGGGATAACGGTGTTCGGAATGGCGTACATGTTCGTCCACGACGGCCTTGTTCATAAGAGATTCCAAGTGGGTCCCATTGCAAATGTCCCCTACCTTCGAAGGGTTGCAGCTGCCCACCAGGTAACATGTGATCACAATCTCTCTTTTAAATCTAATAATTTTTATATTCATTCAAAATTCGACCCTTTATATATTTAAATTTATATTTTTCGTCTGCTAACGAAGCATTGGTGGGTGTTTTCAGTTGCATCACACAGAAAAATTTAATGGGGTACCTTACGGCTTGTTCTTGGGACCTAAGGTGCGTTCTAAAAAGATTGAAAAATTATAAAATTTCGTTATAATTTAAAATTTTAAACCATTAATGTGTTGTTTATTTAATTATATTCTATAGGAGCTAGAAGAAGTGGGAGGAATGGAGGAATTGGAGAAGGAGATCCAAAGAAGAATTAAGTTGTATAATAAATAAAAATGTATGTACAAATTAAATTTATATCAGTTTGGTATGGTAACTAGTTTTTGTTACTTGTAGTAAAATGAAAATGGGAAAAGAAACTGAAAGAAAGAAATTTTGGATGATTGATGTAATTTGAAAAGAAAAAGTAGAGTTCACACTTTTCATAGTTCACACCCCTTGTGTAAAAAGTTTCACTCGGTTTTATGTTTATTTAAATGAAGTTAAAACACGTGTTTAAGTGGTGATACGGTGGTTTAAATGGTTACTCAACAATGACTGGGGACAGGTTAACGACAATTTCAGTTTGTTAGTCTAAATCACTTTTCAAGTTTATTTTATTTAATTCATCGTTATTGTTTTGTTTGAATGTGGTTTTGATAAACTAAGTGCTTGATGATGGTAATTTGTAATCTCAGTGTTCTTTTTTTACTTATGATTATAAAAGTATCACACTTGAAAGTTGTGTTTCCCATTTCTTCTAATATTTTGTGGCAAACAATTTATTATGAAGTTGGAAATATGTTAGATATTGGTAAACCTAGCAAATGTGTCGTGTCATGTTGTGTCGTGTCAAAACATTAAGCGGGTTGAAAGTGTTCGACCCTAACCTAACTTGTTTAATTATCGTGTCGTGTCAACTCGTTTATTTTTGTGTATGAGATTCTTGACATGCAGTTAGTTGTACTTAGATGTTCTCTGATGTTATCTGTAACTGTAAATCGGGCATGACATGATGGTAATATCTCTAACCCAACCTGTTTATTATCGTGTCGTGTCGTGTAAAACCCGTTTATATTATATATTTCGAAATATTTGTTTATCTCGTTGTTTTCCCAATTTTGCAATGTATGAATGTTTCTTTTACGGTTATAGTAATTTTTTATTTGGCAGTACATGAATACTTTCAAAATAATCAATTTTTTGTAAAGGTGTATATTTTGCGGTAAACATTTTTTTCGAGACATGTATTATCACATGCATATACATATCAACCCTTAAAATTATTAGAAGCATACTAAAATTAAGGCATAGTGAGTTGCTTGATTGTCGTGTTTGAATTGTCCTTGAATCAAGAAGTAGAACGATGAAGGACACATTGTTCGTGCTCATGAACATACTCAAATTTAGTATATAACATCGTGACTCAAAAGCCAAATGAGAGGGACATTAAAGAAGCCTATGTGTTTTCAAATCACTATGCATTATGATTATTAGTATCTTCAGAAGAGGAAACTATAACCCCACATTTTCGATAAGTATGTTTTAAATTGTTTAGTAATAACTCGTAATATAATAGCTCGTAAAATGTACTGTTACGTATATATGAAGCTAGTTGAAATAAGATATTAATGTGGCTTTGTGTAAGTTGGAGTTTGACATGGAATTCTGGATCAAAAGAAGGGTAAAAGGTTAAGATAAACTAATATGGACAGACTACACGGTGTGTAGAATAAGGCTACACGGCGTGTAGAAAGTATATTGCTAGATTTGAAGGAAAACTGAAGGTATAATGTCATTTTAAACTTGGGCTACTCATGTGGCCTACACGACGCGTAGGATTAGCCTACACGAAGTATATGGTGTGTAGTGACTTAAACACTAAGACCTTGAGGTCAGTCATTTACACCCTAACGCTCAAAACCCCGTGAAACATAACCTCTAACGACAAAATCATATAGCTTAGCTGAAAGATGCAAGAAGGAATGGAACTAAAGCTAAGGAACTCAAGGGAGCATTGTAAATTGCTTGAAATCACTGTATGTGATACTATTGAGAGTAAAAAAGAGTTTTAAGAACATTAGACATACAAAGGCAACCTGAGAGATAAAATATTTGAAATTGGGTGAATTGATAGAGCCCAAAATCTATAAAATGGTTGCACACGACGTGTAACTGAGCTACACGGCTCATAGAGTCCTTGCACAAGACATGTAGGGCGGTCAGAGAGTTTGTATCTTGCTCGTTTGAAATGTGAATTGAAATTTAAAGCCACCATTCAATATCTAATGGTTGTGTGATAGTATTATAAGGTAAAAACAGTTAATAAACACTTATGTGCGTGTGACAGTGACATTAATGTAGGTTGATTTGGGATGGAAACATGTTTTGATTTTGAAATTTCATACTCTCCTACAAATACTATCTTATATCATAAGGTGAGTAACCTCCTTTTTTCCTCCATATATTGTGATTGAGGATGTTTCGTGTATTAATGCATGCGCCTAAGTGGTTGGAAGCCTGTGTGGCTGATGAGGTGCCTAAGTGGTTGAAGTGATTGCCTAAGTGGATAGAGTGATTGCATGTGTGGCTAGAGAGGTGTCTAAGTGGCTGGAGCGACTACCTAAGTGGCTAGAGTAATTTCTTAAGTGGCTACTACAGTGCCTAAGTGGCTAGATTGAGCCTAAGTGTCTGTGGTGAGCCTGTTTGGCTGGGTAAATTAGGAACTAACAATGGAAAATGTTGTTTAGTTATCGTAATTTTATTTATTTAAACAAAATTTTAAAGTACCTAGCCGAATGTAACATGTTTCTTTCACACCATACATTTATACATCAATAAATACACTCTATTTTATAATTAAACTTCCTGAACACAGCGATAATAACAGTTTTATCACTTCAAACACCCAATATTATTGTAGTTCTACATTTACAAATACATAACATCTCTTAGGTTTCTCTTTTACATACAAAGATAAGTCCACTATAATTTACCCTGAGACGATAGATGACACATGACTGAGACGGTGAAAAGGGAGCAAAAACAGAAAGGAGGTTATCGGAGATTGTTCAAAGAGAAGGGGATTGTCGGAGTTTATTCACTACAGTTCACTTCTCAATCACTTTAGACGAAGTATAAGAGATTACATCATGACATATCATCCCTCAAGGCCAGATTTACAACGTCCATTTTACAAAATAGTGACATTTTCTTGAATAAGGTATACAACAGTGACACGTGGCCATTCTTATTTCATCTAGCATGGAGGCAAAACGATTTCAATGGCGAAATTTCCTCACTTATACTATAACAACGACATGTTTTCACTAAAAGTGGAGATTTAGAAAAAGTTTAAAATTTTTCAACAATGACATATCATCACAAAACCCATACAAAGTGACGAAATTATATCGTTGCTAAACCCAGTTTCACGTAGTGTTAGTATCTTAACAACTGTAACTTGTATAAATAAATCAAGCTACGACATTATTAATTTATATTATAACTGTTCTATTTTAACAATGAATTAAAGTAAATTTTCCATTATCGTTGACTCAAATATATAAGTGTATGGGGATCCCACTTGTAGGTAACCGACTTTATCTCTTATTATCCCCACCCCACTTCAACACTTGCCTAACATTTCTATATATTTTTATGAATCTTTTTGGTAAATTTTGCTAATATATATTGAATAAAGAGTTGTGTGTAAACAATATTTGTTTGGACATAACAGAAGAAATTTATTGTTTACTTATTATGTCGAACAAAAGATCATTTTCGGAAGATAGGGATCTAACATTTAAAAGCAATTATGAAAACACGAGTGTCTAAGGGTGCGTTTGGTTGCGGAAAAGTGTTTTCCTTTTCCACTTTTCATTTTCAGAAAAATGGAGTGGAGTTTTCATTTTCATTTCAATAGAAAACGCGTTTGGTTAATCAAATTGAGTTTTCGTTTTCCATTTTAGAAAATTAGAAAACGCGTTTGGATGTGTATTTTCTGTAAGTTTTCATTTTCTATTTTTTTACTTCAAAATAATACAAAATAACACATATTTATAAACCTACCTCACCCTACCCCACCCCACCCCAATCCCACCACCCACCCCCACCCCCACCCCCACCACCACCCACCCCTACCCCACCCCTACCCTCACCCACCCACCCACCCCTACCCACCCCTACCCACCCCACCCCTACCACCACCCACCCTACCCACCCTACCCCCACCACAAACCACCCACCCCACCCTTCCACCCACCCACCCCCACCCTACCCTACCCCACCCCTACCCTTACCCACCACTCATCCCCACCCCTACCCACCCTCCATCCACCCCACCCACCCCTACCCCACCCTACCTACCTCCATCCACCCCACCCCACCCCTACCGACCCACCCCTACTACCCCATCCCACCCTACCCACCCCCACCCACCACTACCCCACCCCCACCTACCCTACCCACCTCTACCCACCTCTATCCACCCCTACCCACCTCCATCCACCACTACACACCCCTACCCCACCCACCCACCCCACCCCCTAAATAATACAATATTTAACAATTTTGAACATTAAATGAAACAAAAAATATAATATAAGAGTCATGATAACATTCAACATAAAAGTAAACATAAAAGGAAACATTTCCAATTAGACATAATTTTTACTACATTAATCCTATCAAGATTGCACCAGTCTCTGACGACGTTGTGTATACTTTTCCCATAACATATCAGCAATTGAATCTCTAACTTGAATCATTTCATCTTGACCAGTCATATCCAATGGAAAACCCTCTTGAACCACATTCAACCCTTCTTCGAGGTCTTGAAGATTTTCATCAACATATGTAGTGAATAGAGTGTCTGCCTTATCTTCCATCCGTATGTAATTATGTAATGCACAACATGCATGCGGAATCAACATTTGACGTCTCAGCGGATAATTTGGTATATCTTGCAAAATGTGAAATCTTTTTTTAAGAACACCAAATGCCCGTTCTATGACATTCCGACCCGATGAATGTATAAAATTGAATAATTCTTTCTTCCCTCTAACTCCGTTAACACGTTGCCAATCAGAACGATGATAACGCTCACCACGATATGGAGCTAAAAATCCCTTTAGATTCGGGTACCCACTATCAACAACATAGAAATAATCTGCAACCACATAATAAATAGAGATCGTGGTGGGCGTTGGGGGTGGGGGTGGGGTGGGGTAAGGGGTAGGGGTGGGGGTGGGGTGGGGTGGTAAGGTGGGTGAGTAGTGGGGTGTGGGTGGGTGGGTGAGGGTAAGGGTGGGTGGTAGGATGTAAGGTGAGGGTAGGGGTGGGGTGTAGGGTAGGGGGTGGGTGAGGTAGGGGTGGGTGAGGGTGAGGGTGAAGGTAGAGGTGGGTGGGGTAGGGTAGGAGTGGGGGTGGGTGAAGGGTGGGGTGGGGATGGGTGGTGGGGTAGGATGGTAGGGGTAGGTGGGGTAGGGTGGTTGGGTGAGGGTAGGGGTGGGGGTGGGGTGTGGGTGGTGGGGGTAGGGGTAGGGTAAGTAGGGTTGGGTGGTAGGTGGGGTAGGGGGTGGGGTGGGTGGGGGTGGGGTTGGGGTGGGGTGGGGGTGGCGTAGGGGTATTGGGTGTGGGGTGGGTGGTTAGGGTAGGGTGGGTGGGGGTTGGTGGTAGGTTGGGGGTGGGTGGGTAGGGATGGGGTAGGGGTAGGGGTGTGGTGGGTGGCATAGGGGTGGGGGTGGGTGGGTGAGGGTAGGGGTGGGTGAGGGTAGGAGGGGGTAGGGTGGGTGGGTGAGATGGGTATGATATGTGTGTAGGGATTGTTTTTTGGAAAAATTTGGAAATAGAAAAGTTTGGAAAACAATAATTTTGAGTTTTCTAAGTTCAATGTAATTTTGGAAAACGGAAAATTTTCATTTTCTAGAAAAACTTTGGAAATTTTGATTAACCAAACGCGTTTTCCAACTTTTCATTTTCTTGGAAAATTTTCTTGGAAAACTGGAAAATTTTCCACAACCAAACGCACCCTAAGCTATCCGGTGTGGTATGAGGGGATGGATATAATGAGGGGATCCCTTCGTGGAGAAAACCCCCCTCCCCGGAGAACACCCCCCCCTCCCCCTCCCCCTCCCCCATACGGACGATGACCCTGCAAAACCCATCTCACAGGTGGAATACTCGTCGCACAGGGAAAGAGAATAAACGGCCATATATTCAATTACCCATTATATAATCACATACATTTTCAAATATTTTTAATTTACCACAAATGTATCGTGTCTAGTTTTTGATTTGACGTGTCTTCGTCGTTATCGTTATAAGATGATTGGTTGATGCAATCAGTCATATAAGTCGTTGCAATGACACAAGAAATTGTCGCTATAATAACTGACACTGTGCAAAGTTCACAATGGTTCACGTGAAGGCCACAATAAATAGAGATCGTGAGATTACACATCTTCTTGACAAAAAGACAGAATTGTATTACCTATTATAAACCAAAAATTAGTGATTTGTTCGTCTGTGAAACATTATAATGTTATATAAAGGGCCGGCCCTGAGCAAGTGCCGGGTGGGCGACCGCACAGGGCCCGAAATTTTATATGTATATAGTATACATATTCTATATTTATTAAGTTTGTATCATAATTACGTTAAAAATCGTTGGATCAATGGGCAAAGGCGCTGGAAGAAGGAACGAAAGGTCGTCAGTTCGAGACCTGTGGATTGCAACTACACTTAGTTTTTGAAGCGCTTTTTTTGGCTCTCTCACGTTTTTCCATCAGCCCAATTGCCCAAACTATCAACCCAAACACATTACTATTATTGGCCGAAATCAATGAATATCTACATAAGAATTGACTGTAAACAAAAACATATGGCAACAGCTTGAATTACAATTTTTTGTTCGAAGTTTTCACAACTAGAATTCTAATTTTCCGTTCCAAGTTTTCGAACACAGGTAACAATTAAAGCTTTTAATATTTTAAAAAGTTTTGTTATTGTTTTAATTTTTAGTTTTTATTGAATAATTATTAAATTGTTATATGATTTATCAATTTTCAAAAATTATGCCTCCGAAATATCTATCTAGTAGTCAAAAACGTAAAAAGAGAAAAAGAGATGAATAATTAACAAAGGTTCAAAGTGGGTCTCTAGATAAGTTTTTTAAAAAAAAAAACCCACAATTTCTTATGATAATATGGGTGTTGATCTTGATGGTGATGGAGATCAAATTAATGATGTTAATGTTGATAGTACTAATATCGATGAAGATCATGCTGATGTTGATGATGGCAATGATGATGGTGGTGATGACATTGAAGATGATAATGTTGTTGACGATGATGTTGATGTTAATACTAATCATGTTGATATATTTGATCCAAGAAATTGAGAGCGACTTACTCCAGACATGATGAAAATTTTGGTAGAGAAAGGTCCGAAAAGAGATTATAGTGTTGATAAGGGTCCTCTTGATAAATTTTCTAGACGATTTTCTGCAACTATGTATACTAGAACTCTACCAAATAAGAAGACATGTGATAGAGAATGGCTAGTATACTCAAAAGATCTTGACAAAGTTTTTTGTTTTTTGTTGTAAGTTGTTTAAAAAAGGGCTCCCGAAAGGTCAATTGGATAATGAAGGTTATGCGGATTGGCAACATCTTAGTACAAGACTTAAAGAACATGAAGTTGGTTTAGAACATCTCACAAATTTGGCTACTTGGTTTGAAATGCGTGAAAGATTGAAAGTTAATGAAACAATTGATAAAGTGGCGTACGATCAATTTAAGAAAGAAAGGAAACGTTGGAGACAAGTCCTTTTAAGAATTATTGCATTTGTGAAATATCTTGCTAAATATAGTTTAGCATTTTGTGGAACAAATGAAAAATTGTATACAAAAAGTAATGGAAACTTTTTGGGAGCGATTGAGATGTTTGAAGAGTTTGACCCGATTATGAAAGAGCATGTGCGGCGTATCACAAATGATGACATCCATGTACATTATCTTGGCCCCAAGATCCAAAACGAGGTGATACTTTTACTAGCTCATGAAATTAAACGAGAAATCATTAAAAATATAAAGGAAGCAAAGTATTACTCGATTATACTTGATTGTACCCCTGATACAAGTCACCTAGAACAGATGTCTTTGATAGTGAAGTATGTAAATTTCTCCTCAAATTTTGTTACCGTTGAAGAATCCTTTTTAGGTTTTTTGAATGTTGATGATACCACTGGTAAAGGTCTCTTTGATGTTACACATGATGAATTAAAGTCTCTTGGTCTTGATATTGATGATATACGCGGGCAAGGCTACGACAATGGATCAAACATGAGAGGAAAACATCAAGGAGTTCAAAATAGATTTTTAAAAATAAATCCTCGAGCATTCTATACTCCATGTGGTTGCCATAGTCTTAATCTTGCACTATGTGACATGGCTAAAGTTGTGGTAAAGCTAAAGATTTTTTGGAGTCATACAACGGATCTATACAATATTTGTCAATTCTACTAAAAGGTGGCAAATATTGAAAGATAATATTAAAGGTTTGACTCCAAAATCATTGTCTGCCACTCGTTTGGAAAGTCGCATTGATAGTGTTAAGGTTATTAGACTACAAGTTTCAGATATAAGATAAGCTTTATTAGAAGTTGCTGAAAAAGACAATGATGTTAAAATTCAAAGTGAAGCAAAATCGCTAGCAACTAATAAGCTTGGTGAATTTGAGTTTTTGGTATCAATAGTCATTTGGTATCAAATATTGTACATGGTGAACTTAGTCAGTAAAAAGTTATAATCAAAGGATATGCTTCTCAATGTTGCTATTAACGAAGTAAATATGTTGATTGAATACTTCAAGGATTTTAGAGAAACAGGGTTCTCTAAAGTGATTGATGAGGCCAATGAACTTTCCATTGAAATGGAAATTGATCCAATATTTCCTCAAAAGAGACCTATTCGTAGAAAAAAACAGTTTGATGAGAATTCAAGTTATCAAGATGTCGTATTTTCAGCCGAGGAGAACTTTAAAGTTAATTACTTTTTATCTATTGTTGATCAAGCGAGTGCTTCTCTTAAAACAAGATTCCAACAATACAGAGAGTATGAAGAGATTTTTGGGTTTTTGTTTCCTAAAAAGTTGTAACCGTCTTGAAGCCGCACTTAAGTACGATGAAAGATCAGATATTGATGCTCATGAATTTCATATGGAGTTAAAGCTGCTTGATAAGTTCTTACCGAGTGAAACTACCAACCCTATTGATGTTTTGAAGCATATGAAAAAAGTTGATTGTTTTCCCAATGCAATTATTGCTTATGGAGTCTTGTTGACTATTCCAGTAACGGTTGCCTCTGCAGAAAGAAGTTTCTCAAAATTGAAGTTGTTGAAGTCTTACTTACGATCCACAATGTCACAAGAAAGACTTAATGGATTGGCGATGATAGCTATTGAGAACGATATATTAGATACTATTAATTATGAAGAGCTGATAAACAACTTTGCTTCCAAGAATGCTAAGAGAGCCTTTCGATTTATGTAGTTACGTAAGATTACCTATTGTAATACAATTCTTTTTGTTTTGATTTTTTTTATAACACTTATGGTAATATAAATGAATTTTTGTTATAAGTAAAAAGTTACATTTATGGGCTCATTTTTTAGTCTCTGCACAGGGCCTTTAAAATCAACGGACCGGCCCTGGTTATATATTTAAGTTTTTTCTTATTTAATATGTTTTTTTTTATGAACCACTTATTCAGTTGTCAAGATTCATTTAAAAAAAAAAAAAAAAAAAAAAAAAAAAAAAAAAAAAAAAACCTAAACCTCTTATTTTGTCTTAACGCGTTGGTTTTCCTAATAGTGATTCTTGTTTAAATTGTGATGATGTCTTGTAATTTAGTTGCATAATAATATGTAAAGATCTTAACGTGTTTAACATTTTGTCTGCTTAAATAAAAATATGTATTTACTGCATAATCAAGAGTTGAGTCTTTCTTGACGAATGTTTTATAAAAGCGAAATTATTGGTGGTCGAATTAGAAGGATACGTGTCGAATTCGTGTACGTCTACTTGTTTTGCCCACAAATCACGCTTGAGGGTTCTTACACGTCCTAACTTTCATTAGTTATTTTATTTTAATAGTAAAAGATTATTTAAAATGGAAATGACGTGTGATACTTCAACAGAAACCCACCATTTATGCCATGTCTAAGTCCCAAAGAATTTGGTGGTACCTTCACTTATTTCAGGAGTCGATAACATAAAGAAATTGTCATTTATACATTGAAATATGTTTATAATTAAAGTAATCCATGTTATAACTTATAAGTTCCAAAATACAATGAATATGATGGTGTAACTTCAATATAGATTGTTGAAAAAAATGATTATTATATGATTTACATATCTTCGATTTAAAAATTAACTTTCATAAAATCCAAGTGTGATTGGAAAATTATAAAAATTAGTTGAAGTTTAATTCTTTAAATTTAAAATTATATTTGTGTTAAAGACTTGTATATAGAAATCAAGGAAAAATAAAGAGTATGTTTGACAAAGATAGTTATTCACTAGTAGTTAAGAATTGTAGTTTTTATTTATATAAATATTCGACAAAAATAATTGTAAACTTTTCAAATATAAAAATTACATAGAAAATTAAAAATTAAAAACTATTTAAAATAGCTTTTGAACTACAAAAATATTTACTTAGAATAAAAAATCTAAGCTCGAACTCAGATAAAACTTATCTTCTAATTTTATTTTTATCTTAAAAACTAATCAAGTTTTATTTTAAAAGTTTTAAATTAAGAGCTTGGAAAAACTCTCAAATACCTGCCGTCAAAATACTTTTAACACGAGGAAACAACCAACCTTTCAAGCTCTATCCGACACTCTCTCTATCTTTGACCAACCCAAATAAATTGACGAAACAAGACCATATCACAGTTTTATTCTTTTTCAGTAGTAATATCAAAGATTCAAAGTTGAAGTGTACCAAAAACCAAATTTACGTAGGGAGTACAATAAGATTGTGTCAACGGAACAATTTGATCCTAGTTTATCATACTTAATCAATTATTTTTATCATTTCATCATTTTCATGAACTATACATATATTATCTCAATTAAAATCTAATATAAATGGACAGCACCCTCCAATCTCC
Organism: Cichorium intybus; assembly: GCA_023525715.1. Taxonomy (NCBI): domain Eukaryota; kingdom Viridiplantae; phylum Streptophyta; class Magnoliopsida; order Asterales; family Asteraceae; genus Cichorium; species Cichorium intybus. The sequence continues at coordinate 43,005,489 of CM042012.1, read as the reverse complement.
AAGAATGTTATATTATGATGGATTGATGGTTCGATCATTTAATCTATATCTATGTCTATATCTATATCTATATCTATATCTATATAAATCTTATAAAGGAGGTCATCCAAATGATATAGTTCAAGATATGTCTCATTCTTGCACCATATTCATTTGAAACCTCCACAACTTTTCAACTTTCAAACAATTAATCACTACCACTCAAAAGTTTTCTAATTTATGGCTTTTTATTATTAGATTTAATAGGTTTTAACTAATTGTTTCTTCATATTTATAAAACTAATGGCTTTTTATCTTCCTCTCATTAATATGTAGTGAGTATATTAGTACTATATAAACAAGATTTTCTCACAAAAATCATCATATTTTGAAGAGTTTGTGATGCAAATATGAAGAGGAAGAAATGGGTTTTGAAGCATCAATGGTTATAATGTTAAATTTCTTAGGATAATATAGTTTGTGATGAGAGGTAAATCTACAATACCGATAATCTTCTTTTTTAGTAAAAGGATAAAAAACGAGGGTTTGATAAATTTTCTCAAAAAAGAAAACATATCAAATGTATGTTGTTGCTTATATGTTCTTTTTGTATGATTTATGAATGTTCAATATGTTGTTTTTGAATATAAATATTGTCATAGGTGTTTTAAGATTTTTATGTTATTAAAAGTTGTTGTATTAATTTTCTTTCGTATTATTTGTTCTTTGTTATGTATAAAGATCAATATTTTTGATATGTTTGTTATTCAATATATACATATACACACATCAATTTAATGTGATAGACGATCAATGAGTCGTTCAAAAAAAGATGATCAATGATTTAAAATTATGATTAACAAATATTTGTTATTGTTTATTTATTAATATATTAATTTAATAATCACAAAAACATTCATATTATTAGTTTGTACTCATAAATGTTATGATAAAGTATTTTATATATATACATATATATATATATATATATATATATATATATATATATATATATATATATATATATATATATATATATAATGATATTATAATATTTATTATGCTAACTCATTTTAAATAAACGTTAGCTTTTAGTTGTTAAATTTGACGACAAAATATATTTTTAATGTTATTGTATATGTAATGTGTAAAATTTGTTGAATCGGTATACGATAGCCTCTAGCATGATCAATTGGTATATTGTTATTATTTTGTATTTAAATAAATTATTATTTAAAATTGATATCAACATTCAACAACCAATTTAGTTGAAGTTGAAAATACATGATTTTTATATTTAATGTTAGTATTATTCATTATTTTAAATTCCATAAGTATCAATTAACTATATTAATGTTAAAACCATTTGGAATTATAGTGATTTAATGATAAGTAAGATTAGTTAGAATTAAAGAGTTTTGACATTAAAATAACTATTTAATGGAATCAGTTAATTTTCATTGAATATGTGGTTTAATATAAATAGTTAACTTCAACCACATGAAAGACGATTGAATTATTTTAGTGCAATTGTGTAGGATATGAGAAGCAACAAATCTTAAAAATAAAAATGTTATAATGAGACGAGGGATGGTATTTGTTTATGATATAATATATTTGTCTTTATTTTTGTATTTTCATTTTCTGTTGCAAATAAATACAAAATAATTATGATGCAAAATAACTAAATATCTATTTTCAAGCATATTAATTTGAATATTATTTGTTAATTGCATTACATTATTATAACTACTTTAAAATATTTAATTTTCAGCTTTCTAATAGATATCTATTTTGTTATTATTGTTAAATATAATGTCAAAAGTGCATATCAACATTTTATTAGTATAAGAGTATTATTTTATAGTTAACAACAATAAACTAATTATTATTCACAATATATATTTGTTAGTATATTTATTATATAATTTTTATTCATGCACAACGCGCGGGTATTCGCCTTGTTTTATCATAAAACAATCTTTTCTTTTCAATGAGATGAAGTAATTAATGATATATTTTGGATAAACTATATAGGTATAAATAAAAAGTATATTTTTGTTATCTAAAAGACTAAAACACCTGAGTTTTTACGAAATTTAATTACGATGTTTCTATTTTTACATAGACGCTTTTTTATTTAAATCGTAAGTCAATAACGATAAATTTAAATAATTTAATAACTTTATTATAGTTTATTAAATTAGAAGATTGGCAAAATCTTAACCACCATATGGATGTGCATGAACCAACTTTTGAATAAACAATACATATGTCCGAGAATCTGATATATATTTTTCTTATTTAGGGATATTAAAAGAAGTTAGATTGTAAGATGATTTAATAATTTATGATTTATTTCATAAGTATTAATATTCTTTAAATAGAATTATTCATTAAAATATTATATCTAAAAGTATATATTTCTCGACTTCCATCGTAACGTTAAAATACAATACATAAGCTAGTTTATAAACTAAGAACATGTCTTGAAAATATAATGATACCTCCGTTCGATGTGGCAAGACATCCTAGTCACCCTCGCGTCCTTTGCTATTGCTATACCCCTACTGTTGTCATGATATATCTCCAACAAATCTTCAATACATAGAACCACTCCTGGTCAGCAATGAAATTCCTCATCCAGTTTACTACCCGAGCTACCTTCAATGTAGCGATATACTCTAACTCTAGAGTAGATTATGAAACCATGCTCTCCTTTGAACTACACTAATTGATTGTATTTCCATTTATAACAAAGACATAGCCATACTGAGAGCGAGAATCATCTCGATCTATTTGGAAATCAGCATCAGTGTAACATGTTACACTAAGTTCTCCCTCTAGACCTCCATAAATCAAAAACATGTCTTTAATTCTTCTTAAGTACTTTATATTGTTTTTCACTTAAATGCCCCCATAGAACTTTATACAATAATTTTTTATCTTTGAAAATTTAGAATTCAATGTACAGATGCATTTTTTATTTTTTCTAACTATCCGTTTTGTTTCCCAAATGTTGAAACCGTGGTTTATACCTTTAGCATAAGCTTAGATTGGAGACCATACCTTGAATGATTGTGTTCAATACAACACTATAGTGTTATGCTTCTTCTCCAAAGTGTTTCTGACACCACTAATTAAAATAAATCACATATAAGTTATACGTACAGTCATCTCGAACATATGAGTGAAAGTAAGGCTTGTTTATGCTTTATTTCTGTTAGGTAAATGTGAAGCTTTTGAAGATTTATTCAAAGGTTGATGAAGTTTGAAGAGTTGGTGAATGGTTGGTAGCCTAATAAGTTTGGTAGCCTCATTCCAAGTTCTTCATTTCACATTAATTGCTTACACATATAAATAGAGCTTCAGTTGAAGAGATTTATGTACCACACAACACAAATAAACACAGAGCAATAAAACTTCTAGTTACCCGCCGTGGACGTAAGTCAGATTAGACCGAACCACGTTAAATTCTTGTGTTCTTAATTTGTGACGTGAGTGTGTGAGTCTAGTGTTCGTATGCTAAGTGTCTCGATCCTAACAAGTGGTATCAGAGCCTTGGTATAGCTCCAGAGAGTGACTTTCTGTTTTTGGGTCGAAAATTTTTTGTCTCAAAAACGATTTTGGTTTACACCGTTGGAAAGGTCTCGTTCCGCAGATTCCGAAAATATATTTTTTTGAATTTTTTGAGCACCGGAAGACCTCCAAATCGCCGGTCAAAGTTGGTCAAAAATCGCCGGAAAGTTGGCCGGAAAAATCAGTTCGCCGGAGAAGACGACACTGTAGCGGATACTGTAGCATTTGCAAAACAGGTCCCTGAGGTTTCAGAAGTTGCAAAACAGGTCCCTGAAGTTCCAGAATTTGCAAAACAGGTCCCTGAAGTTCCAGAATTTGCAAAATAGGTCCTTGAAGTTCCAGAATTTGGAAAACAGGTCCCTGAAGTTCCAGAATTCGCAAAACAGGTCCCTGAAGTTCCAGAATTTGCAAAACAGGTCCCTGGAGTTCCAGAATTTGCAAAATAGGTCCCTGATGTTCCAGAATTTGCAAAACAGGTCCCTAAGGTTCCAGAAAATTGCAAAACAGGTCCCTGAAGTTTCGAAAATTGCAATTTAGCCCTTGAACTTTCAGAAAATTGCAGTTTAGCCCCTGAACTTTCAGAAAGTTGCAGTTGAGCCCCTAAACTTTCAGAAAAGGTCAGTTTAGCCCCTAAACTTCAGAAAAATTCCATTTTTCAGCCTTAATTTCTGAAAAAAGCGCAGTTTGTCCGTTATAATGGCAGAAAGCAGTAAGATTCAGATTGAGAAGTTTGATGGGAAGGACTTTGGTTGGTGGAAGATGCAAATTGAAGATTTGCTCGTGCAGAAAGACTTGGACGCAGTTTTAGGTGAAAAACCGGAGGCGATGACACAGGCACAGTGGGAGACTTTGGATAAGAAGGCGAAGGCATTTATTAGACTAGCTTTGTCAAAGGATGTTGCCTTCAACATCTTGAAGGAGACCTCGACAAAGGGAATCATGGAGGCATTGTCTAATATGTACGAGAAGCCGTCGGCAGCAAATAAAGTCTTCCTGATTTGGGAACTAGTCAACACGAGGATGAGGGAAGAAAGTTCAGTTACAGTACACATCAACAATTTAAACTCGATTTTATCCAGACTTGGGTCAGTGGGAATAAAGTTCGAGGATGAAGTTCAAGCTTTACTACTGTTATCATCAGTACCTGACAGTTGGTCTGGAACAGTTACAGCCGTTACTAGTTCCGCAGGATCGAAAGAGCTCGCTTTTGAGGGAATTCGGGATTTAATTCTAGGCGAAGACGTCAGAAGAAGAAATTCCGGGGAATCATCAAGTGAACAATTGAATGCGGTCAGAGGTAGAAAAAATAACAGAGGTAGTGGGAGCAAGAACAGAAGAAGGAGTCAGTCGAGGACTCGAAATGATGTGACTTGTTGGAACTGTAAAGAGGTTGGACATTTCAGGAATCAATGTCCAAAAGACAAGAAAGAAGTTAACGTTGCAGTAGACCATTCAGATGATGATGTTTTGATCTGTAGTGTGGAGAGCAATGTGGATTCCTGGGTTATGGATTCGGGTGCTTCATTTCACGCTACCCACAGCCGTGAAGCACTGCGGAATCTGAAAGAAGGAGATTTTGGTAAGGTAAGACTGGCGAACGATGAGATTCTTGATGTGACGAGCATAGGAGACTTAGATCTGAAGACTCCAGTCGGTCCATGGACTTTGAAGGATGTCCGTGTAATTCCAAGTCTGAAGAAACAGTTGATTTCTGTTGGGCAGTTGGATGAACAAGGGCACGAGGTTAAGTTCAGGAATGGGCAGTGGAAGGTAGTCAAAGGAAATCGTGTGATAGCTCGTGGACATAAGAGGGGTTCATTATATATGGTCAGTTTACCGTCTGAGGGAGTAACCGTCCCAGTTCAGAAAAAGACCAAAGTTCGGTTCATAGAGTCTCGTGGACAGAAGAAGGTTTGCTTTGCAGATGGCAAACCCAGAGTCACAGGTCAGATTCAGGTTGAACGTGTTTGGAATGGTTTATAAAAACCAGTCAAGGGCATTCATAGCAGTGGGAGCAAGGGTTGTGTCTCAGCTAGAATACCCAGAACACAGTGGGTTAAGAAAACCAGTATTCCATTTGTAAAAATCTCTCCAGATTATCTGTTACACATGGAGAGTGTCGTTTGTTCTCAGGATGTTCCAGGATCGGGCAGTTCATTTCAGTGGGAGCCGGTGGAGACAGAGAACATGTCAGTGGCAGACTTAGCCATGACTAATGTGTTGGAGCTAACGGAAGCTTCAACTAGCCTTCAGGTAAATTGAAGAGAATGCCAGGGTAACTAGGAAAGAGCTAAGATCAAAAGTGTTTTTTTGGAATGCACAGTTGAAGCACAGGTGAAGATTGTTCCGTGGCTTCAAGTGAGAGATTGAAGAATTGTTGCAACAATTGGACGGTAGAGAAAGACTACGTTGTTCAAAATCTTCAAGTGGGAGATTGTTAGGTAAATGTGAAGCTTTTGAAGATTTATTCAAAGGTTGGTGAAGTTTGAAGAGTTGGTGAATGGTTGGTAGCCTAATAAGTTTGGTAGCCTCATTCCAAGTTCTTCATTTCACATTAATTGCTTACACATATAAATAGAGCTTCAGTTGAAGAGATTTATGTACCACACAACACAAATAAACACAGAGCAATAAAACTTCTAGTTACCCGCCGTGGACGTAGGTCAGATTAGACCGAACCACGTTAAATTCTTGTGTTCTTAATTTGTGACGTGAGTGTGTGAGTCTAGTATTCGTATGCTAAGTGTCTCGATCCTAACAATTTCGTCATGAAATAATTAAATCAGCTCCATCAATGGAGGTGTACATGGAACAAGCATCATCGGGGAAAATGGCATGGGTCATGCATGCTAAAGGATTTATCCAAAATTTGTCATCTTTTATCTTAGGTCCAACACAAACTCATGCAAAGACTTCTATTTTGAAAGTGCTCAACTACTTTTTGTGTCATTTGACCATTCTAGTGCTTCCACTTGAATATATCTTATAACTAACATAATCCAAAGTATCAAATCTCCAAAATGTGAAAGTAGGAAACCACTTTTCCAATGATACTATGTACTAGACATTGTTTCATCTCCATGTCTCATATTGATCATATTACAAGCTCATATTACAAGGTCATTATTAGATTGTCATCAAATCATTTTACCAAGATTAATATTTAGAGTAAATTACAGTTTTGGTCCCTATGGTTGACAGCTTTTTAGATTCCAAGTCATCCTTTTGAAATCCCACATTTATGGTCCCTGTGGTGAGCAGATCTTTACACTTTTAGTCCCTTAGGTCGTTACTGTCAATTTTTCTGTTAAGTGGGGTGTTAAAAAACCATTCTACCCTTAAGGACCAAATTTGTAATTTTTCAAAAATATATAAAAAAAGTCTCTTATCCCTCCGAGCCAACTTCGATGATAGATTCAGTGGTACTTTTCTCTCCGGCAATAACACCCTGGTGGCACAACCTTTGCGGCAGCAACGGTCCAACACAACTCATACAACAATTTTCTACTGGACACGATTTGAAGACAGCTAAGCAAAACACAAACACAATATGATAGTCACAACTCATACTAGCCAGAAAAATTGACAACTTGTTCCAGAAATCGCAAATACCCAGACACAGTCAGAACTTATACCAGAAAAAATGAAATCATACACGAGGCATCCAAATTAACCAGAAATCGAAAATAAAGCAGGAAAATACATAAGCCGAGAAAATAAAGCAAGAAACTTAAAGCAATGTGATCAGATACGTGATGAAAAATTGAAAGACCAACTATAAGAAAATTGAACTGATTCCAAATGAAATTCTCGTACATATATTATCACAAAACATCGAGAAAAGTTTATTGATGCTTTCATGTTCAACATAGCAATTACAAGGATATGGTTAATCGATGTTTATTTCCCAAAAAATAAAGACTTGAAATCAAACTTTCGAGAATGGTACTGAACGTCTGTATCAATTTCAGATTTGAAATGAAGAATCTGAGAACAGATGGAGTGCTAAAAAACAGAAATCGGCCAATGTTAACATATGACTTTGATTCATTAGATGATAGCAGTGTGAAGAGTACCAGAGAGCAGCAAACCGAAGCCGCATATAAATAAAGTTTCATCGGAAGAAACATCGCTGGCGTCGGTGCCGTCACCGTCGACACCATCAACACCCATAGGCGCGATTTATGCAGCTTCTCGCTGCTATTGCTGTTTCTCCGACCTCAAACATCGCCGTCATCGTCTAGACGCCACAACTGCCTGGTTTCCGCCGTCATCTGGCCGACAGTAGCACCGGCACCCTCGCAAACCCCCTCACTCTTCTGATTTTTACGAACACGAAGAACATCCCCACCCCTCCCCCTTTTCGCTATCCCTTTTACGCACCAGAACCAAATACGTTAATTTAGGTTAGAGGTTTGTGTAAATTGCAGTTTTAGTCCCTGAATTTTAGAAAATTACAAATATAATAAAGGAACAAAAAAGGAGGGGCATTTTGGTCTTTTCACTGACATTTAACGGAACCATACAGCGGTAACCCCAGGAGGGATCGTCTCTGCAAGTTTTTGCTCACCACAAGGACCATAAACGTGGGATTTCAAAATGTTGGCTTGGAGTGTAAAAAGCTATCAACCACAGGGACCAAAACTGTAATTTACTCTAATATTTATTAATCATGTTATTTCTTATTATATCATATGATAATTTAAAATCTCTTATTATTTCCCTCATTCGATCATAACAACAGGTATTCACACAAATATCATGAATATTAACTTTTTTAAGAACTCAACATGACTAATTTTTTACATAATCCCACCCAATTGGGGTACTAAAATATAGATAATGTTTTTTTCATTCAGTCATTAGACTCTACATGAAGTCATTTCTACAAACTTCCACATAGTTCTATGAACATAAGCATATACTAACACAACATACAGTTTATGCAAGTATTATTACTTAAACAAATAAATTACCCTTCATCAATTTACTATATTACGGGTGTTACATGTTGGCAGACTATTGAATAAACAAATTAATGGCAATAATCTTCTAATGATATATGATTGTACAATTTATAAACATATATCGCAAAATAAATAAAGTAAAGTGAAATGAAAGGTATATAACATCTCTTAAATTGTACAATTTACTAAATATGGGACCGAGAGGGGGGGGGCTAGTGGGGTGCGTGGGGTGGAGCGTGACACACACACACACAACACACACACCACACCACACCACACACACACATACAACATTAGATACTCGAGTATTACATGGGGACTTAACCCAACACCTTACGGCACGAGTTAAAAGATCAACACGGATATTTTGAAATTTGTATAGTTGTTAAAGATAATTTTAGAAAAGATATTTAAAGATGAGAAGGTCTTTTAGGGTGCGTTTGATTGCGGAAAACTGTTTTCAGTTGTCCAAAAACATTTTCGGCAAACAGAATGGAGTTTTCATTTTCCGTTTTAGAACATTAGAAAACGCGTTTTAGAAAATAAGAAAACTGTGGAAAACAACAATTTTGAGTTTTCCAAGTTCTTTGTAATTTTGGAAAACGGAAACTTTTCATTTGTTAGAAAAATTTTGAAAATTTTGATTAACTCAACGCGTTTTCAAACTTTTCATTTTTTCTTAATAAATTTTCCTTAACAGAACGCCCCCTTAGCTTTCCTGAATTGAAGACTTTGGAGATGAGTGGTTAATTAGATAGTTGAGAATATAGGAAGATGACAAGTGTCTCTAAAATTACTTATTTTATATATAGAATATATTTCGCATATTAAGACTCAACTGATCTCGTTTATTTGATCCGGTTCTTGATTCAGATTTCCTAGTTTTTTGGTTATTAGAACCGATTTCCCTGACGAACAACCACAATATTTGCACATTTGCTCCATAACATTTATGCAAAACACCTAGTCCAACTCTAAGCATGCATGCGTTTTAAGTCAAAAGGAAATTTCATAAAGCACCTGGTATTTATCACTCTGCTACAAGACCTACTGACTCCATAAGATCATGACCATAACATTGGAACAAGAGATTGCAATTGTTCGATGGGCTGTGAGAAAAAAAAACAGCCCAGAAGTTTCTTTTTGGGCCCCAACAAACAAGAGTTTTGTCAATCGCCAATAGCCCGGCCCAAATCCGATATATTAAGAACCAAGAGGCTGCTTAAAAAAGAAAGTTACCTACAAGAAATAACAAAATTCTGTCGATTAGTTTGTCTAGTATAATATAAAACTTTTATCTTTTTTTCTATTACGACATTATGCATTCAAAGGTCGACCCCTTTATTAAAATGTCATTAATTTTCACTGTCTTAATTAGGCTTTTTTTAAGTAGGATGTTATAATAAGAAAAAAAAATTACAAATACAATGACATAGGGAAAATTAGGGTTGTCAACGAACCGTTCGTGAACTGTTCGGCGAGAAGTTCGTTTATGTTCGTTTATTTAATAAATGAACGAACATGAACACAAATTCTCGTTCGTTTAGTTAAACGAACGAACATGAATAATGGTCACGTTCGTTCAATTATGTTCGTGAACATTCTTTAATATTGTTCGTTTATGTTCATTTAAGTTCGTTTTATGTTCAATTGTATTTGATTACATTACAATATTATATGTTAATTTATGTTTATATATTTTCAATTGTGTTTGTTTATCTATGTTCGTTTAACATGTTCATGAACATAAATGAACGAACATGAATAAGATAATTTGTTAAACGGATGAACATGAATAAGAAAACTCGTTCGTTTATCTGTTTGTGTTGGTTCGTTTGTTCGGTTTACTTAAACAAACAAACATGAACATGCCTTCATTCGTGTTCATTCGATTCGTTTACAACCCTATAGAAAATAAATAATACAATGCTATAATAGAAAAATAAACGAAACCTTTGGCTCTATAAAATAACACTGGTTCATATTAAATAAGATGGGAGTGATAAATGTGACACTTGAATTTCACATTTTCATGATAAAAAATATTCAACCAAGCCATCTCTTGATAACGATGAATGATATCAATGTTCAATGACATAATAATTGTTGAAGTTAAATATGTGATGACTGTCTATATATATGTTTGTGTGTATCAGGTCATCTCCAATCCATGAACACATGCATTGTAATCAAAACCAGCAATTAAATCAATTGCTAAGCGATAGAAATACAATTGATCACAGAAAAGGCACAAAGAATTCTAAATTTCTCTCTAGAAATGTAAACATTAAACTATCAATCAATCATAGAACATTGCGAATTGTAGAAAGACAAACCTCATCACCTTACTGTACATAACATTTCGACAAATAACAGTAAACAAGACATTTTTTGCCACCAATTCAAAGAATTCAAAAGCTTTGAACCAAATAAACGAATTCGATCTTTAACCTCCAAAAAAGGAGAAAAATCCCCGTTTTTTGGGTTCCTCTTCCACCATTACAGCCTTCATGCTATCCTGCTCAACTAACCTCCAAGCTGCTTGCTCAAATGCCAATCCTGCTAAAGTTGGAGGCTTATTTAAAACGAGTGGAAATCCTCTGTTTGTACTTCGAATTACCTCTGAATCTTCTGGAATTACTCCGAGCAATGATAATCCCAACATCTCCTGAACATCAAGAACTGACATCATATCTTCTCCTCTTATCAGATCTGTTCGAACTCTGTTTACAATCATCTTGATATCTCTAATCCCGTCACATTCCAGTAGACCAGTGACCCTATCAGCATCTCTCAATGCAGTAATGTCCGGTGTGGTAACCAGGACAGCTTCGTTAGCCGGAGTTATGGCCGTTATGAACCCAGCGTCGATACCTGCGGGACAATCTATGAGAATAAAGTCTGGGCAGCCTTCTTGCCGGTCTTTTAATGCGTCAACAAGCCAAACTAGGGCTTTTCCACCGAACCCTAGAGGCAATTTTGACCTAGGTTTTGAGATACACAGTAATTCGAAGTTTGACCAACGCTTATCGCGAACTAGAGCTTGGTCGAGGCGGCAATCGCCATTGAGAACTTCTACAACGGTGTAATTAACGCGGTTTTCAAGGCCGAGAAGGAGGTCAAGGTTGCGGAGGCCAACGTCGGCGTCAATGGCGACAACGGAGAAGCCCAATCGGGCGAGGGAAAGACCAACATTGGCGGTGGTAGTGGTTTTCCCCACACCGCCTTTGCCAGATGTGATGACGACGACTCTTGGGGTGTCGCCAGCGAGCTCCGGCTTGCGGTTGTATTGAAGGACGGATCGAATGGGCGATGGTTTTGGGTAGTGTTTTGTCGTTGGCTTAGTTAGGGTTTTGTATAGGGGATTGAAAGGGATGAAGTTGGAAGAAGATAGAGATGAGGGTTCTGTTAGCAGCTGCAGAGATGTCATCGCAGGCGGAGGAGGAGAGATTGGACGGCTGCAGAAAGAAGCAGCTCAGCGATGGCGACTGTACTCTCATAAATTGAGGGGCCTTCGGACCCTTGCTCAAATCACAACAAAAACACACATACGTAAGTTTAGACACAATGTGAAAAATCACTATAACATTTAGTGTTATCCATATAAATAAAAAAGTTTGAGAGGAAACTTAAACTGGCATTTTTTTTTAACAACCAGAATTTTTAACAAGACGGTAGTGGTGCTACATCTAATGTCTATTCATTGAAAGGCATTCCTTTTAATCTCATCAACCAAAATATTACAATTAACAGTCAAACCTTGAAAAATAAATTTATTTATGTGATTCTATAAACTCCAGATACACACGAGTATAATAGCGCCCATCCGAGAGCCAACAATCTTCTTATCTTCTTCCATCCCTTGGATTATAGAGATCATCCCCTCAAGAGATCCTGGATCAAAGGGGAGCTCATTGCACCAGGCCTTCAAGGTGGCAACAACCTCCTTGGCAATAGAGCAATGTAGAAACAAATGCTCTTTAGTCTCATCAAATTTGTGGCAAAGAGGGTAATCTTTGGACTTGAAATGAACTCCATGATAAGCTAGGTTGACCAAAGTAGGAAGTTGCCCCAATCTAGCTCTCTAAAACATGATGTTGATTTTACCCGGGACAAGCTTATTCTAGTATGTTAGCTTATCCTCCTGCTCAAGGTTAAAATTGTCCAGCAGCAGTCTCTGAGACGAAGAAACTATGAAACTACCATCATCCTATAGGCCCCTCTCTCATCCCTCATTAGAAATGAAGAACGAGTTTTGAAGATCAATGCTCCATGTGTTAAGCACCGGTTGCAAATCATGCTCCAAGGACTTCCTGTAAAGTTATTCGGGTTGGTGTCTCCAAGTTTACGGTCTTTACTATAAATAGAGCAAATAACATCATGCCAAATAGCTCCTCTTTCATTCTTAAATCTCCACCACCACTTAGAAAGAATGGCGAGATTTTGAGATCGAATACTCCCTAAACTGAGGCCCCCCATGTTATTGAAAGTAAGAGTTTTCTTCCATGCTACCCAAGAGATTTTCCTTTAATTTGTGTCTCTACAAAAAAAATTGCACTGGATACTCTCCAATTTCTAGAGGATAACCGCAGGGGCTCTATACAGAGAAAATAAGTATAACCTAAGACTTCCGTGGACCGATTTGCAATGCACCAACCTCCAGCCAAAAGAGAGGTTTCGAGTTTTCGACAACAATAATTTCTTGTGAAATTCCTCCAATTGGAGATTCTCCATATTCCCCTCCAAACGGCATCTAAGGTATAAGAAAGGACGAGTTCCTCTCTCACACCAGATAAGCCTAGCAATCCCAGAAACATGCTCTTTCCCAGAAACATGCTCTTTACTAATATTATCCCCAAATACTACTTTTGGCCATATTAACTTGCTAACCAGAGCAATATATGAAAACTTTTGTTAAATTTTAATGATATTTATGTAACACCCGACTTATTAACCAAAAACACCCCAAAAATTTTCGTTTTTCAAACCAAAATTTTACAAGCAAAACATAGTAAGGGGTATTAGTTAACAAAATACGAGTACAAGTGTATCACGAAGTACAATATATATAATATTATACATTCTTCAAGCCGGGTCGTTACTTCAACACTAAGTCCTCAGTCATGGACTTTGTCTTTTCCCTTCGCAGGGTCACGCTCACCTGCAGGGACATATCAAATAAACGGTGAGCTATAAAGCCCAATGAGTAATCAAATCAACATAACACGTATAAGAATAAAATTTTCTATACAAAGTCAAACATGTATTGTCATACAATACGAAATCAAATATGGCTCACGGGTTAGCCCGCTGTTGCCGTGGCTCACGGGTTAGCCCGCTGTTGCCTAGACTCACGGCTTATCCGGTCTTGTCTATATAAGTCTGGCACATCAAAATAAACTATGGCTCACGGCTTATCCGGTCTTGCCTAGACTCACGGCCTATCCGGTCTTGTCTATATTGGTTTATATAGATATATTGACTCACAGCTCCGTTCTTGTCTATAACAGACTCACGGCTTATCTGTTCTTGTCGTATATCAAACCATATAATCTTTCAAAACTTGTCCCCAAAATTGTTTTCAATCCGCAGCTGCTCATTTATCATTAACACCTCAAATACGAGTGAGATTACTCACCTGTAGGCTTGCTACAACTAGCGTTAGTCGTTCCTTGCTTTGAAATGAAATCCGTAGGATTTTGTCCCGTACCTATAATTCCATTTATTTCACAATAATTATATGTTAATATACCATTTTAGTTGGTTCTAATGCACAAGAGTCTAATATAAGACTAATTCCAAGCATTAACCATTGGTATAAAAATTTAATACACGTCCCGAAATACGCGTATTCTACTACAGTACTTTCGGGAGGTCGTATTCGTATTCCGATAATTTTCCATGACGTTTCACAACATATTAAACCTATGTTTAAAATTTCAGGTCAATCGGACAAGCCTAGCATCAAAATCACATTTGGAAATTGCACTAAAATTTAACAGAGGATTTCTGCACTGCTGCTGCACCCTCGCGTCGCGACCGAGGCCTTGGCCGTCGCGTCGCGAGCGCTGGGGAATGCAGACAGTGAGCTCCGATTTTGTGCTTGAAAATTCCATTTTCCTTTATTAAGTCCTTATTACTCGACTTAATTACTAGGAATTGTTCCAATACCAAAACCTTTAACTAATAACAAGTTTTAAACCATTGGGGAATCAAATTCAAACCCATTTTCACAATTTCCCGTTTTTGCATTTTTGATCCAAAACCGAAATTATTGAATTCTACTTGCTTCTAATGATTTCTTTCAGTCAATATAGCATCTAAAAATCATTATAACCCATTAGAACCAAGTTTATTACAAGAATTCGTCATCTAGGGTTCTTGGTCAAAATCTCAATTCTTGAACAATAGCAACCTACTTCCATTTCCTTTGAATTAAGTCCTTTAGCATGACTTAATGGAAGTATTAAGCTACTTATCACAAAATTCCTAACTGAAATTTCAGTTTTCAGTTCAAGCTTGAAGAAACACACACCAAAAGCTTGGTAATAACTTAATAACTTACCTCAATTGCTTCCAAGTCTTCAATTCCAAGCCTAGAATCCAATTCCTAGCTTTAATTCTTCAAGAAAACTCCAAGTTTCTGAAATCGATCACTCCAAAACCCTCTCCCGATGCTTCCAGATTTTCTGCACATGTGAGAGAGCTTGTCCCACTATTTATACTTCCAGAATTTGCAGTTTAGTCCCTGGAGTTGTTATTCTTGAAATTTTGCCACATTTTACACATTTTTTTTATGACAAAGATAGTTTTTATAACATTTTAAGTCCTAAACTCAAAATATTATTACAAACTTAATCCTTTTCTGTCCAAAAGACCAAATTACCCTTCTAAGGTAAAATGACCATTTTGCCCTTTTTATTACAATACATAATAAAATAAGTTTTGGCGTTACAAATTCTCCCCTCCTTTAAGAGATTTCGTCCCCGAAATCATACAAAAAGTTGAGGATATTTCTCCCGCATCTCACTTTCGGTCTCCCACGTCATGTCGGAACCTTTGTGATGACGCCAAAGCACTTTCACCATGCTGATCTTCTTGTTTCGCAGCTGTCTTATCTTGCGGTCTAATACTCGCTCGGGTTGTTCCGGGTATCTCAACCTTTCATCCACTTCAATTTCAGCAAGAGGTACTTGTTGAGATTTGTCAAACAACGTTTTCCTCAAATGGGACACATGGAATACATCATGTATACCATGAAGTTCATCAGGTAACTCCAATCTATACGCCACGGCTCCAACCCTTTGGGATATACGGAAAGGTCCAATGAAGCGAGGACTCAACTTTCCTTTCTTCCCAAAACGAATCAAGCCTTTCCAAGGGGATACTTTGAGCATTACCATATCTCCCACTTGGAACTCTATCGGTTTCACCCGTCTGTCCGCGTACTGTTTCTGTCTATTCTGAGCTACCTTCAAATTTTCGCGTATCAGTTTGATCTTTTCCTCGGTCTGCGCTACAATTTCGGGTCCAGCCAACGGCTTTTCCCCAACTTCAGTCCAGCAGGTCGGAGTACGGCACGGTGCTCCATATAGGGCTTCATACGGGGCCATCTGAATGCTGGAATGATAGCTGTTATTGTACGCGAATTCCACTAAAGGCAAATGATCTTCCCAGCTTCCACCGAAGTCAATGACACAAGTCCTCAACATATCTTCCAAAGTTTGGATCGTTCTTTCACTTTGGCCATCAGTCTGCGGGTGATATGCGGTACTCATAAGTACTTTCGTACCCAGTTGTTCTTGAAGACTCTGCCAAAAATGAGAAGTAAATCTACTATCTCGGTCTGATACTATCGATGCTGGAAGTCCATGTCGACAAATCACCTCATCAATGTAGATTTTCGCCAGTTGATCTACTCTGTACTTTTCCTTATATGGTATAAATTGTGCCGATTTGGTCAATCGATCCACAATCACCTATATAGAATCATAACCTCGCGGTGTCCGCGGCAACTTCGTCACAAAATCCATGGTAATATGGTCCCATTTCTTCTCTGGAATCGGCAATGGTTGTATTTCTCCATACGGTTTCTGATGGTTTGACTTAACTTGCAAACAAGTCAAACATTTTTCCACGAATCTTCCAACATCTCTTTTCATTCCAGGCCACCAATACATCGGCTTTAACGTCCGATACATCTTGGTACTACCCGGATGAACTGCATATCTGCTATAATGTGCATCTTCCAGAAGCAAGTTCCGCGCTTCTCCTTGTTTTGGGACCCATATTCGGCCTCTGAATGTCTTCAATTTCTGAGTATTTTCTTCCAGATGCTTTAAATATCCAACCATTCTTTCGCTTTTTACATTCTCCGGTCTACACGCCTTCTCTTGTGCCGAACGAATCAATTCTGGTAACCGGCTCACTACACCCATACACGCGGATGTAACTTTCAGAGGAGCTTCTTTTCTGCTTAGTGCATCTGCTACCACATTCGCCTTGCCAGGGTGGTACTGAATTTCACAATCAAAGTCCTTAAGCAGATCCATCCACCTTTGTTGTCTCATACTAAGCTCTTTCTGGTCGAAAAGGTACTTCAGGCTCTTATGATCAGTGTAAATAACAAATTTTACACCGTATAAATAATGCCTCCATAATTTCAATGCTAGAACCACCGCAGCTAATTCTAGATCATGAACTGGATACTTCTTCTCGGCATCTTTTAATTGGCGGGACGCATAGGCTATGACCCGACCTTTCTGCATTAGCACACACCCGAGACCAATTCTAGAAGCATCGCTGTAGATCACATACTCTTCTCCGCTTTGTGGTAGTACTAACACCGGTGCTTCACATAAAGCATGTTTCAGTTTCTGGAATGCTTCTTGCTGCTCTTTAGCCCAAATAGAATTTTCACCTTTCTTAGTCAACTTGGTCAACGGGACAGCTATCGAGGAGAAGTTCTCGACAAATCTTCTGTAATAGCCTGCCAAACCAAGAAAACTTCTTACTTCAGTGGGACTTCTAGGCGGTTCCCATTTCATCACGGCTTCAATCTTTGCTGGATCTACTTTCACCCCTTCAGCATTGATTACATGACCAAGGAATTGGACTTCTCTCAACCAGAATTCACACTTGGAGAATTTAGCATACAGCTTTTCTTGGCGAAGTAACTCCAATACTTGACGCAGGTGTACTTCATGTTCGGCTTGGCTTCGCGAATATACTAAGATGTCATCAATAAACACTATCACCGAGGTATCAAGGAACGGACGACACACCCGGTTCATAAGATCCATGAATACGGCTGGAGCATTGGTTAACCCAAAAGGCATCACCAAAAACTCATAATGACCGTATCTTGTTCGGAAAGCTGTCTTCGGAATATCTGACTCCCTTATCTTCAACTGGTGATATCCTGACCTCAGGTCAATCTTGGAAAAGTAGGACGCGCCTTGTAGCTGGTCAAACAAGTCATCTATTCTGGGTAGCGGGTACTTGTTCTTCACCGTGATTTTGTTTAGTTCCCGATAGTCAATACACATGCGCATTGACCCATCTTTCTTCTTAACAAACAGAATAGGGGCTCCCCAAGGCGATGTACTCGGTCTGATGAAACCCCTGTCTAACAATTCTTCCAGTTGCTTCCGCAGTTCCACCATCTCTGAAGGTGCTAAACGGTATGGAGCTCGAGCAACAGGAGCAGCTCCCGGAATCAGTTCAATCGTGAACTCCACCTGTCGATCTGGTGGCAACCCTGGAAGTTCGTCTGGAAACACATCTGGGAACTCGTTCACCACATTCACATTCGCTACCCCCACTTTAATCGGTTGAGCCACCGATACATAAGCTAGATAGGACATCCCTCCTTTACTGATACAGCTTCGGGCTTGAGCAAAGGAGATAACTGGCATTCGTAACCGAGGTCGTTCACCCTGAATCTTCATCCATTCTCCCTCCGGTGATAATACTGTAATACTTTTATTTCTGCAATCCACGTTAGCATAATTTGTTGCTAACCAATCCATTCCCACAATTACACCAAACTCGTTGGTAGTCATCGGCTTCAAATCTATAGGGAAAACGGTCCCGTAGATTTTAAGCTGACAACCTTCCATATGTTCAGAAACCCAGACATATCGGCCGTCTGCTATAGCTACTTCTAAGCTTTCATCCATCGGGGTTAAAGGTACATTCAAGCGAGGCAATAAAGATTCCGATACAAAACAGTGAGTGGCTCCCGGATCAAAAATAACATATACAGGTATGGTATTGAGAGTGAAAATACCTGTCACCACATCCGTCTTCTCACGGGCTTCTTCCACCGTCATCTGGAACGCTCGTGAGGCCACTGGTCGTCCCCTGTTCCTCGGCTCTTCTTTCTTTCCCACTTGATCATCTCTAGGTCTCTCACTGTATGCCCCAGATTTCAGTTGGGGACAGTTCAGACGAACATGATCAGTAGCTCCGCATTGGAAGCACCTACGGTCCGCCCGACAGTCCCGTATAAGATGACCCGGTTTTCCACAATTTCGGCAGACCATTGACCCAGTATCGCTGCGACAACTGCCCGTGTGCCTTTTTCTGCATTTTTCGCACCACTTGCCTTCGTCCCTCTGACTTTTTCCTTTAGACCCGGATTGTTGTGACTTTTTCTGAGGCGTCGAAACTTGGTCTTCCGCCTTTCGTTTCGTTTCTATAACTTTCTTTTCATCTTCCTGCCGCTTCAGTTCTGTTTCTCTTTCCGTGGCTCGATCCACCACTTGCCGGAAAGTAGTTAGTTTTAGCGGTTGCACAATCTCTCTAATTCGGGTTGTCAACCCCCGAACATACTTGTCGACCTTTCTCTTTTCAGTGTAGATATGGTGTTCCGCAAACCGAGCCTTCTCCAAAAAGCTAAGAGTATATTCTTGGACAGATCGGGAACCCTGTTCCAAATGCAGGAATTCATCCTCCAACTTCTGAATCGCTACTTCCGAGCAGTATTCTTCATTAAATTTTGTCTTGAATTGCTCCCATTGTATCGATTGGGACGAATCAAGATCCAGTGATCTATAGTAGGTTTGCCACCAATGTAGTGCGCCACTTGTAAGTTGGTTCGTGGCAAATTCCACTTTATCTTCATCCGCACACTTGCTTACTCGGAACACCTTTTCCATATGCATGATCCATTCCATAGCTTTGACTGGATCATCTGTCCCCGAAAATTCCTTTGGTTTACAACCAAGAAAGGATTTATATGTACACCCAACCTTCTTTATCGAGGCTTCCCCACCTGGAGTTTCTTTTACTGCCCGGGCTCGACTTTCTCCCTGGCTTTCATTTTCTGGCTGCCTGTCATGAACACTTTTTGCAGCCTCTTCAGTAGGATCCGGATTTGCACTTGGGTTGGGATTGCCACTCGGGTCGGGATTGTTCGATAATACAGGCATCATCTGCCTAACCACTTCTTCCACGATGGCTCGTATATCAGGTGGATTTTGTCCCACCGGTTCCCTTGCTGGTGCTCTTCGTCCAACAGAGCCGCGTGACCTAGCTGGTCCACTTCTTGCAGTTCCACGTGACCTAGCTGGTCCACTTCTTGCAGTTCCACGCGAATTCACACCAGTAGGATTGCTTCGTGTATTTCTCATACTTCAAGATTTCAACAAACCATTAGATTACAGTAACAACCTATATATATATATATATATATATATATATATATATATATATATATATATATATATATATAACAATCCAGTTATCTGTGCTTCTCTCAAGGTTTAAGTCCAGGGATCTAATCTAAGACACCTAGTTCACTTAAACCACGGCTCTGATACCAACTTGTAACACCCGACTTATTAACCAAAAACACCCCAAAAATTTTCGTTTTTCAAACCAAAATTTTACAAGCAAAACATAGTAAGGGGTATTAGTTAACAAAATACGAGTACAAGTGTATCACGAAGTACAATATATATAATATTATACATTCTTCAAGCCGGGTCGTTACTTCAACACTAAGTCCTCAGTCATGGACTTTGTCTTTTCCCTTCGCAGGGTCACGCTCACCTGCAGGGACATATCAAATAAACGGTGAGCTATAAAGCCCAATGAGTAATCAAATCAACATAACACGTATAAGAATAAAATTTTCTATACAAAGTCAAACATGTATTGTCATACAATACGAAATCAAATATGGCTCACGGGTTAGCCCGCTGTTGCCGTGGCTCACGGGTTAGCCCGCTGTTGCCTAGACTCACGGCTTATCCGGTCTTGTCTATATAAGTCTGGCACATCAAAATAAACTATGGCTCACGGCTTATCCGGTCTTGCCTAGACTCACGGCCTATCCGGTCTTGTCTATATTGGTTTATATAGATATATTGACTCACAGCTCCGTTCTTGTCTATAACAGACTCACGGCTTATCTGTTCTTGTCGTATATCAAACCATATAATCTTTCAAAACTTGTCCCCAAAACTGTTTTCAATCCGCAGCTGCTCATTTATCATTAACACCTCAAATACGAGTGAGATTACTCACCTGTAGGCTTGCTACAACTAGCGTTAGTCGTTCCTTGCTTTGAAATGAAATCCGTAGGATTTTGTCCCGTACCTATAATTCCATTTATTTCACAATAATTATATGTTAATATACCATTTTAGTTGGTTCTAATGCACAAGAGTCTAATATAAGACTAATTCCAAGCATTAACCATTGGTATAAAAATTTAATACACGTCCCGAAATACGCGTATTCTACTACAGTACTTTCGGGAGGTCGTATTCGTATTCCGATAATTTTCCATGACGTTTCACAACATATTAAACCTATGTTTAAAATTTCAGGTCAATCGGACAAGCCTAGCATCAAAATCACATTTGGAAATTGCACTAAAATTTAACAGAGGATTTCTGCACTGCTGCTGCACCCTCGCGTCGCGACCGAGGCCTTGGCCGTCGCGTCGCGAGCGCTGGGGAATGCAGACAGTGAGCTCCGATTTTGTGCTTGAAAATTCCATTTTCCTTTATTAAGTCCTTATTACTCGACTTAATTACTAGGAATTGTTCCAATACCAAAACCTTTAACTAATAACAAGTTTTAAACCATTGGGGAATCAAATTCAAACCCATTTTCACAATTTCCCGTTTTTGCATTTTTGATCCAAAACCGAAATTATTGAATTCTACTTGCTTCTAATGATTTCTTTCAGTCAATATAGCATCTAAAAATCATTATAACCCATTAGAACCAAGTTTATTACAAGAATTCGTCATCTAGGGTTCTTGGTCAAAATCTCAATTCTTGAACAATAGCAACCTACTTCCATTTCCTTTGAATTAAGTCCTTTAGCATGACTTAATGGAAGTATTAAGCTACTTATCACAAAATTCCTAACTGAAATTTCAGTTTTCAGTTCAAGCTTGAAGAAACACACACCAAAAGCTTGGTAATAACTTAATAACTTACCTCAATTGCTTCCAAGTCTTCAATTCCAAGCCTAGAATCCAATTCCTAGCTTTAATTCTTCAAGAAAACTCCAAGTTTCTGAAATCGATCACTCCAAAACCCTCTCCCGATGCTTCCAGATTTTCTGCACATGTGAGAGAGCTTGTCCCACTATTTATACTTCCAGAATTTGCAGTTTAGTCCCTGGAGTTGTTATTCTTGAAATTTTGCCACATTTTACACATTTTTTTTTATGACAAAGATAGTTTTTATAACATTTTAAGTCCTAAACTCAAAATATTATTACAAACTTAATCCTTTTCTGTCCAAAAGACCAAATTACCCTTCTAAGGTAAAATGACCATTTTGCCCTTTTTATTACAATACATAATAAAATAAGTTTTGGCGTTACAAATTAGCACATTTGATCTAGACCAAACCCCCATGAAGAGAGTATCATCTACAGATTGTAAATTGGAGAGCTTATAGTCGTTGTTTAATAGGTCGATACCCTCAAAAATGTTTCGTTCCACCGCCCCTTTCATAGCAATACGAATACCTTCCGCAGATACGATAAACAAGAAAGGGGTATCGGATTACCTTGACGCACACCTTTTTTCATTTTGAATTGTTTTGTCGCTGTCTCATTAACATGAACACTCTCGGAGAGGAGATGCAAGCTAACATCCATTTATGTCATTTATTGCCAAATATCATTTGCCTCATAACGTCCCTTTTATAGCAATAAGAATACCTTCCATGGATACAATAAACAAGAAAGGGGATATCAGATCACATTGATGCACACCTTTTTCCATTTTGAATTGTTTTGTCGTTGTCCCATTAACCAACATTGATACTCTCGGAGAGGAGATGCAAGCTTTCGCAAAATCCACTCTAAAAATTGTGGACTTCTTTTTCTTTTTCTTTTTCTTGGCCCAATTAATGACCTCGTCAACAATTAAAGGTCCTTCGGGGATACTTCTATTTTTAACAAAATTCGTTTGCTCCTTACCGATAATCAAAGAGAGGACGTGTTTAATTCTTTCATCCACATATTTCGATATAATCTTGTTAATGCACCCGATGAGATTAATAGGACAGAAATCATCAAGGTTAAGGGGATCGTTACATTTAGGGGCAAACGTGATAAATGATGCGTTGCCCCCAGTTCAAGATTTCGTGCTCCTCAAAATGATGGACAGCTATAAAAATATTGTTACCAATCATATCCCAACACTTTTTAATGAAGGTGCAAGTGAATCCATTCGACACCCAGAGCTATATCACTCCCACAACTACAAATCATAACTCTAACTTCTTCCATCATGAAAGGAATCTCAAGTTTTGTTTTTTGCTGAGTTGAGATCGTCCTGAATCGATGACTAATCAAGGGTGCTAGGACTTTACAATCTTCTTTAAATTTGTTCTAAAAAAATATGGAAATTTCATCTTTAATAAGATTTGGGTTAGAAGTCTAAACCCCGTTTATATTTTATCCCTTCCAGATTCCATTTACATATCGCCTTTTGCCGGGTGTCCAAAATTCGTGCATGATCAGGACCACATATGTTTAGAATTATTGATTTGGCCTTATTGCATGTTCTTATTTGATTGTTGCCATAGGGTAGAATTAATTATTCCACTACCTATCTAATTTGGTGTCATGCATGGTAATGTACTTATGATGCATATGCCCTTTGTTGAGTAGATAATGCAATTACAGTGAAAGATATGTTAATAGAAAGTGATATGGACCGACCTAACACAATAAGCTGGATGAACTTAGTTGAGATGTCAGGACTTGTTCCTTGTAGCAGTGATCAGTTCGAATCAATGTTGGAAATTTACAACAAGAATGCCTTAAGCTACACATTGTTAGAATCTCGTAGGCTTAGAATTTTTAATTCGACCTTACTACATGTTCTTGTTTGATTGCTTATTTAGGATAGGATTAACTATTTAAATGCCTATTGAATTTGGTGATATGTATGGTCAGGCATGCATGATGCATTTTACCACCATTGTCGAAGAACGTGAAACACTTTGCTACCATTGACGAAGAACGTGAAGCACTTTGCCACCATTGGAGTACCGATCCACCTTGACTAAGTACTTCAAACAAACGATCAACACTCACAACTATCTAGACTAGAAATAAATACGAAGAATGAATTTAAAACACAAATATTTAATGTAAGACCCTAATCCCGAAAAGTCAAGTTCCGAGTTTTAAAGAGTCAAAGTGTAAAGTCCGGAATCAAGTATTGGAAGTAATAGCATTTAACTATTCAACTTAATGGAAATTTGGAAAAAAGTGGGATTAGCGCCGCTAACCCTATGGTTAGCGCCGATAATATGAAAGGATCCAGATCAGTCGCGAGTACAGTCTGAACGCGATGGTAACCTTGCATGTACCTGCATTTAGCGACGCTAACTTTCATGTTAGCGTCGCTAATGGCCTATGAGCGGGAAAAAGCCTTGATTTCGTGGACCTAGGCT
This sequence comes from Cichorium intybus, assembly GCA_023525715.1. Classification (NCBI taxonomy): domain Eukaryota; kingdom Viridiplantae; phylum Streptophyta; class Magnoliopsida; order Asterales; family Asteraceae; genus Cichorium; species Cichorium intybus. The sequence goes on along the minus strand of CM042012.1, from coordinate 42,981,022 downwards.
GTTTATGAGATAAAAACCCACTTGGGGGCTGCCATTCTTCAGTTTTGACCTGAAGGAAACCCTAAGAAATTCTCTCTAGCCTCTATTGATGTTCTTGCCTCATTCCTTGAAGTTTGGAAGGTTTTGGAACAGAAGAAAGAAGCAAATGTGCTAAGGAAGCTTGTGTGAGCAAGGAGATCTGATTGCTTAGTGCTCTAGACCATTGTATGTGTTCAACCTCTGTCTCCTTGAGTGTTTTGTGTAAAATTGGAGTTATGATGCTTGTAAGAAATTATTGAGACAATGATGGTTCTATATATTGGAAAGGGGTTGGATTAGGGAGCTAGCGAATGAGTTCTCCTTCCTTTTAGCTCCTGAAGTTCTGTTCATAAAGCCTAACCTCGTCTTATTATCATTTTGGATGTGGTTTGAGCTTTGTACTCACCATTATGGGATTAGATCTTCACCATGAGCTTGTTTGTCTATGATTGGAAAGTCGATGACGATGTTTGCCGACGAAAGTCGATGATGGTGTTTATATGATGGATCGTGTGGTATTTTTGGGGAACTCACTAAGCTTTGTGCTTACCCTTTTACCCTAACTGTTTTTCAGGTAATTGCTGGCTTGAGCTTGGAGCACGGCGCAACTGTATTGCATCTGAGGTTTCAATGATTAAGTCTTCCGATGGATAATGTTTGGAAATATTTTTGATAAATACGATTTCTAATGTTTGAATAACAAGTTTTAATTTGGATGATTTTATTTGGTAACTCGTTTATGTATTTGAGCCGTTTTTAACGAAAATTTTTATGACTGGAATTGGGACGTTACATTTAAAGTGGTTCACCCAATAGTAAATCAGATCACATTAATTGTGAGAACCGAGAGATACTTCATTGATAAACTTCAATGATTTTACAAGAGAGAAAACTAAGAACTACAAGCCACATAATGTTACAATATGAACATTGGTAGTTTCTAACATATCAACATTGTGTGGTGGATGATATGTATTAATAGCAATGTATGGAAAGCCGAACAAACAAGCTCTTGGGCGGGAAACGTTTAACATAGACCTGAAGCACCTAGTCAATTTTACAGCATGTGAAGTGACTATTCCTTGCTTTCCATGCTGAACAGTGCCCGCTTGCATATTACCAAGATAAATCTGACAACCGATGTGACAACACCAATACTGGGTCCAACCGAGAACTCCTTCCTGTGTTAGAAGAATACAAAATTTGGTCTTTGGTTGACTGACGTCCTTCGCACGAGACTGTATAACTGTCTGAATATGCACTCGCATTTCTGTCAAACTACACTTCGATCAAGGGCCAACTCTTTCCAACTAAGAAAACTCCTCCTGTCCAAATTGAGCTTCGGACTAAAGATATTGTTGTATCATCTTCTTATGTTGCTGATGCATTCTCTCCCGTGACTGTAGCCCTAACTACCTGTCATGGTGAATCTGCAATCTACACAAGATACTGATGATTGGCTTCTTTGGTCACATTCTTCCGTCAGAATGGAGTTCTCTCCATCATCACAAACATTTGGTCTGGTAATCAGCCTTGGTTACCACCAACCCCTGCTGTCTATCTTGGACGTCTCCTTAGTATGCCTAAGTGAAGACGTATCTTTTGATCCGGACGAGGTGTAACCTTTCTCAGTCCTGCTGATCCGATACTCTTCGGTTTCAACCCTTCTGTTGATCTAATGAAGAAGCACTTTTATCATTCTGGCATGATACACTCGACTTGTGATAACTTCTTCCACTGTTGATCTGCTTCGGTTAGTCTGGTTAGAGCGAAGAACTTCCTTGACCGAGAACAATGGATTCGTCCGAGGCGCAAACCTCAACAGCATTGACAATTCTTTGTCTCTGTTTCTGGTTGCTTCGGACAACTGATTCTCTTTGGTTAACCTGAACTTTCTCCAGTTCTGATTAGGCTCCACATTTTGCTCAACGAGATTTTTGTTGGGATTCGATCATATAAACATAAACATATGTAACGGAAGACTAACAAGATCCAAATTACAGATTATTCATGAACATTGTCCAGGATCATGCAGTTCATGTCAGTTATAGCAACTTAAAACTTAAACAGAATGTACCTCAGATGATCTCCTTCTTTGATTTTTGGTTAACAGCACCTTGCATTGGATGAACAATACCCAAAGTAGAATCCCTTTAATAATTCACACCCAGGATCTCTAGAATACCAGACAGACAAAACTTCAACTTGCGAAGGAGGCAAAAATCTCAAACCCTAGAGAGGAATGAGATTTCGCCAAAAGGGAGGGGAGAATGGATGTTGGCCGCTCACAAGGGATGCAAGGGATGATATAGGGTTTGACCCCAAGGCCTTTATTTATAGTGCAAGGCTCCTATGGTTTCAAACTTAATGATCATTTTGGCGGCCGCACCCCTGGACTTGTTTCTATTAATTAACTCGTTAATTAATTACAATCCAATCTCTTGCAATTTAATTTCTCCAAATTAGCATGTTAATTAATTTCTAATTAATTTATCATGTCATTGATAAATTAATAAATTAGTATCTGCTTTTTCTTTCTGTCATTATTTGTTTTTCTGGGTCATAAGGGTAAACCAAAGGACCATGTTATTGTTAGAAAATATTACCACTAGTTGATGACCTTTGACACTAATTCCAACATTTTTATCAATCAATATCAAGTTTCATATTTCATAAAAAACGTCACAACCCAAAACCTGATGGGACAAGTACTAATATTGGTTTAGACTAATACTCACCACATAGGTGGCGTGGTTGTGCCTTGGTTGGCACGGCCACGGTTGAACATCGGCCCTAGGCATGGTGTGAAGTTGCATGAGCCTGTATGACCCCCATCACGCACAATCACGCAAAACTCCTCTCTTATTTCACGACGTGGTGGAGGTGAAGACCCCCCCCCCCCCTCCCCACCCAATAGGGGCACAATGTAAAGATGGTGCTAAGATGACTGAAGATCGTGGATGGTGGCGTGGGTTGTATACCGCACAACTTTATAAAAATAAAGAAAAATATACAATTTATGTTTTCATAAACATAAACTTTATAGAATATATTGATTTCATTGTTACCCAAACTTTAGACGTTACAAACTTGATATCTATTTTAAAAATATAATTCGAAATAGTTAGAAAATTCTCTAAGGAACCGACACTTAATTGGTCTTAAAGATATTCACGGATTCTCTAAAATCCCCATTAACCACTGATTTGGTGACTTGCACAACATTTTGGAAATGACCAGAGCCAAAAATGTATTTACTTGCGCAATCTTCATCTACCTTATATCCTGGCCGTTGAAATCAACGGTCCAGATATCACTTCTCGGCCCCTCTCCTATATCCACTTAACCAAAGCGGTCACCTACACGTGTCACTTCACAAGCTGTCGGATCAGATAGCATCCGCCTGCCCAACAACCAAAATCGTGACATTCTAGATATCGTGCTAATCGTCCGCCACGTGTCCAAAATTTCCTAAAATGACAATTTTGCCATTGCTTCTTTCTGTTCGGCACTCTCTTATCATGTGATCAGTTATATTATCCTTCTCTCTATATCTTTCCCCATTCGTCTTAGGTTTCATCTTCAGATCCAACTTCTTGCAATTGGAAGCCCTAGTTACATCTCTTCACACGAGGTTTGCTTTCTCTATTGATTCTCTTATTTTTAATTACCATTTGAATTCGATTCGTGTTTGTGTTTTTACTTTGCCGACTTTGACTGGTTGCTTAGATTTCCTGTTAAATCTTCATTTTTGCAATTGGTTTTGAGTTCATCGCAATCGGTTTAGTTCTTAGTTGCTTCTTCTTTTTAGAGTTTATATATATTTTTATCCTGGTAGGTCGTTGATTGATTGAGCCTTTGCTTCGAGTTCACGGATCTTAAGTTTGAGTTGATTCAGTTGGTTACTGTTTGTGTATATTTCGTAACAATTTATTGAAATTCTGGTCTTTCATAAACCCTAATTTTCCACCTAAGTTGATCGATTACTGTATTTTATTTGTCGATCATAAACCCTTAACCTGCTAACAGTTGGCGTGTACCGAGTCCGAGACTCAGAATATTGAAAAACGAATTGAAACGCCTTATTAAGCACTAGGGTTTCTAATGTCTATCCATCTCCGCCTTGCGTGTATGCTCTTCCCTCTCGAATTTTAATCCTATTCAATACATGGTGCTTGATCACAAGAGTTTCGAGAATTATATTCTGAAACAGCTATGCAACTAGGGGTTTTGATCGAGGATATCTTGTTATGTATAGTAATTTATGTTTTTTTTTTTTCCTACTCAATCAAATTAACTCTTCTTCTTCTTCTTCTTCTTCTTCTTACCTAGTGTTGTTTAATTTCTTCTCTACAGGAGAGAAAGCCATGTGGTTCGTTTGAACTGGACCAATCTCTTCACTGTTTTGCATGTACAACATAATTTATCTGGTTATCACTACAAGAAATGAGCAAATGCACAAACTGTGGGAAATTAGAAAGAATGTTAGTACCAAGAGACAGCTTATTAAACGCCTATCAATACTCTCTTATGCTAGATCCATCTATTTCTTATTGGGATTGTCTTATTCGTAAAATAAGGTATTCCTTCACTTCCGAGTGGGTGTAGGATCTAAAAACCTTCACATTTCCATTACTAGTCTTTGAACATTCAGTAACAACAGATACTTAGACAGCAAGTAAACAAAACACTGTAGACAAAAAAGTTTCAGTTTTTACATTTTACATAGGACAAAAAACATGGATAGTAGTAGTAAATCCCTTTCTAGCGTAAGAAAAGGTAAGAAAAAGCAAGTGAAAGACGAGTTAGACCGCATCAAACAAGCCGAAAAGAAAAAACGGAGACTAGAAAAAGCCCTTGCCACGTCAGCAGCCATTATTTCAGAACTGGAGAAAAAGAAACAGAAGAAGAAAGAAGAACAACAGAGGCTTGATGAAGAGGGCGCCGCCACAGCTGAAGCAGTTGCGTTGCAGGTTTTGATTGGGGAAGAAGACATGGATGATACCATGACACGTGGCAGCAGCCAACATGAAGGATTTTACAGGAATCGAAATGAAGAGTTTGGTTGGATTTTGAATACTCATGGAGGTTCGAGATGTGAGTGGAATGGATATGGATATGGATATGGATATGGGTATGGGTATGGGTGTGGTGATGACGTGGCATCTCCAGGATTAATGGCGGCACAGGCTGTTTCGTCACTACATATTGGAGATGATGAAGATATGAGTGCGTTTGTTTTTAATCGAATGGTGAGAAGTTAAGAGAGGGGTTGAACTCGTTTTTTTAATTAATAATAATGTTTTTATGTTGTGTATATGTTTTTAGAGTCTTACTTGTTCTTGGTGTCGTTTCGATTTTATGTGTTTAAGAAGTGATGGGAGTCTGGGGAATGAAGTGAATAATTGGAAGAAAAAATATGTTTGATTGTATTCTAAATCTTTTATGAGTAAGAAAACTCTTTGAACTTGGTAAATGATTTTGCATTTGTAAGATTTATGAAAGTCGCTAATGAATCATCGTGTATTCACTTCTGTGGCTAAATTTTGTAGAGAGGATAACATTAAAAACCCCAACCGTAAGGTTCTAAATAAAATTAACTCACACGCAAATATGGGTGATCGAAAAGTAATATTGTATCCGGCAAACCGACAAACCTCATATTGCAGTTCAAAAGCAAGAAAACACAATGGAAAAACATATTGTAATTAATGCTAAGGACTTTCTTGTAATCAAAGATTCATCGTGTGTAGTGTGTGGGTGAGTAAGGGATGTTCGTATGATTGGAGGTTTACAAAAATAGTGTAAATTGGAAGAAAACCTTGACTTAATGGTTAAATATGTTTGTAGAGCATGGGTTTGGTTGGAATTTAAGGCTGTGTTTGATAGTTCTCGAGTTGGATCTAACTGAGTCAGAGGCCTGACTGAGTCAGCCTCTGACTGAACCTATGTTGTTTGATTATGCATCTGACTGAATATGTTAAATGATGAAAATGATCATTCTATCTTTTATTAGATATAATGTATAATATATTTGTTTGATAAAATTTACAAACGAAGTTGCTTAATAATTATAAAAATGTCTCATATACCATACGTTAACTAGCTTTAGCCATAAGCTTAAAATTCTATTTTCTTGTATAAGACTTTGACTTTTATAAAAGTCAAGTATGCCTCCTTATTGTTCAATAGTTTTCACAAGGCTAAATAGCCCAAATAAATGTATTGTTTGGTATTTCTAACTTATTATTAGTAGTGTTTCATAGATGTAAACCCAATTTCTACACAACTATAATCCAAGTAACTTCATTTTATAACCCAAGTTTGACTTCAACTAAAAAGTAAAAGCTCTGAAGTTCTTTAATGACCAATTTACATAATTTTGATCATTTCATAACCCCCAAATTGACATGAGATATTTGAAACGAATTTCTACTAAACCTCATATGTATTGAACAATTTCACATTCCATTGCACAAACAACTACCAATAAGCAAATTTTCACCATTTTCTTTCAAATATATACACACTGAATCAATGTATCATTATCCACTGTTTATTAATACCAAATTACCAATATTAGAAAAACTAATATGCATTTCCCTTAATGCAAATCATTTCCATATCATGCTCCAACATGTAACAAAGAATTCTATACAGTTACATGTTTCCAATTTCTTTCTTGAACATGTGATTAGATTTCAAAAAGTCTCGTAATATACCTTCCAATTTTGTCAAACATCTGAAAGTTGGTGTATTTGGGGCTGTCCAGAAATGAAGAATCGTCACACCTACATCAACGGATTTACTACCACCGGCAACGACAGTTCTGTCACCTTGAATAAACCTGAAGCAACAACCCTCGATGTTGTCACAATGTTACTTGTCCTTCCATCTATTCTGTTTTCGATTACAAATTCAACAATCAACAGCCACACCCTAATTTCGGCCACCCACACCGCTGTTAGCCAGCCCCGATCACCGCCGGCAGCTCCGGTGCTGTCCTTCCCGTCGCCTCCAACACCGTCAGCAGCCGCGATGGCTACTTTTCCTCGGTTGTAGCAATGAGATTCGAACATACACTCATGTTTTAGAGCAACAAGTATTAGCTATGATGTTTCTCACCCATGTTGTGGGATTTTATTTTATATTACCCTTTTGACTGTTTAAGAAGTTATAAGTCTCTACATTTATTGTAGGAGTTGGGTGATTTCCTTAAAAATTGTTGCCATATCCGTGTATAATTTTGAAGGGTGTTTAAAGAACCTCCAACATGATATTGATGTGATACTTATTAGTATATGTATAGCGAATTTTGTATAGCTAGCGCATGACCCATGTTTATTGTATTTATATATGTAATATTTAGAATGGAAGAAAATTAAGAAATTCGGAAATTATCATGGTATCAGAGCTTTCCTAAAAGTTCTCTCCTACTTCTCCTTCTCAGTATTGTCACCGCCAAAATCTACCCCTTGCTTAAATTTCTTCTTCTCCAAGTCTTTTTTATCCCTTTGCATGGCTGGTGATCAACCTCTTCCACCACACAAGGCTTTCATAATTACCAATATCAAGTCACATGCTACTTGTCCTTGGTTTGGAACGACTGAATTATGACACTTGGCAAGAATTATTCTCAACTTACTATGATTAGTACTTTCAATGTTGAGAAGAAGATCTAAGGAATGAAATTGTATTCATTACTGATTCAATCTGTACAATTACATTGAAAGAGAATATAAAGGACGTAATTTAAGCTAACTCTAGTTGAACTAAGCTAACTCTAGTTGGGTTAACAAACCACCTTATTAACTAACTCTAACTACTATTCTAACAGAATAACTATTCTAACAGAATAACTATAAACCGTTGATATCCTCCCCTCAAGTTGGATCTTGGTGAATGTCATTAAGATTCAACTTGGAAATAAGAATCTGGAATTGAGGATTGCATAGAGCCTTTGTGAAAACATCTGCTAACTGTAACTTTGTTGGAATATGCTTTGGTAATACAAATCCTAACTTGAATTAATCCCTTACCAGATGACAATCTATATCCAAATGTTTTGTTCTTTCATGAAATATAGGGTTCTCTGTAATGTGAATAGCTGCTTTATTGTCACACCATAGTGAAACAGGAATCTTCAAGTTGATTTGTAAATCTCTGAGATTATAGCTGATCCATAAAAGTTCACATACTGTGGATGTTAAGCTTCTATATTCAGCCTCACAAGATGATCTTGAAATAGTCTTTTGCTTTTTAGTTTTCCAGGAAACCAAAGATGAACCAAGAAATATACAATATCCAGTGAGTGATCTTCTTGTGTCAGTACATGTGGCCCAATCGGAATCACTATATGCATCAATAGTAATTGGTGAGGATCCTTTTGGGAAAAATAATCCTTTTGAAGGACTACCCTTTAGGTATTTTAGGACATGTGTAGCAGCTTTCCAATGGAGATTAGTAGGAGTATGGAGAAATTGACTCAGCTGTTGTACTGCATAGCTGATATCTGGTCTAGTAAAATTCAGATATAGTAATCTGCCCACTAATCTTCTATACTTGCTAGGATCATCAAGTAACACCCCTTTATCCGAACATAGTTGTTCATTTTTAGCCATGGGAGTAATAGCTGGTTTAGCCCCACTTAAGCCTGCATCAGCAAGTATATCTAATATGTATTTTCTTTGATTAACATATAAACCATCCTTTGTCTTTAACAATTCAACACCCAGGAAATAGCTTGCCTGTCCCAAATCTTTTATGGTAAATTCTTTGTGTAAGAATCGTTTTACTTCTTCAATCTTTTGTAAACTTGGGCCTGTTATAAGTACATCATCCACATATAATACTAATGCCAAAAAATGTTCCTTTTCACCTTTTGTAAAGAGACAATGGTCATGTTTGGACTAAGTAAATCCAAATTGTATGATTTTCTTGCAAAATTCTGCATTCCATTGTCTACTTGCTTGTTTCAATCCATATAAGGATTTATTTAATTTGCAGACTTCACCCTCTTTCGCTTTCAAGTAACCTTGTGGTGGCATAAGATAAACTTCTTCATTAATATACCCATGAAGAAAAGCATTGTTTATATCTAGCTGATGAAGATACCATTCTTTGGAAGCAGATAATGCCAATAATACCCTTACTATTACTATCTTTGCTACAGGAGAAAAGCTTTCCATGTAATCAATACCATACACTTGATTGTACCCTTTTGCAACTAGCCTTGCCTTGTATCTTTCCACATTACCATCAGGATGCAATTTCACCTTATACACCCATTTTGTCCCAATTGGTTTCTTATTTTCTGGCAATTTCATCACTGTCCATGTGTCATTATCTTACAAAGCCTTTAATTCTGTTTCCATAGCTTTTATCCATTCTTTACTTTCACATGCTTCATTATATGTAGAAGGTTCTTTGATCTTTGAAACAGATGCCAAAAAACTTTTATGACAATCTGTAAGTATTTCAGACTGCAAGTATGGATATGTAGGTGGAAAATGTGGTGAAGAATAAACTTTTGGATCCTTCCCAACTGCAATGTTTCCTTCTGTACATTGCATTATATAATCTTTATGCCATGTTGGATTCTTTTTTATTCTTGAACTTTGTCGTGTAATGGGCTGTTGATCCTGATTCTGATTTGAATTTGCAGCTGAAGAATCATTTGATAAATGATGAATAGAAGCATTTTCATCATTACCAAAGTCAAATTGATCTGGATCATATTCATCTGATGGCAAAAAATCTTCATGCGAAACAAAAAATTCATCTTCATTAGAAGAATGAATTGAAGACTGATTAGTATCATTTGATTCTTCAACTCCAATATTAGGCATAACAGGAGAAGTAGGCATATTTGTTTCTTTAGTCTGAAAAGAAAACAAATTTTCATAAAAGTTTACATCCCTGGACATGATGATATTCCTTTCATTTAGATCATATAATTTGTATGCCTTTTGACCCAAATTATATCCAATGAAGCAGCACATATTTGCCCTTGTTTCAAATTTTGTTTTGTGAGGAAAAACATTTGAAGCGAAACATAAGCATCCAAATGTTCTTAAATTTGAATATGATGGATCTCTTTTGTGAAGAATTTTGAAAGGTGTTTGCCACTGTAGATTGCATGTTGGGAGTATATTAATGATGTATGTAGCCATCAGTATAGCATGGCCCCAGAATGTAATGGGCATATTCGAGTGGAATAAAAGTGCTCTAGCAACTTGTAACAGATGTTGGTGTTTTCTTTCTACTCTCCCATTCTGTTGAGGAGAGTAAGGTGAAGTTCTTTGATGAATTATACCTTTTGAAGCGAATAATTGCTGGCATTTCTGATTAATAAATTCTGTCCCATTGTCAGGCCTTACTGTTTTAACTTTGACCTTGAATTGATTTTCAACATATGCTAGAAAATTTGATAAAGTCACAAATGTTTGTGTCTTATCATTTAATAGAAAGGTCCATGTTGCTCTTGAACAATCATCCAGAATTGTTAAGAAGTAATGAGCACCAGTAACCGTTTTGGTTTTGTAAGGCCCCCAAAGATCAATGTGAATCAGTTCAAATATTTCAGTACTATTTGATTCACTTACAACAAAAGGTAATCTATGTTGTTTTGCTTGATGACAAACTACACAAGGATTATCATTATCCTTATTTTGGGGTACAAAAGACAATTGACTTAATACAGACTTAGATGTATGACCGAGTCTGTGATGCCATAAAGCATACATCCCTTTATTGTTATTGCTAGCAGCATTACAACGAAATTTTGAGTTTTCTTCAACACCATTTGTTGACTCTTTAGTGATTGAATCTTTGTCCAGAAGATATAGACTTCCAAAAACCTTCCCTTTTGCAACTACTTCTTTAGTTAGAAGGTCCTACAGAATGCAATATGTTGGTCTAAAAATAAATTCAATCTGTGCTGATGTGGATAAAGCTTTTACAGACAACAGATTGCATTTGAAGTCAGGAACATGAAGAGTATTTTCCAAAATTACCCTTGAACTCAAAATAAACGAACCTTTATGAGTAACAGTCTTTATAGAACCATCAGGTAAAAATATTGGAGTGTAATTAGTTACTCGTTTGGATGTATTTAGAACAGCTATATTGTTGCACATGTGAGCAGTAGCTCCAGTATCCAATATCCAAACATCTTTAGCCAATAAATCTGATTTTAATGAAATTAGGAACGAAAAATTCAATTTCATACCTGCAAAATCTCCTAGATGAGTAAAATTTGCAGTATGTACTTCATTTTGTTGATTTGCCTTGAGGAATTGACTGAATTGTGCTAGCATGGCATTGATTGAAGGATTGACATCTTGATTCATTTCTTGATTTAGAGGATCGTCTTGTATATCACTGTAACCTCCTTCAACCATATGTGCAGAGTTATGTCCTCCAGATCTTTTCTTCTCCTTTAATTCCTTATACCAGTCAGGATATCCTATAAGCTTGAAGCAGGATTCCTTTGTGTGACCAGGAATCTTACAGTGATTGCAGTAACGATCACTTTGATTCTTTGGCTTATAATCTTGTTTGCCTTTATATTGAGTAGAACTATTTTGCCTTTTAAAATTGTTATTAGACTTAGCAAACATAGCTGAAATTTCAGTTGGAGCAGCAAAATTCACTTGAACTTCTCTTTGTTTTTCAACTCTTAAGGCCATAGAGTAAGCCTTATGAACACTAGGTAGAGGATCGAGAACAAGGATTTGGTTTCTTAGATTATCATATACATCACTTAATCCCATTAAAAACTGCATTAACCTTGTCATTGATGTGATTTCTGATATAGTTTTAGCAGATCCACATGTGCATGGTGGTAGAAGAATTAAGCAGTGCAATTCGTCCCATAGTTGTTTCAGACGTGTGTAGTATTTGGACAGAGAATCAGTACCTTGAGTAATCGAAGCAATCTGTCTTTGTAATTGATATATGAGAGGTCCATTGCTCTCACCAAAATGTTCTTCTAACTCAGTCCACAATTCCTTTGCTGTTGTAGCAAATATGAAAGCTCCAGAGATTTCCTTTGAAATTGAATTAAGTAGCCACGATCGTACCATGCAATCAGTACTGATCCAATCAGCAATTTCATCACCACCGGAATCAGGTTTTGAGGAGGTACCGTCAATATATCCAAGCTTCTTCTTAGCTCCTAAGGCAATCTGAACAGAGAACTTCCATTGAAGATAATTCTCATTGCCAGTTAGAAATGTTGAGACTAAGAACTGAAAGGTTTTCTGCAAACCATGAACTAAATAACCTAAGTTCACATGCAACCTATAAGGATCTATGTTTTCTTCCAATTGAACATATAACAAAACCTAAAGGCCATAAGAAAATTAACTAAAAGAATAAAATTAGAAAAACCAACCTTTTAGAATTTTCTGGAAGCTAAGCAGCAAAATTATCCTGCCTCAAATGAGATCACACCCAAAGCTAGAGGAGAGGGAATCGAAAATCCAGAGAGAATATGTGAAAGTGGCATGAATATATGATGCCTGGGAACCCTTATTTATAGCTTTCAAATGGCCAGTTGATAAACCTTAGAGATAAACCTTTTTGAATTCAAATAAGATAAACCTTTTATCTTATAATTCAAACTCCTATTTATCTATTTATCAATTTCGAAATCTATATATTTCCATATATGGATTTCGACTTCCACTGGTCACTGTCACACTGCCTCTTACTCAACTATTGAATAATTACAGTTTTAGTCCCTGCACCTTTAATTAATGAATTTAATCCCCAAATTAAATCCAATTAATTCTGGATTAATTCCTAATTAATTAATATAGTTTCTAATTAATATATTATCACTTTAATATATTAATAAACCATATATTTAATTCCTGTTGATTTATTAATCCCATAATAAATCAATCTTTCTCTCTACCGAATTTTCTACCAAACCTCCAGCCATGAGGGCAACCCAAATGGACTGTGCTTCTATTAATTAGGTAAATACTAATTATTAGTCATGGCTTAGACACCTAATCCAACAGTATCCCACTTGGATAAGTCTATGACTATAATTACCGATTTAACCTCTAATTAACCAGCACTTGTAGCTTCCTAGAAACCAATGCCAAACTCTGATCTAATCAGTCCTGTCCATAGATAAGTGATCAGATGATCCTCCGTCCAACAAGATATTTTTCAGACTCAAGACATGGATAAAATCAATCTGGTCTGATTCACTGTTCCTCGATTTTCGATTTGCATATGACTCTTAGACTACCAATTTAGTCCCGGTTGGCCAACCATTTTAGTCAACTTCAAAATCATCGAGAGGCCTACAGATATCTGTTCCCCGTTAGGATCAAGGGACGAATAAACTTTGACTCATATACTTATGTCTTTTACCAAACAAATTACTCACAACAATACGTTTTATAACACCGAGTTACCAATGCGTTTTCGTATTATCAATGAACAACCGTCTAGTAAATCATAACTCATATGTCTTAGCTTAAAGATCAAAAGATATTATCGTCTCAATATTGCTCGTGATGTAATCCATGAAGCAATCCATTGAGCGTGGGTTTATCCAATACTCAAATCTCCATTTCCAAGTACTCACGAATGGTGCAGCAATCCAATTGCAATGTCTAACTCCTTAGACAATCTATTACCAATTCATGACAGCCTTACTTCATACTTACTCCCTAAAAGTATGAGCGACTGTGGATATTTGAATAATCCAATTATTCAGGAAGTAAAACATGCAAAATGAAACACAATGATATATTATTGACAAAATTAGTAAACCATTACTCATTAATAAATCTCCATTATTAAATCACAAAAGTCAAATACAATAACATTGTTACAAGTTTCAAAAATCTATCTAATTACAAAAACTTATATCATCTCTTAATCCAATGCTCCTAGCATGCTGATTATGCTTAATCCTACTCAGAGCCTTTGTCAAGGGATCTGCAGGATTATCTTCCGATGATACCCTCTTTACAAGGAGGTGACCTTCTTCTACCCTATGTCTGATATAGTGGTACTTTCTGTCGATATGTCTGGACTTTCCATGATCTCGCGGTTCCTTTGTCAAGGCGACCGCACCTTCGTTATCGCAGAACAGTTCCAAGGGCTCCTGAATACTCGGGACTACTCCAAGGTCACCGATAAAATTCTTCAGCCAAGCCGCTTCCTTTGACGCTTCACTTGCTGCTATGTACTCTGATTCGCACGTAGAATCAGCCACTGTTTCTTGCTTGGAACTTTTCCAAGTAACTGCTCCACCGTTCAAAAGGAATACCCAGCCTGTAAGAACCCGAAAATAGGGGTAAACCTCAATTTTAATATATACGAAAGGGTAAAATCGTCAAAGAATGTGAAAATATGGGAACTTGGGTTCTAAGACCTTTTGTTATGTCATAATGAAGTATTAATTCATTTGAAATTTGATTTAAAGACTCGAGGATAGAAAACAGAAATTTGAGATTTTAAAAGAGACGAAAATATATGTAAAACTTTAAAAATTAATATCCACAAATCCATTAGGATTTGGGAAAAATTTATCAACAATACTTTTGTAGATTTTGATATAATACGAATACAGGAAGAAGATTCGGGTCGTTTGGAGTTATAACGAAGAAGTTATGACGGGTTAAAAATTACCAAAAAGTGACAAAAATGGCCAAAGGGTCATGTTTAAGGGTCTATAACGTATAATCTATAGGGATTCGGACTTAATTCAGTAGGATGAAGTTGTAAAGCCCATTCCTGGCTTTCTACAGGTATAAAGTTTGTAAAAATCCGATATCGTATCTGGAAGTTATGATGCTGTAAAGTTTGAGAAAACAACCCAGGAAAATACCGAAATTTTTCCTAAGGACAAACTGAAGGGTATTTTCGGAATTTTTTATTTTTGGATTAATTAAAATCAGATTATAAACCTGATATGTGAATATGAGTCTGGAACATTCTTGTTGTTCCTTGTGTGCGTAAAAGAAGAAAAGGAGAAAGAGATCGGGAAGAGGAATTCATGAAGGATTAAGTGCTAGCAACGTTAGATGATCGAATTCCTTGAATTCCTAGTTCATATAAGGTATGATTTCACCATTTTTAGCTAGAAAACACATTTAGGGTTCTTGGTTGATTTTTATGAATAGAATGAGTGAAGAATGAAATCAAATGTTTGATTTTCGGATGGAAATCTATCCTATGTTGTAAAATTCGTAGAAAAATAATACGATGTCCAAATCAGGCGATTCCAGTGCCCATGGTTTCGTCTCGATGTCTTTTTCAGTTCATCAGTTGGGGTCCAGACCTCATTCGGTCGTTTTCCAGGGTTTTGAACCGGATTTCCATGAGTATGATTTCTGTGTCCAATTGTGTTGTGAAATTCTTGTAAAATCGTGTGTTCATTGGATTGTTCTGAAATTTTGTGTGGAGAAGAACCTTGTCATGAGCCATAATCGACCAAAAGGGATTGACTCAGTTCATTGTTTTAGTTTGGACTTTGGTGTGTGCAATCCGACCTCCACAGATTGGTTGCTGTACACCTAGGTCAACTTGCGGGATTTTTATTTCCCAAATGTTCCATGGTTTAGGTCTGAAAATTTGATGGGAAGGTCATCCTCATGTCTACAGTGTTCCATCCAGAGGGCTTGATCCAATTCCATTAGGAAGCTAGGGTTCCAATGCCTTCTCTTTGACTGAACCAGAATTGTAGCTGTGCACATTGTCCTTGTTGCACGATTTTTAATTCTCAATTGGCTTATGCTTTGAGTTTGATTTTTGGATGAGAGCTTTATCTTCATGTCTAGTGTAACTCGTCCAAAAGGTTTGATTTATTGCCTTTTAGAAGTTAGGTTGTCAGACCAATCTTGTCGAGCTATGCTGAGTTGTGACATAAATGTTGCTGCTCATTTCCTTCATATTGTGTGATTTTTAATTCTTAATTAGTTTGTCTTTTGGGTCTGAATTTCGGAGGATGGTCTCTTGGTTATATCTAGTATGCCTATGTAAGAGGGTTTTCCTTGATTCCATTCCCAAGTGGAATGGAATTGGTGATTCCTCCACTAATCCAGATTTGTGACAGATTGCACTGTCAATCTTGTCACTTATTTTCTAAGGTCTTAGAGTGTGATTCAAGTCTCGGTATCTTCTCGAGACTTGTCATGTATTGTGTCTATTTTTCAGAATGTCTGAGTTGGTATCATTCGGGTTTCTGAGTTGGGAGTTATGGTCAGTTCTTTGACTATGCGTCTTAGATGTTAAAAATCTAAAAATGAGTTAATAATGTGATATTAATCTATTAAGATGTAGATTAAGAGGTATTTAATTGTTACTAAGGCTTAGCTTGTATTAACTAGAATGTTAAATGAACTCCTTAGGTATTAAGGAGTAAAGTTGAAGGAAAGGAAAACACAACGGGAAGAAGTGATTCTAGTTAGACTTTTCTAACTAGACAAGGTGAGTACATGAGATATTTTTCTCATTTTGGGGTACATGGCAAGTAAGTATTTTCAGATTTCATATAATATTTTTTGTGTGAAAATATAAGCAAGAATTAAATATTTTCTAGCTTATTTGAAAAGTAAAATGCTATATTTGAAAGTATGATTTGGTTTAAGAGTCAATTATGTGCAAGTTGAGTTTTGGATTATAAACCATATATGGATGATTTTGGCAATAGCCTAAAATATGATAAAACATGTTTTAGTCAAAAGCTTGGCATTTAGCCATTATGAGTACAAGTAATGTTTCAGTATGCAGAAAGTATTTTATATTTGACTGGTATTTGTAGCTAGCAATGTTAGTAAGGGAACTATGTTCCACCTACCCGGGTTAGGTAAGGAGTCTACTGGGGAAAAGCCCCTTCGCGAGGTAGACTGCCTAAGCAACTTCTACTGTGAGGATTGATCCGTTCTTTCTAGCTGTAGAGACTTGGGGTATCACTTATAGTGATTAAAGCCCTAAGTATAAAAATCCAGCAAGTTTATAATATCAGTCCAAGAAAGTAAGAAAGAATCTATTTTTGCAAAAGTATGATATGAAATGATTTTGAAAAGTAAAGAGTTATAGTATGTTAATACTATAAAGTTTTGAAAGATGTTTTATGTTATAAGTTTTATAAAAAGGTTGGAAAAAGAAGTTAAATGTTTGAGTCTAAAACTCATGTAACTCACGAGACATTTTTGTCTTACGTATTCTATTTTTATGCCATGTATTCCAGGTTCAGGTACGAAGATGTAAGATAATTTGAAGTTGTAAAATAGACTCTAAAGTGTGAAGGAGTGGAGCTGGATACAGCTTCCATGTATTGGAGTATGATTAAATCCTTTCCCTTAAATCTTATGGTTGTGTGATACGAAATTGTAACACTCCCTATCGACTTAAACGAATACAATGGTTTTTGATAAACCGTATTTTGTAAAATATGCTTTTATGTAACATAAATGGTTTGTGAGAATTGGGGTGTTACACAGCCCGACTGAGACCGACCACTGTCTCTATCCGTCTGAAAACTGGCATCTGTATATCCTTCAACTCTCAAAGTATCACTGCCACCGAGGACTAACACCATGTTCTTGGTCCTTTGCAGATACTTGAGTATATTTTTCACAGCTATCCAATGCGCTCTTCCAGGGTTACCCTGGTACCGACTGACCATGCTTAAAGCAAAGGCCACGTCAGGGCGAGTACACGTCATAGCGTACATGATCGATCCTACAGCCGAAGCGTAAGGTACCCGACTCATTTCAGCTATTTCTTCGTCTGTACTCGGACTTTGAGTCTTACTCAATTTTGCATTGCTTTGGATAGGTAGCTCTCCCTTCTTGGAATTTTCCATACTAAACCTCTTTAGTACCTTTTCCAAGTATGTACCCTGACTAAGTCCAATTAGTCTCTTCTTCCTATCTCTCAGAATTCTTATCCCGAGAATATAGGCAGCCTCTCCTAGGTCCTTCATGGCGAAACATTTCCCAAGCCAAGCCTTGACATCTTGCAAGGTTGGAATATCGTTTCCCATGAGCAGTATGTCATCGACATACAGCACCAGAAAGGTGACTATACTCCCACTAGCCTTGACATATACGCAGGACTCATCCTCGCTCCTAGAGAAGCCAAACTCTTTGACTTTCTCATGGAAACAAAGATTCCAGCTGCGAGAAGCTTGCTTCAATCCATAGATTGATCTATGAAGCTTACACACCTTATTAGGATACTTTGCATTGACAAAACCCTCTGGCTTATTCATGTAAACATCATCAGTCAACTTCCCATTAAGGAAAGCGGTTTTGACGTCCATCTGCCAAATTTCATAGTCATGAAATGCAGCTATGGCCAGCATAATCCTAATAGACTTTATCTTGGCTACTGGTGAGAAGGTCTCGTCATAGTCAACCCCTGGGGTTTGAGTAAAGCCCTTCGCAACCAGTCTTGCCTTGAAAGTGTGTACCTTTCCGTCCATGTCGGTCTTCTTCTTGAAGATCCATTTGCACCCGACTGTCTTTCGACCCGGTACGTTGTCAACCAAGTTCCAAACTTGATTGTCATACATGGACTTGATCTCGCTATCCATGGCCTCTTTCCACTTGGCAGACTCAGGGCCCGCCACTGCTTCTTGGTAGTTAGCTGGTTCATCCAAATTTATCAGTGTCCTATCACTGACAAACGTGTCCCCATCCGAAGTTATATGGAACCCATAAAACTCGGGTGGCATGCTAACCCTACCGGAACGCCTAAGAGGTAAGGATACATCTGTCGGACCAACAGGAACTTCTTCCTCATGTTGGTTGCTAGTTTCTCCTAAGGTTGCGTCATCTGATGACTCTTGAATTTCTTCCAGATCAATGGTACTCCCACTGTCCTCTTTGAATATGAGCTCTCTCTCTCGAAAGACCGCTCGTCTAGCTACAAAGACCACGTCCTCGCTCGGTCTGTAGAATAGATATCCAAAGGACTGTTTGGGATAACCAAGGAAGAAACACCTTTCGCTTCTTTCTGCGAGTTTGTCTTGAGTCTCTCGTCTGACGAAAGCCTCACAACCCCAGACTTTGATATGTGCCAACGAGGGAACTTTCCCCGTCCACATTTCATGAGGTGTTTTAGCAACCTTTTTAGTAGGGACAAGATTGAGGATATGGGCGGCAGTCTCTAAGGCATACCCCCAGAAGTGAATGGGAAGTGAAGCTCGACTCATCATGGAACGAACCATGTCCAACAGGGTTCGGTTGCGCCTCTCCGCAACACCGTTCAACTGTGGTGTCCTGGGAGGTGTCAACTGCGAAACTATTCCGCATTCCTTTAGATAGTCTAGGAACTCGATACTTAGATACTCTCCGCCTCTGTCGGACCTGAGCATCTTTATCTTCCTGCCTAATTGATTCTCTACCTCGTTCTTAAACTCTTTGAACTTTTTAAAGGTGTCCGACTTGTGCTTGATCAAGTAGATATAACTGTATCTACTAAAATCGTCGGTAAATGTCATGTAGAACCGCGTGCCATCTTTTGTGGTTGATCTGAATGGACCACACACATCCGTGTGAATGATGTCCAGCAGACCCTCACCTCTTTCAAAAGACCCTTTGAAAGGTGATTTAGTCATCTTGCCCAACAGACAAGATTCGCATACATCATCCGACCTGAGGTCGAATGATTCCAACACTCCATCCTTTTGGAGTTGGGCGATGCGTTTCTTGCTGATGTGCCCGAGCCGACTATGCCACAGACATGCCTTTTCTACACCACCAGTAGAATCAATATAATTTACACTATGTCCTAAATTGTCAACACATTCAACAGTTTCATACACACCATCACAAGGATAAGCAGTAAAAATCAAAATACCATTTTTGAAAACAGAAATCGAGCCAATTTTATTATCAAAAGAAAATTGAAATCCTTGTCTGAACAATGCGTGAAATGAAATAATGTTTATTGCCATTTCTGGCGAATAGCAACAATTAAATAACTCTATACTAACATCACTACTAAGCACTAAACTGTAAACGCCGATCTTGGTAACAGGGGACGATCTCCTATTGCCCATGATCAAGTTCAGTCTACCGTGCTCCACCTCCCTGCTTTCCTTTAGGCCCTGCAGATCAGAACAAATGTGAAAACCACATCCTGTATCAAGGACCCAAGAATTAGAAGATGGTGAGTTTTTAGAGATAGTGTATATACCTGCTGTCGATGGCTTTACTTTCCCATCCTTGACATCCTGCAAGTATTTGGGGCAGCTTCTCTTCCAATGGCCCTTCTCTTTGCAGTAAAAACAGTTGGCTTCATCGGGGTTGGCCACACAAGGAATCTGGGAAGACTTGGTTCTCGAGCCAGTGCTTGACGACCCGACCTGAACCTTTTCCCTCCAATTTTGCTTAGGAGGGCCCTTCCTCTTCTTTCCTTTGCCACTTCCAATGGCTAGGACGGGCTGATTAACCGAGGGTACACTTTTACCCTTCATCCCGTCCTCAGCAACTCGAAGCATGCGATGCAACTCAGTCAGGTTAGCCTGATTGTTGTTCAAATGATAAGCCAGCCTGAACTGGTCATAAGAACTCGGTAGAGAGTTAAGCACTATGTCAACGGCCAACTCCTCCGGTACAGGAATCGCAAGCTTTCTAAGCCGCTCCACGTAACCTTGCATTCTTTGCACATGAGCGTAGATGGACTCTCCATCTTTAGGTTTGCTGTTCGTGAAGTCCTTGACCACCTCGCACCTCTCGATGCGCTCTTGCTTGCGGAACTTTTCCGCGAGCTCCTTGTGTATCTCGAAGGGCCAGTAGTCTTCGTATATCCTTTGCAATTCGGGGTTCATTGTGGCGATCATGATGCAGGCCACTTTGGTCGCATCATCAGAATGTTTTTGGTACGAGGCAATTTCCTCGGGAGTAGCAGTTTCAGGGTCAACATCGACAAGCTCAGTCTCGAGAACATACTCTTTGTTCTCGTAACTCAGAGCCATCTTGATGTTTCTAATCCAGTCATTGTAGTTTGTCCCGTTCAATTGAACCTTGGAACATAATGAGAGGATAGAGGGAACACTGGAGTTTGATTGGGGAGCGGATTGATCAGCAGAAGACATCTATAAAAGAAGGTAAGTTTAATTAGATACTTGTCGGTCCTTATAATAACCCAATATAAAATAAGGCTAGGATCCAACTATAACAATTTGCAACATAGAAGAGGGATGCCGTAATCTATAAGCAAATTTTATAAAGGTAGGCGAATGACGATTCAGCCAATTCCACCGCGGAAAAAATAATCTTATTATAAATGGAATTCCTAGTTTCTTTTGAGATTTATTGAACTGTTCAATAGCATGTTTAATCTCGGATATGCCCCACCGTTTGTGACTGGGATGCCGAGGATCACAAACCGGGTGTGAATTAACCATGCAAATTAGCTTGGTACTCTCGGGGTCCATTATCATCTCAAATTGATGTGCCGGTAAACCACACACGCTCCATCAACAATGATAACACCCGAGACACCCATTGCCACTCTTTATGAACCCCCATTGGTGTGCCGGTAAACCACACACGCTCCACCAACGTTTCATAAAGTGCAATGTGCAATTTCATGGGTTAGCATCAAATTCACATTTTTCCTAAAGTAACTAGATTGGGTTTTTGTGTAAAAGTTCTAGTACTTTGATCATTATACTTTTAATGATTAAGCGGTTCTGTCAAACCCGTTTGGCTAACGACCCTCCACTGATCAGGCGAGCGGTGGGTGAGAGTGTTCACCCATTAGACTACCATTTTATAGGCAGTCTCCTTATACCCACTTTATAGACCAGCTTCGTGAATGAGGCCTACTATTGATTTGACTAACCAAATTTATCTCATATATATAGTATTAACTTTTAATAATATATATAAGATGTATTTTAAAACCCTTTAAAATATTCAAGGTTTATCTTTTAATTTTACCAAATTTAACAATTAAATTTTGAATTAAATTAAACCTTAAATTCGATTTAATCAATTTTAATTACCAATTAATTAAATTAATTAAATCTAAATATTTTAAACATTTTAAAATATTTTTCCCGGATTTTCTATTAATTTCGCAATATTTTAAATTAATTAAATCCTTTTGAATTAACTTTTAATTAACAATTAATTAAATTAATTCAAATGAAGATAGGTTTATCCAAATTAATCAAATTAATTAAAACCTATCATAAACCCCTTAAAAATCGAATTCAAATAATGGGGTTTAAGGTTATCCATTTAATTAACAAATAAAGTTACCAAAAATAGAAAACCTTCTAAAACCCTAATCACAATTTTCGAAATTAGCAAAGGGGGGATTAGGGTTTCCAAAACCCTAATCCTAGAAATCGATCCTTAGCAAAATTAGGGTTTATAGGCTTTAAACCCTAAAACAGTTATAACAATTCAACAAGAAAACAAAACAGGCTCTGATACCACTGAAAGGTTTTCTGCAAACCATGAACTAAATAACCTAAGTTCACATGCAACCTATAAGGATCTATGTTTTCTTCCAATTGAACATATAACAAAACCTAAAGGCCATAAGAAAATTAACTAAAAGAATAAAATTAGAAAAACCAACCTTTTAGAATTTTCTGGAAGCTGAGCAGCAAAATTATCCTGCCTCAAATGAGATCACACCCAAAGCTAGAGGAGAGGGAATCGAAAATCCAGAGAGAATATGTGAAAGTGGCGTGAATATATGATGCCTGGGAACCCTTATTTATAGCTTTCAAATGGCCAGTTGATAAACCTTAGAGATAAACCTTTTTGAATTCAAATAAGATAAACCTTTTATCTTATAATTCAAACTCCTATTTATCTATTTATCAATTTCGAAATCTATATATTTCCATATATGGATTTCGACTTCCACTGGTCACTGTCACACTGCCTCTTACTCAACTATTGAATAATTACAGTTTTAGTCCCTGCACCTTTAATTAATTAATTTAATCCCCAAATTAAATCCAATTAATTCTGGATTAATTCCTAATTAATTAATATAGTTTCTAATTAATATATTATCACTTTAATATATTAATAAACCATATATTTAATTCCTGTTGATTTATTAATCCCATAATAAATCAATCTTTCTCTCTACCGAATTTTCTACCAAACCTCCAACCATGAGGGCAACCCAAATGGACTGTGCTTCTATTAATTAGGTAAATACTAATTATTAGTCATGGCTTAGACACCTAATCCAACAAGAACATATTCGGAGAATCAACTCCTTTTGATCCATTAGAATTAGATCCAGAATTGTTTTGACTAGAACTTTCATCAATTACATGTATGGAATTCATTGTGACAACACAGATGAATGTAATTGGGTAGAACAGAGTATGAATTAGGTAAAACAGAGTATGAATTGTTGAAATGAATGAAACAGAATAATCTGCTCTGATACCATTTCAATGTTGAGAAGAAGATCTAAGGAATGAAATTGTATTCATTACTGATTCAATCTGTACAATTACATTGAAAGAGAATATAAAGGACGTAATTTAAGCTAACTCTAGTTGAACTAAGCTATCTATAGTTGGGTTAACAAACTAACTTATTAACTAACTCTAACTACTATTCTAACAGAATAACTATAAACTGTTGATAAGTACGACATCATCGATGATTCATATGACGAGGCAAACCCGAAACCCAGAGATCATAAAAATGGAAGAAAGTATATTCCGTTGTCAAGCTATGGATCTACTCCACTATCTCCCAATATCTCATTCAAATGGTGCGACAGCCGACAAGTATGGATCAACCTTGAAAACCTCTTTTGTGACAACAAAGATGCAACAATTATGCAACTGATAGCGAGATCTACAACATCTTCATAGGCAATATTTCTATCACAAGATATTGCTCAAAAATCAAAGTTATTGTCGATATTTTAAAGAATATTGATCCAGAATCCAAGGTCCAAGACAAACTCCTTGTTATATATACTATAAACAGACTCTCCTCCCATTTTGACTATGTGGCCGGTATTGTTAGGCACCAATTGCCTACCTTCATGAAAACCCGATCAATGGTGTTACTTGAAGAATAATGACTTATGCTTTCTCGCCTAACATTAATACCACCACATACATATTGCTCTTCCTCCATATCTATTCTTCATACCAACTTGGATGACTTTTCATGTCGCAGCCAATGAAGAAATGATTGCCGCGTCCCCCCCAAACAGCAACGGAAAGCAGTAGCGACCACCATAGCAGCCTTACATTGGGTTTACATCGTGTTGTCGGGACAGCAACATCAATAACAGCCTGCTGCCCAGCAGCGCACTTTTTGGCCCAATTCTCACTACCACTCAACTGTTGGACCATCTTTGGGAGTTTTAGGCCCTCCCCATAGCCGAGAAAATCAGGCCCACATGTATATGCTATTGTCGAGGCTTCTTCTTTTGTTAGATCATCCGATACATTCCTTGTTCAGCCACCGTGTAACTGGTTTGCGCCCGATCAACTCATATCTTTGCTCCAACTATTTAACACCATGTATCTAGATTATTCAAGCACATACAAATGGTTTATGGATATTGGTATGACCGACCACATTCACGTAAACATAGGTATATTTCATTCCATTCTTGATAATCATGACTCGCGTTCTGTCTTAGTTGGAAATAGGTAGCGAATTACCGTTATGACCACGGGCACACCCACTTTCCTCTCCAAAATCCCTACCGATCTCTCGACTTGAAAAATCTCCTAATTACACAGTCCATTATAAATCAAATGTGTTAGAGAATTTACTCGTCAAAATAAATGTTCAATTGAGTTTGACAAATTTAGTTTTACTGTTCAGGATTATAGGATCCAAAACCTCTAATCTATTGTGACAATCATGGCACACTCTACCCAATCGTTCTAATGCTTCTTTGAGTTTTGTGTCTATAAGTCAAAGGTTCATCATCAATGACTTGGTCATCCCAACGATCAAGTATTGAAGTCTTCAGTTACGAATAGTTCCTTTTTATGTAATAAAGTTCAATCTAATGTAATCTGTTAAGCCTGCAAACTTGACTGTAATATGTTAACATGCAAACTTGACAAACATATTAAAGTTCCATTTAGTCTTTCCAATTCTATTGTTTCCTAACCATTTGATATTATACAGTTTGACTTGTGGACGTCTCCTATTGCATGTGTTGGTGGTTTGTGTTATTATGTTTATCTTTTTAGACCATTACTCACATTTCCTTTGGGTCTATCCACTCAAACAAATTCCAATATTTTCTTCAATTTTGTCAAAGTTTCCAATTATGTCAAAACCTAACTTAGTTAAGCACTCAAAGCTTTTCAATGTGATAATGGGGGGATATGATACCAAACAGCTTCATGAATTATTTTCCTCTAACGATATACAATTCCATTTCCTGTGCCCTCGCACTTCCCAACAAAACAGGGAATCCAAGCAAATGCTCTGCATTATTAATAACATCGTGCAAAACATTCTCTTCCAAGCTCACCTAGCGCCACTTATTAGGTAGAGGAACTCCACATGGCAACTCATCTCTTAAACATACTGCCATTTTTATCCATTCAAAATCAAACCCCATATCTCATTTTCAACGCCAGCCCGCCTATACTCACCTCCAAACTTTCTGATGTCTATGCAACCCTCATATCATCACTCAACACAATTTACTACCCTATACATCTCCTTGTATCTTCCCTTGATTCCCCAATAACCAACATTGGTGACACTGTCACCGTGACGCTGTCACCGTGACGCTGTCACCGTGACGCTGTCACCGTGACGCTGTCACCGTGACGCTGTCACCGTGACGCTGCTGTCACCGTGACGCTGTCACCGTGACGCTGCTGTCACCGTGATTGGTGTCAATCTCTAGATTCAAAATCAATTGCATACACCAGACTTCCAGATCACCACTTTCACTTTATGAGGACGAGCTCACGACTTCACGCATTTGGCATTCCCATATGCCTGATTCTCTCCTGTGATGGCGATGCAGAAGTGAACCACCACCACCAACCATCATCCGTCGACAACCTCATCAGGCCACCACCACCAACACTTGTCGTCGACGTAGAAGTGAACCACCACCACCACTTGAAACTGTTGTTTTTCAATTTTGGTTGCTTTTACTACCGATTTCTGATTTTAACAGTATTAGTTAAGGGTTAATTAATGGGGTTGCTTATTTTGTCATAGATTTGCGATTTCTTGTTGAATTTGGTGCTCACGGCCATTGATTTTGTTTATTGCTTAACAACATTGACATTGTTATACTTCTAGTTAAGGGTTAATTGATGCTCACTAAATTCGTTTAATTAATGTATGTAGATCATTACTTCAATTCTAACACTCACTCAACATTTCCAGTCTCAACTTCCAATCGTTAAATATAATTCGGTTTAAATTGAAAACCAAGTTGAATGCTTTATATGTATACAAATTACAACTTATTGTTTATTGCCTTAGTCAAGAAGCTTTAGCACTATTCTTTCAAACTTCTAAAATGCATTTGTAATGATCATGCAAGGACCCAAGCATGCTTGTGGCTATCCTTACGCCTGCAAGTATGCCTCTTAAACTTGGAATTAATTTTCATTTTAAACAAATGTAGGAATCTTATATGCTAGAGTGCATGTTGTACTTACGCCTGTAGGTATGCTATATATTTTTGTATTATCAAAGGTTAGGAGGGCTCTAGAAACTCTTGTGAGTGCCTTAACACCAATTGATCATGCAAATGAGGTTCAGCCAACTTTGATGAATAATGATCTTCTATCAAGAGATGGGCAAAGCAATTCTCGTCTTTTAAGCCTGCTGTTAAGGCTTCTAATCTTGATCCTATTACACATCACACGATAAATTATTGGTTTTGCTATTCTATGATACAAGATTAGTAATTACGTATCTTTATAGGGAGAATACGACTTCTATATTAGATATTATACACTTTAACTTTTGACTGTCCTTTTAACGAATTTCCTCATTAGTTATGTTCCCTACCCACTTTCTCATTGTTCTATTTTATCTTTTATTTCATATACTGAGGTCTTCTTCGGGTTACAGGAAGTCAATTTTACCATCCCTCGTGGTATACCTCGGCTTATGGATATGCTTACGGATCGAAAGGTATCAATTGGTATACCAATTGAAATCTTTAAAATTTCCATGATGTTTAATGTTTCTTTTTCCTTAAAACATTATGGTGATTACCTTGTAGGTTATATGGAATGAGGCATTTACTTAACCTGTGAAGCCGAGGTAATCTTTCCCCTTTTTACCTTCAACTTCTTTATTTAATAAAAAAGTTAATTTCTTTCCATTTCCCCACCTAATTTCTTTAATTAGTATACTAGAAAATCCAAAAAATCTTGGCGGTGAAAATCCTTTTTACTTATTAACCAGTTTCACAAAAACCAAGATAGAATTGGTCTTGGTCTAGAGGGTTCTTCAGGTCTGAACATAACAACTATTATTGTTAGCTAAATAATCATAACAATTATAAAAGGAACATATGTTTTCATTCATCATAGTACATGAACATTCTTTAAGAAAAATATCACGGGCACAAAATTTTAGATGCAATTTGGCTATCTCAAGGGCAGATTGAATTCCTTAATGTTACACTCAAATACATGTCTTCTTTGCCCCTTGTGTTGTGTGATCTTAGCTTAAGTCTACCATGGTTAGAACTTAAAGGGTACATGCGTCTTTTTCATTGTGTGCCAATGTTCCATGTGTCTAATTAACTTGTTAAAATGATGTAAGTGTTATGTTTAAATGAATGCACAACAAATGTAGACACTCAAACTGCTTCAAAATTGAAGGATGTTATAACGAGTGAATGTAGAGGGTTGACAGTCATCACAATTGCTCATCGAATCTCTACAATTTTACGTATGGGCAATGTACTAATTTTTTATCAAGGAATTTTGGTATGTTCATCGAATTGGTTTTAGTTTTATATATGTTTTTATTTACCTAAAGTTGCAATATTAGGATAAGAAGGTGCAATAATTAATTTTCTGTTTCAGTAATGAATTTGGGGTTTAAATTTAAATTTCTCACTTTTTATATGTACCCGAATCAAAGTTAAATTTGGATGTTAAGCTATAACTTACTTTTTTCTAATATAGATGGATTTGGTATAAATGTAATAATCTCATTTTTTATCTGATAATTTTATTTCCACATTAACAATGAAGTTAATCAGTAAGCTGCAAGATGCCACCATATTTGTCAAAAACGGCCATGATGAAACATGCTTTTTTGAGTTCAAGACATATGAAGGGCAAGTAATTGATGGGCATGATAGAGCTATAAGAGTAGGGATCTAGCATGGGCAAAGCATGAACATAAAAATTATATTTTAGAAAAGTTGAATATAATGTAATCTGCTTGATTTAATTTATTTCGAACATAGCAATGTACTTTTACTTTGTTTATTGTTACATTAAATATAATATTTCTTTGGAATAATATATGGTTTGTGGGTATTTAATAGTAGTGAAATAATATTTATTTTAGTAATTAAATGTGAAATAATATTAATTCTAGCTATTAAATAGTGGCATAAAAATAGTGTCACTAAAACCTACTGATATAATAAAGGCAAAATTACACTGTAGCCCCATCAACTCTTGATGGTTGGTCGATTTGATCCTCAAGGTATTTTTTTTGCGTTTAAGGGGTATAAACTAATGGAGAACCGTCTTATCCAGTCCCCGACCCGGTACAACCGGTGGCCACAAAGCCACGTAAGCGACGAGTGATGTCGTGGCAAGGACTTGATGACGTCACCTAGTACACGTCATCGTTGTAAAAAACGTGAACATGTCCAAAACATCTCTACCGCCACAATCGCTGGAGACGACCATAACATAAGCATAAAAAACCCTCTTCAACATAACCGCCGATAGCTATTTCATCTCTTTGTATCTTACGTTTCTGGCCAAGTCTCGGAAATGCTTCTCCTAAGCGTACAACTTCAGAACCTTAATATTTGAAATCACGAGAGGCTTCAATCTCCGGTCCTGTGTTGCAATGAGCTTCATTTTCATCCTTTTGTTTTATTTTGCAAATTAAAGACCTATGAGTTTTGTGGGTTATTTTAAGATTGGTTCACCGTAGGTTTTTGGATTATTTATTTCTTAATTTCATTTGTATTTTTGAGTGCTAAATTTTTTATTCAAACATCAAATCAGTGAGTTTAGTTCGCCAAAAGAAGAAAGAGCAAAAGTAAGGAAATTGAATAGAGAAATTGACGATCGAAACCTTAAATCAGCAGGTTTGGGAGTCTTAGCCATAGAAATTCTTCAGAAGCCGGTGTTCTTCTGTAAGACCCGTATCCTGATTATAACATATACTTAAAATAAGAGTGTTAGGAATTATATGATCATTGGTAGTTATAAAGCTAAGAAAAACTTTAGTTACAATTTCATATGAAAATCAGCATTTTGTGTCGGTTTTAGAAAAATCATAATTAATTCTAGAAACATCGTTTGGACCTCAAACCAGTGCACAAAGTTTACAAATTGAGTCTAGTACAATTACCAAAAATAATAGTAAGCTTGAAAATGACATTATCTATGGTAAAAAAATGTAATCTTTACTGATTAGTTCGGAATTGACAGATTAGATAGTCTGTTTTCAAAAATTCATAATAAATCATAGACAAATCGTATAAATACATAAAATACATCCCTGGAAAGGTATTGAGATAAATTTCTGGAATATCAAATAAAAACGTGAATTTCATGGGTTTAAAGTCGGCTAAACCAGTCTTGAACAGACTGATTCTAGAAGGTATTAATTTCAACAAAGTTATATTATTAAAATCTTTTGTCAAAAGTGTCATGCCATTTTTTATTCAAGAATTCAAGTATAAATACCCCTCAAAACATCTCATAAACCACACAACTAAATCTCAATCCAATATATAGAGGTTTCTAAGCACTAGAGTGTAAGCAAGTGAGCGGAAGGAAGCTTAAAAGCCTAATGAAGGAGTTATAGATCTCGACGACTGGTCATAAGGTAACTACAAACCTTTCTATAGCTTAATTAGGTATTGTAAAATAGTTTTTGTTAAGAAGTAGAATATTTAATAAGTATAGTATATGTTATATTATACTAATTTCTAACAATAGTAAACAAAAACCATAAAACGTCGTTATTATAACAAATCGTAATTTCCGAAAATAATACCGATTGATTTACTTACGAGGACGGTGACTAAGCCGATTACTTGGGATCTGGTTGTTGGATTTTTCGAAAGGCTAAAATGCTGAAAGGATCCTGCCACCCCATCTAATCTTCTACCTGGCCGTTCTTTACTTGATAAATCATGGAGTATCATGTTGGAATTATTGAAGGGTTTTATGATGCGACTATAATATAGTTAAGGATTAAGAAATGATAGATTTCTTATTATGTTAACAGTTAAAGTTGAAAGGAAATATAAAGGCGAGAAAGATAAACGATATAATCAACTACAATCAGGTGAGTCTTCTCACTATACTATAGGTGATATTGCATGCGTAGGAAGGAAGATAGGTTAGGCTAAGGTGGTCTTACCTGTTATAATAATTGTATGAATTATTTCTATGTTAATGATTGTTTGTGGACGGAACGGGAACAGCCTGCGAGCCAATAGGCGGAACGGGAATAGCCTGCGAGTCATTAGACGGAACGGGAAAAGCCTGCGAGCGATAAGACGGAACGAGAACTGCTCGTGAGTCTTCAGGCGGAACAGGGATAGCCCGCGAGTCTCACAGACATATGAATGGTTATGATGTGTTCTATGTTGTGTGATGGATCGTATGGTATTTTGAGGAACTCACTAAGCTCCGTGCTTACCCTTTCCCTATGTAAACTACTGTTTCAGGTACATCAGGTACCATGGATGGCAAGGCGTGATGTGTATACACTGTGCTGCTTCATTGGAGGACTGTTTTTGAATGGAAGTTCCGCTATGTTGTGATTTCATTAACTTTTGTTAATCCTGGGATGTTTTCATTAAACTTATAAGTTATGGAATTTTATGAAAATTAATTAAGTGACTTTTCTTATATTGAAGTTTTCGTTTAAAATTTTTTAAATTTACTCAAAAATTTTGGGATGTTACAAGTTGGTATCAGAGCACAGCTTGAGAGAATCAGGCTCACTTAGTGAGTTCTGGACTCAAGTTGAGGCTTAAGAGTTTTCTTAAAACATTTTTATGAAAGAAGGATGTTTTATGAAGGGTGAACTGAAGACACAGTGTGTACCGCCAGCCGACGCCAGTATGAGAAAAGGGTTAAGTATTTAATATTGTGGATGTTAAAAAAACATATGGTATATGTTTGCTGAAATGCCTGGTAGAGATCACACATTGTTGTATTATTATCTGCTATTTGCTAATAGAACTGTATGCTAGTGCCGATAGGTTGCTTAGAGATTTCCACTAAGTTGTATACAATATGGACTGAATAGTCATAGAATGTGTGAGTTGACCTTATTGCATGTTCCTTGTTTGGTTGTTGCCTTAGGGAAGATTCTCTTATTTGAAAGACTGTTTAGTTCGATATTGTATACAACTACGTTCGCGAAACAACCTATCATCACTGGAGGAAGTTTCGTCTTAGTTAGAATAGCAGGGTGGGGGTGGGATTCCAAGTATTCCTAGAAGGGTTAACATATGCCTTGTAAGGGCATATGTGTTAAAATTATCGGTGAGAAGCGAATTGGATATTTCGAGGCGGGTCTTGGAACGAACATGGATAGGTGTGGAAGGTAGTAGTAGAGCTCCTACTATCGAAAGCACAGGATCCACGTTCGAGTCGGGAGTTGGTCACGAAGGATCCAAGGAGCTGAGTATGTGAGTGTCTAGCATAATTAACTTAAATGCTAGTGTAATGTGGTAAACTTTTATCCATTCAATTTTTGAATGTTGATTATGAGGTTCAGTAGGAACAATTAAGATGCGATCATACCAGTTTGGTTGGACCGATCATGCTTAAGTTGATTACTGAGCTTAAAGACTGTTGAAAGGGAGAATGCCAAAATGCTATTGTGGTAGCTATTTTTCATGCAACTAATGAGCGCACAAGTCAGACAGGGACTAGAGGATGCAAGGGTGAGTTTTCCAACTCACGGTCAAAGAGGTGCAAGCGGCGCCTGAGATGATGGCGGGTATTTTTGAGTCAACTCTGTACATGCCTAGTGTTGTGTAATAGTGGGGCTACCTACCCTTGTATTGATCTTGCTTGAGTGATTGATTAGGTCGTGTGGGTTGAGAGTTTGGATCACTCACTCGTGATTGAGGTAACTGACGATAGAGGTGTTGACTAGGGTCGCAAGCGGATGAGTAACATATGGTGGTTGATGTAAACATCTTTACATTATCGAAACATGTTTATTGAGATAGTGTTTGCCCCCGATGCAAGTTGTTGGTTGAGCAGAGTGGGCTTGTTTTTCGTTCGAGAGTAAGGGCTCGTAAAAAAATATTTATAAATCGAATAAACAGACTTGGACTTTAGTCCAAGTGGGAGAGGAATACAAAATTAAGGGAACAACATGAATATTATATTGAATCGATGAAATTATTAAAATTATAGTAACACGTCAATATAATTAATTCATTACTACAACTTTATATTAATACATTAAGAAAAGTTTACAGAACTACTAACCTAAACCAGAAAATCAGAAAGAAGCGAGAAAAGATCTTCTACACTCCAATCTTTGTCATCATTAGGTTGACTTGTACCTTCTCGAGGATTTGGAAGTGGTATGCTTTCAGTTATTGGAGGAGGAGCTCCAAGGTATGGGGTCTCGATAGGGTTGGAACCTGTAACCCCATGATTAGGGGCTAAATATTGACTCATTTGGGGCGTGTGTAAGTAGGGCAGTGATGAGGAAGGGCTTTAATTCGGAACCAGTTGGGGGTAGCTATAAGAAGGAGGAAACCAGGCTAGGTCACCTACAAAGCTTCTAAAATTCTCCTCACTTGTAGGCTCGAGTAAACCAGGGTTAATACTACTCATACCAGAATTAGATAGTAGAGATTGATGCTATGTATGAGTTCTTGATGAAGTTTCCTCCTTTTCCTGAATTTTTCTTTTCCTAAATACAACCTTATGAGCAGCTTATATTAGCTTCTTTGTGCCGTCTGTTAGACCCGATTGTGACCCTTCAATTATCGCTTCTTTTCTTTTTTTAGGTTGGGTATTAAATCTCTCGATAATTCTGTTGCCTCAATAAATTCATTACCAAATTCCTGTGGCACAAATAACTTTAGTAATTTCAACCTTATGATATAAAGGAATTAAAAAAATGTAGTTCTTTACCTCAGCACGATCAATAAAGGTTTGCAAACTCGTAAGTTGTCGTTGGGGCCAATGATTGATACCTAGTTCTCTACAGCGTTTTTTTAATTGTGTCGTTCCAATGTTGAGTTCCTTCGCAGCTTTCTCAATTGGTTCGTTAAAGTGTTCAGCTATTATTTCCCTACTTAATAAATGTCTGAAACCTCTTCCACTGCCACCTGCTATGTTTTCTGAACTAGAAGGTTCAAATCCAATTGTATTGTTATCATTCTGGATCATTTGAACATGATCCTACTTTTTTGACCCAAAGATGGACATTGATTCATCAAAATTAGTGGCCTCTATCGGTAATAATTGTTGGTTTTCAACTAAAATCTCAGGATTCTGAAATCCTTCTAGATTCCTTTGAATCAACCGAAGATGATCTTGATATTGAAAACCAACCCCAAACTCGGGATTCAATTCAATATTGATGTTATTAATCGTCTGTAATTGATTGACATTTTGAATGTCGGCCATGAATCCTTGATTCATGGGGATGATCCCACTACTCGTTAAGGGTACGTCGATGAATGGATTGTAGTCAGATTGACCATCTACAAATGGGTCTACAAATAACAATTGTCAGATGATAAAACAAAATTAAATACTCATAGAAGCAATCATTTAAAAGAATTTAACCTGGTAGAAGGTATGGAGCTGATCAAGTGCAAAGTCTAATGATGAATGCACCGGATCTTCTGAGTTAATGTTTAACTCGGGAAAAATTTCCGGCTCACCGTGGAGTTGCTCTATTGGTAGTATATCTGGAAGACTGTATCATAATTTAAAATCAAACAAAACATTAAAAAGATAATCGAAGTATGGATGATAGATGTCTAGAATGTTAGAGACACCGAACTCTATTAAGAATGCTTGGTTTGAAGTACCCTCTCCTTGTGGAAAACCAGGTCCAGGGTTCGGCAGATCGCCCATTAAAGATCTGTTTTCCATGACTCAGCTTTAAATATGAGTTCGTTTACGAACAAACTAGTGATAAGAGAGGATGAGACTGAAAATGAATGTGGAAATGAATGATACTTCATACCTGTATGTATAGTATCTTGTAGCTGGAACTGAAAGGACACACAGAACTGAAAGGACACCTCACGTTTTAATTACCGAAATTCAAACTAGCTACAGTAGATGTGACTTTTCACAAACCCCAAGTGACATTTTTTCAAAATTCCCTGCTTGACTTTGGTGAGAACAAGATAATAAAGAGACTTTTGAAATAAAACAAAATTTTATGTCTCCATATAATGGAAATAGTTTAAAGAGTGTTCAGTACTCCAAAAAAAAAAAAAAACTTATAAAAGATGATGTAAATTTTATATTTCGGTGAAACACAAAAATTTGGAGATTCTACAAAAATAAACTTATTTAGCCAAAAAAAAGTATATAAAAGAAATGTTGAATTGAGGCAAATGTGTGTTGAAATATGACGAATTCATATAAATACGAAATAGTGTTAAAAATTAGGTGTTGCAAGTTAACTAGGTTAACTATGTATATAGGTAGATTAGAAAGTACTAAATATGTACTGTAGATAGTAGCCGGTCAAGTCGATGTGTGGGACTGTGAGAAACAGTTAGAGTTTTTTTTTTGTACATCTACAGTAATTAGAAGAAAAGAAGTATGGAGTGAATGAGAATAATATGACCTTAAGCCTTATTACAGATGTATGTGAATGTTGAAAGGGAAAGATAATTAAATCTTGTAAAGTTTCGGCAATAAGACGAGGAGGATTTTTGAAGGTCACAAGGACTCGATGGGAAATACATAGAGGCGTTCGAGAATGCGGATTTCGGGACGAAATCCAAATAAGTGGGGGAGACTTGTAAGACCCGTATCCTGATTATAACATATACTTAAAATAAGAGTGTTAGAAATTATATGATCATTGGTAGTTATAAAGCTAAGAAAAACTTTAGTTACAATTTCATATGAAAATCAGCATTTTGTGTCGTTTTTAGAAAAATCATAATTAATTCTAGAAACATCGTTTGGACCTCAAACCAGTGCACAAAGTTTACAAATTGAGTCTAGTACAATTACCAAAAATAATAGTAAGCTTGAAAATGACATTATCTATGGTAAAAAATGTAATCTTTACTGATTAGTTCGGAATTGACAGATTAGATAGTCTGTTTTCAAAAATTCATAATAAATCATAGAAAAATCGTATAAATACATAAAATACATCCCTGGAAAGGTATTGAGATAAATTTCTGGAATATCAAATAAAAACGTGAATTTCATGGGTTTAAAGTCGGCTAAACCAGTCTTGAACAGACTGATTCTAGAAGGTATTAATTTCAACAAAGTTATATTATTAAAATCTTTTGTCAAAAGTGTCATGCCATTTTTTATTCAAGAATTCAAGTATAAATACCCCTCAAAACATCTCATAAACCACACAACTAAATCTCAATCCAATATATAGAGGTTTCTAAGCACTAGAGTGTAAGCAAGTGAGCGGAAGGAAGCTTAAAAGCCTAATGAAGGAGTTATAGATCTCGACGACTGGTCATAAGGTAACTACAAACCTTTCTATAGCTTAATTAGGTATTGTAAAATAGTTTTTGTTAATAAGTAGAATATTTAATAAGTATAGTATATGTTATATTATACTAATTTCTAACAATAGTAAACAAAAACCATAAAATGTCGTTATTATAACAAATCGTAATTTCCGAAAATAATACCGATTGATTTACTTACGAGGACGGTGACTAGGCCGATTACTTGGGATCTGGTTGTTGGATTTTCCGAAAGGCTAAAATGCTGAAAGGATCCTGCCACCCCATCTAATCTTCTACCTGGCCGTTCTTTACTTGATAAATCATGGAGTATCATGTTGGAATTATTGAAGGGTTTTATGATGCGACTATAATATAGTTAAGGATTAAGAAATGATAGATTTCTTATTGTGTTAACAGTTAAAGTTGAAAGGAAATATAAAGGCGAGAAAGATAAACGATATAATCAACTACAATCAGGTGAGTCTTCTCACTATACTATAGGTGATATTGCATGCGTAGGAAGGAAGATAGGTTAGGCTAAGGTGGTCTTACCTGTTATAATAATTGTATGAATTATTTCTATGTTAATGATTGTTTGTGGACGGAACGGGAACAGCCTGCGAGCCAATAGGCAGAACGGGAATAGCCTGCGAGTCATTAGACGGAACGGGAAAAGCCTGCGAGCGATAAGACGGAACGAGAACTGCTCGTGAGTCTTCAGGCGGAACAGGGATAGCCCGCGAGTCTCACAGACATATGAATGGTTATGATGTGTTCTATGTTGTGTGATGGATCGTATGGTATTTTGAGGAACTCACTAAGCTCCGTGCTTACCCTTTCCCTATGTAAACTACTGTTTCAGGTACATCAGGTACCATGGATGGCAAGGCGTGATGTGTATACACTATGCTGCTTCATTGGAGGACTGTTTTTGAATGGAAGTTCCGCTATCTTGTGATTTCATTAACTTTTGTTAATCTTGGGATGTTTTCATTAAACTTATAAGTTATGGAATTTTATGAAAATTAATTAAGTGACTTTTCTTATATTGAAGTTTTCGTTTAAAATTTTTTAAATTTACTCAAAAATTTTAGGATGTTACATCTTCAACATGTTTTTTTGGAAAAATACAAAAGCTCTCGTTCCTAAATCTGCAAGGAATTCTAAATACAAAAGCTCTCGTTCCGGAAACCTAAAACCGAAATCTAATTAATCAAATTCAAGAATTCTAAATTATTGAGAATCGAAGGCTAGCTCAACATTTAGGGCATCATCGCCAATTCCAGTACTGTGGTTTCGTGGTTTCAGTCTTCACAATGAGTGGCCATAAATCATCCATATCCAAACCATTATTCAACTAGAAAACTCGATGATAACAAGGAAATCGATGGGTTTATTTACATACCTTTATACAACGGTATAATCGGAAGATCTCAAACATTTTAGTGGTTGAGGATGAAAGATAATAAGTAACTGGAAGATTTAAACATTTATTTAATAAGATTGAATTCTCAAATACACGGTGGAAGATAGGTGGCTGTCTCAAAGCCACATCACCCATGTGACTCAGCTGCTAACTAGGAGGTGCAACCGGTATAACCGTTCGTGTTATATAAAAGGGACGCTTTTAACGTTCAAATGTAGACTTCATGCCCTCATAACGCAAAATAAAAACCTTAGAGATCAAATCGACCAACAAACAAGAGTTCATAGGGCTACAGTGTAATTTTGCCTATAATAAAAAGTGTCACTAAACCCAATAAGGCTGTAACAGCATAACCAAACAGTGTTACTAAAGGTCTTTAGTGACAGCGCTTTTAGTGACATTTTTTTTTCCGGCTGATTGCCTAGTAAACCTTTAATGACATTTTTTCGGTCTTTAATGATATTTTTTCTATGCCACTAAATATTAATTTATTTGTAGTATCCCGACCCCTCTTGATGTTGCAGCCTCATAATGGCGCTTTACTATATTACATTTACTAGACCTGACATTTTTTTACAGTAATCTGCTTATACATACATAATCCAAGGAGCCACGTTTACATGCACTCAAACGTATTATCTTTATGTCTTATACACACTAGATCATGGTCTCTAGTTAGATGTGTCTTTAACATCCACACTGCACTCAAACGCAGCGTGAGGGGTGGTTTTCTTTATCCGTGAAACACAACGCACATACATGATGCATAAATATTTTGTTTTTAATTTAAAAAATAAGAAATGATCATTTTCAATAGAAGAAATGTGAAAGAGATGACTATACAGTATACACTAAGGTCGTTAGAAAAAAAATTGGAGTTGAAAAATGATTACAACCCACGACGGTCCTAGAGTACAAGTTTTTAATGCTACGAGGCTAAGTATACGACACAAAGCCAGCTGGATTCATGATAAGAGGTGCGTGTGAAAGAGAGAAAGTGGGAAGAAGAAAATGGGGGACAAGGACGGATGACATCTTTGACTTTTAAATGCAAGCAATACGCGTTTTGGCTCTTTTTCTTTTGCATATCTTATTCTTATCATGATTTATACCATAAATAATATTTAATAAATCCCATTATACTTATTATGTTGTTAAGTTTTTACTGACCAAAACAGGAATACATAAAACAATCGGTTGATAAAATTGATTTTTCAAAATTATTATAGCTTTTTTCGAATATTATCAACTATTAATTGTGTTACAACTTAGTATTTGGTTTGTTTTGATGTCTCCTATGATTAAGTCTTTCGTATATCTTTTTATTAATATGGAGTTTTGTAGTAAGGTTTTGAGTGTTATTATAAGATTTTAGTTATTAAGAAAAACTCAAACTAAAAATAAAGAAATTCATTTGTACTCTCCTTTCTTTATTTTAACTACTGCATGCGTTGGTCTTCCTTTCCCTCTTTCTCTATTTTTTCTAATTCCTTCAAAAATTATATGGGAGAGATGTAATAGTATTATACCATTAGGCTGGGGGGAGTGGTGGCGAGCCATCCCCTCGCTAAACCAGCCACGCTGGTTTCTCTTGGCGAGTTCGTCGAAATATTGGCGAAGAATCCATCGGCGAAGGCGAAAGGCGAGGGTGGCGGTGTGGTTTGGCGAGGTCGGCGAGGCTTCAGCGAACATTTTTGGCGAGAGTTTGGCGAGGGTTTGGCGAGGCCACTCCCTCCAGCCTTAATGAATTTTAAAAACCTCTTTTCTTCAAGAGGTATTTGCCCATACTATCCCAATGTTGGTCTAATCCTGATCATCGATATCATATTGTGTCAAACTGTCAAAGTATTTGCTAAAACTCATATTGTGTCAACTGTCAAAGTATTTGCTAAAACTCATTAATTGCTTACAAGACAAAAGTTAGTTGTATAATATTGCAAGTCTTCAATAACTAAAAAGCATCAATATTTTTTGTTCATAATGTTAATATATTCTTTGTTTTTGAATCGTACATCGCTGTAATTAATCGTACATTATTGTAAGGGTTGTGTTATATGTACCCCCAACACACACATTCATGGGGTACAAAAACCCTTAATTGTGATTATGCAACATCAAAAGTGATAGAAAATTAGATTCCTTCATCCATGAAAGAATCTCAAACTGAATTAAATCAAAGTTTTTTTAAATATTTTTGATGTTGTGAATCTTGATTCTTCAATCCAGTTGAGGTTGTATTTTTTTTTGAACGGCAAGGCAATATAAAATAACATAAAAAACAAAGCTCCAACGGGAAGCTGGAGCAAATACAAAGTCTAAAAATACAACATGGGAAGAAAATGTACCAACAGAAACCACAACCCAAAAATAGCAACATACTTAGCAAAACTAACAACACCAAACAATAACAGATAAAAAATGGAACAACAAAAGCTCCAAAACAGCACCAAATAATAGACGAAACGAAGAGATGAATGCAACTTGAACCATAAAACCAGAAACCGGCAGCACCAAAAAAAAGTGAGTAGCCAAACTCCAAGTTTCCGCCAGGGGTAAATTCGTCCGAAAAACTCAATTTTGTAGCAGCAACGATGACTTTTGCACAGCAAGGGAATAAGTGCGTGCAGCAGGGAAAACTAGACTTCATAAGAATAAACCCACCACCAATCAAGAAGAATCATCCATAGAACAAAACCTCCAGAGGGGTAAAAACGGCACATGCAGGGAAACTTCAGAAAAACTTCAGCTTTTCGGTATGAAAAAATTCGGGTAAAAACGTCTGAACCAAGAAGCAGCAGCAAACCAAGGACAGCAGCAGATCTCGAGAAATATATGCACCAAAAATTGAATCGCCAAGCCAAGGAAGGTTTTATCGCCAATCTAAATCACGAGTTGATTACATAATGACCGAGAGCCTCTACTGTTGAGCGTACCACAAGAACTCAAACACTATTTGCAAATGTAATATAAAGCATCTAGAAGAAGAAAAGAAAAGGAACACACAAGCCAAGTTAACCCCCCCCCACCCCCAATTTGAGAAACACGAAAAGAAGATACACGAAAGGAAGCCATAAGTTGTAGCCAAAGAACCTAAATAACATCTACCCTTTAGATCAAGAAAAAAGACACACACGCCAAAACACACACCCACATTAGACTACAGCTCGGCTAGCACCAAAACGCCAAGAAACCTTTGAAAGAACCCAAGTTTTGCCCCTACAATTTACTGCCCAAAGATTGCCAATCAGATGTTAAGAACTAAAATCACCACCTGTTTGTATGAACAAAATTGAAATCTATGTCAGACACTCACTCCCTCAAACTATACACTCACCCCCTCCATCTATAAGGAACCAGAACTAAACGGGGAACAAACCCAGGAAAACCAGTCAATTTTATCCATTTTTCCTCTATATCTGGCCCAATTAAAAATATTGAGCTGAATCTCGTCCACCACCACTGTGGGATTCTTTTTCCTCTTCCGAAAAATTACCTCATTTCTCGCTTTTCGGATATTCCAGCATGTAGCTTGAAAAACTGCTTGAATGAATGTTTTTTGTCTCAGATTTTTGCATAGTTTTTCCAAAGAATTGACCATCCCCGCGATATTGTGTTGGATCTACATTCTAAAACCACACCAGTTGAGAATCCACGACCATATGACAAAAGCAAACTCACAATCGATGAAAACGTGGTCAATCGATTCTTCTTCCTTATTACAAAGAGGACATTTTACATCTTCGACGTTGATTCCCCTTTTCTTTTGAGATTTCCAAGTAGTGGGATTCTATTTTGCATCATTTTCCTGGAGAAACAATTTATCCTGATAGGAACCCACGCATTCCACTTAATTAGATTTGGAATCTTATCTTTGTTTGCTAAATTTATAGCTTTTCTCAAGGAACTCACTGTAAATCGTCCATTAGGTTCAAGAATCCAACCCCATTTGTCACTTGCCACTGAGAACGAGTAGTTGGGTAATATTTCCAATAATTCTTGAAATTCTTTTTGTTCAGAAGCTGATTTCCGATCCTTCTTCCAATTCCAAACTATTTGCGAATTTCCTTCCATTTGGCTTATGACTCTTTCATCTACAAGACAATTTTTATTAACTTCCAGATTATGTAATCTCGGAAATCTGTTTTTTAGCGGACAATTCCCCAACCATCTGTCTTTCCAAAATCTTGTTTTATTTCCTTTACCCACTTTTCGCTCAAATAAATCTCTCAAACTAAGCCCCATCTCAAGCAAATCTTCTTCAATCATAGCCACCTTTCCCCAAGTACTTTTGAATGATCTTTTCGCCAGTGCACTATCATCTTGCCCATGATACTTATGTATACTTTGAAACATCTCCGACCAAATCGACGCTTCATCATTATAAATTCTCCACCACCATTATAAATTCGCTAATAAGCTGATATTAAACTCGTTAAGCCCGACAACACCAAGGCCGCCCATTTCCTACGGAGTTGTGACTTTATCCCAGGTAACCCAATGTATGCATTTTTTTATCAGGAAGACCTTTCCAAAGGAAGTTTCTCCTTATTTTTTCAAGCTCATCAAGGACTTTCTTTGGTGCTCTAAAGATCGATAGGTAATATGTTGGAAGACTGCTAAGAACACTTTTGATTAAAGTGAGCTGACCCCGAACGAAAGGGTCCTTTTTTTCCAATCATTGAGCTTAGATTTGAAGCGATCAATAATAGGATTCCATTTTTTTCAAAGTTTCATGTTTGCTCCAATTGGTAATCCTAGGTATATAAATGGAAATTTCGCTTCTTCGCAACCCAAATGATTGGCTAATCTTGAGACCTAAGAATCTTTTACCCCAATGCCAAACACTTTGCTTTTTGTGAAGTTTACCTTGAGCCTCGAAGCTAAATGAAAGCATCTTAATATTCTTTTCAAATTTAAAAAATTTACCGAAGACCAATCCCCCACGAACATAATGTCGTCTGCATACATTAGATGTGATAATATCGGCCCATTGTTTGGGAGTTGCTAACCGTGATAAATATATTTTTCTCTAGCTTTCTCCATTACCACATGCACGCCTTCCATTGCAATTATAAACAAGAAAGGTGAGAGTGGATCACCTTGTCTAACACCTCTCTTGATGTTGAATTCGCTAGTAGGTGCACCATTGACCAACACCGAGCTTCTACATGATTTAAGACAGCCCGCGATCCAGTTCCTCCATTTATGCCCAAAATTCATTTGTTTCAAGACCATGTCCAAGTACCCCCAATCCAATGTATCAAACGCTTTTTCTAGATCAACTTTAAATAGTAGCGATTCCAGTTTTGTTTTTTTGGCCCATGAGATTACTTCATTGATTATAAAAGGTCCATCAAGAATACTTCTTCCATCGAGATACGCTGATTGATTGTTGCTTACAACCTTATGAAGTTCCTTTTTTAGCCTTCCCGCCAGAATTTTGGACAAAATTTTAGCCAAACACCCAATTAAACTAATGGGCCGATAGTCTTTAAGAGAGGAAGGATCTCTAATTTTTGGGATAAGAGAAATGAACGATGCGTTGCATCCATTAGAAATAATGCCCGTCTTCTCAAATTTCTTGACAACCTTGAAGAGATCATCTTTAATAAATCCCAAAATTCTCTTAAGAACTTAAATGTAAAACCATCTGGACCCGGCGCTTTTTCCGACGAGCAGGACCAAATTGCAGATTTAATTTCCTCAAGAGTAAAATCAACTTCGTTTGCCGCTTTGTCTTCATCTGAAATCTTTTTAAATTTATCACTAATGATGATGTTGTATGCTTGATTTTTTTAATGTAATTGGTTTCTGTTGCTTTTGAATAATTGTATTGCAATCTTGATTCAACTGTTGTTGAATGATGCCATTGTTGTTGAATATTGTTGATTGATGATGTTGCAACTTTGATTCCATTATATATATTGGATTGCCATTGTTCTTGAATTATGATAAAAAATAATTGTTTTTGGTAATGTAGGATGATATTTTGTTGATTTCACCATCAATCATGTTATTGTTGACGATGATGATTCTGACAATGGAAAATAAGCCGACATGTCATTACCAAAGGCACCTAAAAGAAAATGGGCACGTCCACGACCAAAAGCAAAATGTTGGATCATATTTGAGGAGGTTTGGCATGATGATGATGATGATGAAGTCAAAACTAAACATGGTAAATGTAAGTTTGCCAAAGTGTCTTTAAAGCTGATGTGAACAAAAATGGAACCTCTATTTTAAATAAACATGCTCGTAAATGCCAAAAAATCCAAAAAACGTAAAAGGGCTAATCACTTTGCAATTTAAAAAACAAGCTTGTGGAAAGGATACTAGTGTCACATTGGAAACATGACGATGTTAGGATTAAGAAAGCTTTACTTAACCTATTTTTGTAAGTGAACATTCGTTTAAGTTTGTAGAGAATGAAGCTTTTATTGAGTACACAAATGCTCTTAACAAGAAAGTTACTATACCATCTAGGCATAAACTTAGTCTTGATGGTTCTAATTTTTTGTTGAAGAAAAAAACAAATCATTTACTTATTTTAGTAATCTAAGTAACATAATACACTTGACTACCGATACTTGGATATTCTATAATCAAAAAGTGAAATATATGCTGCTAATAGGTCACTTTATTGATGATAATTTGGCAATACACAAAAGAATTTTAAACTTTAGACCCATAGAAAGTCACAAGGGGGAAGATGTGACTCGTTTGCTATTGCATTGTAGATGGGGGATCAAGAACATGATGATAATGACGGTCAACAATGTCACTTTGAATGATAAGGCAATAAAATTTATCATTAAAAAATTTTCCAACATGTATGAAAGGTGGAAAACATTTCTAAATTAGGTGTATGACTCATATTTTGAACCTAATTGTCAAATATCGGCTAAAAGAACACAATTACCATGTTGATGTTAAAAAGTCGTAAGGTACATTAGAAACTCAACCACTATAATTTCAAAGTTTAAAAGTGAATGAAAGAATGCGGTTTAGAAAAGAATAAATTATCGGTTGATGATTGTCTAATGCGATGGAATTCTACGTATGAGATGTTGAAGACCACATTCGACTTAAAAGAGGCGTTTGACATGTATGTACTTCAAGGTAAAATGCTTTTATTTTTTAAATATCGATGTTTTTGTTTTTTTTATATAAAAAGTGCAGCT
This sequence comes from Cichorium intybus, assembly GCA_023525715.1. NCBI lineage: Eukaryota > Viridiplantae > Streptophyta > Magnoliopsida > Asterales > Asteraceae > Cichorium > Cichorium intybus. The sequence goes on along the minus strand of CM042012.1, from coordinate 42,936,532 downwards.
TTTTAAAAGAGTGTTGCTTTTTATTAAAAAAAAAAGTGCCGCTTTTTTTTATAAAGAAACGTGCTATTTTTGCGCTAAAATGTGTTATTTTTGTGTTGTAACGAGTTTTTTTATATACAAACCTGATGTTTTTTCATTTACAGTGTTGTTATTTATAAAAACTTGCAATTTTTTTCATATAACGTGCTGTTTTTTATTTGTAGGTACTCCTTTCTCACGGGTTCTTGGTAGAGTCCCGAAACGTACAAATTTCAAGGTCACTGAACATATCATACACTTTATTGAAAAGTTTAAACAAAAAAAGAGTATGTTGGCTTCATCAAAACCATTGATCCATACTTTTTTATGAGAAAGCTTTGATGTTGAGAAACATCTACGAGACTGTTCAACAAAAGCGAGAATTTGCTACATAATTCCAAAATTACAAGAGAAATACGAAAAATATTGGGGTTCATTTGACAAATTTGACAATTACATGTATTTCGACGTATTGTTGGACCTACAATTTAAGTCAACATTTTTGTCACATGTCTTTAAAAATATTCTCGAAAACATGGTATCAGAAGGAATCCGATTATCGACATCGACCATACAATTGACCGTGATGTCTGTGTTTCATGAGGTCGTGAAAATGATGGAGAATTTATTTACAATCTTAAAAGTAAAATATGAAAATATTGGATCGTTGATTGTATGATAAAAGGTAATTTCTAAAACTATATTACGTTAACGTATAAAGTAATTGACTTATAATTTTAAAATCGTTTGTTGGTAGACATTTTATCCATACAAGTATCAATGTTAGCATCTGAATCCGCATTTAGCACTTACAGTCGAGCTTTAGATGAGTATCGAACGTGTTTGACAACAACGATTATGGAATCGTTGATGTGTATCCAAGATTGGAAACGAAAATCACATAAACTCATAGTAGATGATTTTGAAGATATATTAAAGGATGATGAAATAGCGTTATCTGTTAACTTTAAATCTTCCTAATATTTATTGTTCTATTTGTTAGAAGTTATACATGCTAACTACATTTTTTTGTTAATTTTATAGTGATATAAGAGGCGTTAGAAGAACACGATGACAAAGAAAAAAGAAAAAAACGGGTTGATGTTTAAATTTTGTTTTGATAAATTGTTTGTTTTTTATGGTTGAAAAGCTTGAAATGAATTTGGTATTTTGGTTTGCAAATTTGAAGTTTAGTGTATTTTCCTTTCGGATTCATTAATATAGTTTCTTTCTGTTAGTTACTATTTGTTTCTTTTACTGTTTTAATGGGCTGAAAATCAATTCAACAGGCTGAAAATGACATAAAGGGCTGGGAAATGTCTTAATAGGTTGAAAAGTGACTTAATGAGATTGCAAAATGACTTAATAAGCTTTGAATGCCTGAAAATGCACTTAATAGGGAAAACCCAATTTTGAAACCGGTTAACCGGAACATATCTACATGCATTTGGCCAGGTTCCCGGTCTAGGTCGGTCCGAGTTAGACCCGACGATCACCCTTAGCCAAACCATTATCCGTTGCCAAAATCCATGTGTTTTTCTAGAAGAATAGAATGCATTAACAAAAAAACCCATCAAGGTGCTAGGCTAAAGGAAATTATGAGTTCATAACATTAATCAGGACTATAAGTCAACCTACCCAGTCAACTCTAAATTTGTTACTCCTATTTGTAACCCAAAGTAAAGATCGTAAGACAATGAAATTAAACATTAACATTTTTTGGGTTTAACCGTTCCAAAAAGTGACTCATTTTGAATCTACAAAATGGCCTCAAGTATAGTTAAGATGAAAGCTTGAAAACACTTTCTTTGCAATGCAGTGAAAGTAAGTTGATTCTCCCATATCTTGAAATTATTGTAGTTAGTAACATTTGGCATTACAATTTCCCACTATCAAGCCAGTTGAGACCAAATCTCTACTCACCACTATATCAATAATATATCGTATCCATTTAGCTAAAAGCGTTCCAATTATTTTATATTGGGAACCGATAAGACTAATCGGACGATAATAGAATAATATTCAAATCTTGAATTTTAGGTAAAAATGCGACAAAATGTGGTTACAACTACCAAAATGATACTTGAACATTGGGATTCTAATATTGAAACCACTATATCTTCATTAAGGATCTCTCAATACCATGTAATGAGTTTAAAAGGTGAATCCATCCGGTCATAGGGATTTGTTGTTACCACAATCCAACACTGCTTGCTATATTTCTTCTATATAAAATGTTGTTTCAATATTACCTGCTTTTTCATGTGATGAGATGTTTGGAAACAAAGTATTTATAATAGGACACATCCTTTTAAAAGGGCTGATATATAAAGCAAAGTGCTTTATAATTCACGTTTAACATGTGTAGGCTTTATAATCTATTTGCCATCAACCTTGATTCCTCAGATGTCATATTGTCTTCGTTCCTATTCAATGTTGCTTGATTTGTATTTTCACCACACTTATTGCCCCAACAAACCTTATCCTTTTGAGTTAAGTCCATACAATCCACCCAATCAACGTGCAACTATTTCACATACAGTAGACGATCTTCAACATCCCAAAATATAGCCATGCATTCCTTAATCATATGATCAAAGTCGTTATTTTTAGTTTTTAACAACTTTAAAGCAACATCGACACATTTTCTTTCAAAAATCCAAGCACGAATGTGTGTTTTTAGAATTTGATTTTTTGACATCATCAAAGCCTTGTACAAGTACCCATGAATGAAAAAACGAAATGGTGTTGGGTTATAGTCGGTAAACACATCCTTTACAAGGATTGGTCTATGATCTAATAGATGTTGAATAAGCATAGTCTCTGATAAGTGCGGGTAAGCATAAAAAGTCCCTTTGAAATAAGAAATCGTTCGAATTTACTCAACTTTGATGCTTTTTCATTCAAATATGTGAAATTGTAGCCACCAAGAGAAATTTCTACCAATTATGGTTGAAGAATAAAATAATTAAATTGATCGACTAAGTTTTGTGAGAACATCGATCCAAGACATTCACTTGTAGTTTTTGCAACATTAAAATCACCCATTAACGCCACTTCCCCATCCTATCTATATATCAGCATCGTAAGATTTAAACACAAACTTTTATTTCCCATCATCTTGAGATGCATATATATTCATAAAAATCACTTTCATTTTATCATCCATCCACATAACATTAATGTCAACAAAATGATTTCCACATTCAATTTCATGTCTTTGCAATTTGAGAGGATCCATATACATAAAATTTTGCCTGACTAGACTCTAGAACAACCACATGCATAATCATAGTACATATATATACCTCACATCTCATGAACAAAATGCAAATTCGTTCGGCTGGTAACACCCTAAAACATTAACAGGTTAAAAGATGTGGTTGTTATAAATTCATGACATTTAGTCATGAGTTTATAAAATTATGGTTTAACAAAAACCCTTGTTTTGAAAGTAATACACAACTTTGGGGTGACAACTTACATATCAAACGACCATATTATAAAATACCAAATGTCATGTCCCACTTTTATGACTTTCAAAAATCCTATTCTAGTAATTGTCACTTCTAATTTACTTACAAAATGTCTTACTAGCACACTAATCGAGGACAATTTTGAACATTTGTTGTTGATTGGATTTGGTATTGACTTCAGTATTTAAAATCTGTTTAAAACATGGTGTTTGGCAAGCTGGAGTTTCCGGAGAAGGGGACATACTATCAGTTAGGACTCCTCGCTAGCACACTAATCGAGGTAAGTAACTTAATGATTTTGGTGTATAAACTTGGTGTCAAAGAATTTACATCTATTCAGAAACTACAAGTGTGGATATACTTATGTTGGTGAAAAGTGGGGAGTACCTTGACAACATCAATTTCGTTGTAGTTCTAATATGTAGTCATTGATACTTCCTTCTTCCAACCGTTGTTGATCCAATGCCACTATCAATTTCGTTGCTAGCTTCAACATAAATTAGGAAAAAACGAAAATCGTTAAAGTTATGACTGAACAAATAGATTTTTGCAAATAGGTTATATACCAACTAAGATTAAATTGAAAACGAAATCAATGATGAAGCCATAAAAGATTTGAAATCCATGTTTTTTAAGTAGAAACTTGCATTGAAATGGATCCATCTCGTTGCTAAGTTGGGTTGTACACAAGCAAGTTATTGATGTTGAAACCTGGAAACCAAATACCTTTAGATTTATGAATTCCCAATAGATAGATACACACCAAAAATAGGAAGCTAACTCACTTGCTCGATTCTTCCTTGGACTCTCTCTTGGTGGCCGGTGCAGTAACACCACACAATAAATATTAAAATAGGCAGTAAGAGAAAGGAAAACAAATCAAAATGATATTTTAGCCTTTTCAAATCTGTCAGGACCAAATACACGAAAAATTCTTGATTTTGTACATCTCATGCAAGTTAGAAACTTTTTGGACCATATCAACATTTTTTAACAAAGCACACAAACTAATCTTGCAATTTATCTTACAATATATATATATATATATATATATATATATATATATATATATATATATATATATATATATATATATATATATATATATATATATATATATCAACGATACAATATCTGTAAATATATCATTATTCATTTGATATATTTTATCAAATCAAAGTAATAAATACATATCAACATTTTTTTAACAAAGCACACAAACTAATCTTGCAATTTATCTTTATATATATATATATATATATATATATATATATATATATATATATATATATATATATATATATATATATATATATATATATATATATATATATATATATATATATCAACGATACAATTTCTGTAAATATATCATTATTCATTTGATCCTAACTCTTATATAAATAACTATATATATATATATATATATATATATATATATATATATATATATATATATATATATATATATATATATATATATATATATATATATATATATATATATATATATATATATATATATATATATATATATATATATATATATATATATATATATATATATCAACGATACAATATCTGTAAATATATCATTATTCATTTGATATATTTTATCAAATCAAAGTAATAAAAAAAACAAAGCCTAACTCTTATATAAAATGCCAATGACCCCCAGCCTAGCTGGGTAGAGGCATGAGGTTATATACCCATGTGGGGCAAGGTCCCGGGTTCGATCCCGGTTCTGAGCTCTTGTGGGGGATTTTCCTTGGAGGGGTGTGGTTCGAGTCTTTGAAGTGTCAAACAATGAGGGACGGTTGAAAACCCGTCACAAAGCTCGAATCCAACGCCGTTTCTAAATAAAAAAAAAAAATCCCTTAAATCAGTTTAAATACCGTATGAAATACAACATAAGACCTGTTCTAGTAGATCTTGGAAGGTTGCTCAATTATCTCGATATTCACGATAAATTTAAGGGTATTTGGCAAACACCTCTCCGCCCATAAATACGTCGATTTCTCCAATAAACTCCGCAGGCTGCCAATTTTCAACCTCACAAGTTTTCAAAGATTCGGATCTCTCAAGTATTCAACATAATCGCCGGTTGAAGAAAGCGACGTTCGATCGGCTGGTTTTGGCGTTTGATTGAAGCAAATCGAACAATTGTTTGATCTAATATCACCATGAATCGTTTGTCTTCGCGTACCACTCAAAGGATTTTCTCGATTGTTTCATCTAAGAGCTAGATAGATCCTCTGCCATCGCTTATCAATTCGAGGTTTTTCATAACTGGATTTACTTGAAGATCGACGGAGGGTTTTTTGTTCAAATCAGCAGAAAAGAAGGAGACGTTTTTAATTTGGTTATTTTGATCTGACGGCAGCTCAGAGATTGAATACAGGTACTGAAAGAACACATAAGTATTGTAATTTCCAGTGTTTTTAGGTTTATTCTGAACGAAAGAAGAGGATATGCTGTTGTCTGATCGATGCACATAACCATCTGATGGACCTCCAGTGATTAGATCTAATACGTGTCTTGGTCTTCGGATTTATTTACCGAAGATGCGTCGTTTACTTGATGAGTCGATGAACCGGAGAACCTAAAGATGTGCGTTACGATCTAAATCTCCTAACATAAAAAGCAGCTAAGGGGATTCCCGACGGAACGCTTGTTCCTACATAGGGCACAGATCCACGAAGAACTGCATAAAGTTTTGATTTTGCCTCATAATTGGACGTTTCACTACATGTTCGTAGAAGGATCTGACCCGTCGAATCGTGTTTTGAGGATCGGATTAAAAAAACTTCTACTCCTCTGGATTTCTGGGCCAGACTCCCAGATCTATAAAGAACTTAACGGATGGTTATAATCATACATAAAAAAAATCGTTCTCTATCATCCATTAACGAATCAACTTCTTTGCTTCTCCTTCACCATATGGTTTCCAGACCTAATTATATTCAAACCTTCTCAAAATCTTCATGGGACATATCGCACATGAACAGATCTCGGAAGAACTGAATGAAGGATTTACTTTCTAACTTCACTTCTGGAGTTCCGATAATGTTCCTGATGCATCTTCAAATACCTATAATAAATCTGGTCAATAATCAATACTACTCACAACCACCCCCTTTAGACACCATGATTAAAGCTGAAGTAGTAATTTTGCATATGTGGGTCCTTGATGTTGGGTAGATTGATTTGTTCTGAATAATATCTTGTGACTTATAACAAGGTTGAATCTTGTTTAATAACAACAAGTCGTCTCCATGTAACAGAAGTTGATACAATGGACCTGGAACTTGTAAAGTTTATCAACTCAGATCTGACCTGGAATGCTGTTAAAAAGGGCCATAGGAGCATGATGAGGCGCCCAAGGAGACCTGCAACAAAAACTTCAGACTTTGGTTTTGGTTCATGCAATAAAATGCAGCAATCAGTAGCTTTTGATTATGAAAAGGTACTTATTTACTTCTAGATCATTATATTCTTGAATAAACATCATAAATTTGACTCTTGTTTTATCTTATTGGCAGTCTGGTGTAGCCATTCTTGGTCAACACTTTGGTGATGAAGTTCTTGATGTCCCTATAAAGAAAAGAATTCTCATGCTTCAATCTCCATCCCTCAGCAATGAACGGGCTCCTCGGTCAGCTCAACCTCACCTGCCCGCCTCCCATCATGAAGAATCCGATCTGCCCGTGGGCAGTAAACAAAACGAATCAAAACCAAAGAAAGAGGTTCCTGATCATAATGACTTTTCTGGTATAGAACTTCTTGCTGCTGCTGCATGTCATACATCTGTTTATGAAGAACACACAACACCAAGAGTTGAACTTGAATCATACGTAAAAGACGATATCGCCCTTATAGAATCAGACGATTCATCAGTTCAAGATGCAAACGATAAAAGGGCTGTTCCTTCAAAAGATGTACGATTACATTGGGACTTGAATACAGTCATGGACGAATGGGAAGAACCGTGTTGTGATATTCTTGTTGACCCTCATTCCGAAAAAGGGTATTCAAAAGACGAGTTACAAAAAGCTGAAAAGAATTTAAATTATGAAACTACAAATTCTCAAGTTACAGGATCATGTGATCAAGAACAGGTTAAATCTGTTTCTGAAGTGGTACAAGGTGGATGTAATAATGATGACAAAGTTACTTCAGAAGATCGACTTAGTGATTGTTGTGGTTCAAATACAACCGAAAAAGTTAAACCAGGTTATGATTCTCCTGTTGAAGATGGTGAATTAAGAGACACGTGGCAGAAGAATGAAGTGGAAGAAATGGAGTGTGTGGATTATGAGTCAGATAATATATATGAAGATAACTTTGATACTATTGAATCGGTTAACAATGAAGTCATTGAAGCAACAAGTGAAGTACCCGTCAATGAAATCGAACAACATGACAAAACAAAGCTTCCGGAACATTCTCAAAGTGTTGTATCAGAAGAAAAGGTGATCAAGAATGATTCTTGCATACATAGGAGCAGGTAATTTTTGTGATTATGTTTTTTTTTTTGTTAACAAATCTTGTATTTTTCTATCTTCTAACGTTGTTTCTTGAATGTAGATCTGAGAATCTTCAAGATTCTTATTCGAGAGGTAAGAGGGAATTTGGTCAAGAAAAGTCAACGGGAAGGGACGGATCATCTTACCATGGTTGGGATTCAAGAAACACTCAAAGGTACCAGTCTAGGTCAAAACATGTTATTGGAAGTTCAAGAAATAGTCAACCTATAAACTATAATCCACGTGGCAGTTACAAGAGTTTCAACACAAGGCCAGAAAGAAATGAATCTTATAGTATTCATAGGGGAAATAATACCCGTGAAAGATTTAAAAGTGGATTAGGGTTTCATTTATCAAGAAGAGAAGACTACAATAATCATGACACGTGTCATTCAGAAAGAAAAGTCTCTTCCTTTTCTTCAAATTTCAACCGTGGGGCCTATTTATTGCGGAGAAGATCGCGGTCAAGGTCTCGGTCAGAGTCACCGATCGCGTGGCATTTTCAGAAAAAAAGTAAAGTGGATACAAAAAGGGAAAGTCCGGATAAAGATAAATGCAATATGAATGGTGAATCTAGAGAGAAATATAATAATCTTGGAAGATTGAATTTGAAGTCAAGTGATCATTTTTGCCCGAAAAGATTCAATGGTTCAAGTAGGTTCGAGGGTAATGATGACAAGTATGGAACGATGAACGGAGGGCGTTTTCGGTATTATAATAAAGATAATGGCTTTAGATACGCGCGTAATGAAAATAGGTACTTTAAAGATCCGGTTGTAAGGGATGCTTAGGGGATTATTAGTTGGTACATAAGAGTTTTTTTTTTAATTGTTGATCCCCTTGTTTTCTTTGCTATAACTTTCTTTTTTTGAGTACAACTTGGTAGGGGTATTTAGGTCAAATTTTCGTTTTGTCCGAGTGAGTTCTTGTTCTTTTTGGGGTTGATATACCATTGTAATATGTGAAATTGAACAGATTAATCACACAAGGCAGAACTTCATTTTCTCAACATATTTCTGTTTTTTTTTTCTATTAATAAATAAATTATTCTAACTTCAATTCCAGCATTATGGATTATTATTTGGGTTAGAATTGTCTACTTTTCTGCATGCTTAATGGTGAATCAGTGGAATGCTTACAACACAGAAAGTAAAAGGTATGTTTCATTGTATTTTATATATTTTTTTTCTTTAAATTGTGTGCTTAAAGGAACATTTTTTTCACCAATTAAAGCTAATGGACTGAAAATGCAAATTTTTTGACAACCCAGATGAGCAAATTGCTGCAACATTTTGCCTCATTTTCTTGGGCCCACTTACTAGAACTCCAATGTTTGAACCTTCACTTTCTTTAAGTATCTCTGCAATTACATAACATGAAAGTAAATTTTTAGCCTTTATATATTATAAAAAGTAAATTACATTTTTGGTCCTTGAGTATAGTTGTTTTTTGTTTGGGTCCCGAAAAGCTTTTTCTTTTATCGTTTTTGGTCCTTATTTGAGGTTCTTGTAACGTTTTTGGTCTCTGTTCCAAGTAAAATGACTTTATTTTGGTGCTAAATTTGCAAAAACAAGCCATACTTGGGACCAAAAAAAGTCATTTTATTTGGAAGAGAGACCAAAAATGTTACATGAATCTACAGAATAAGGACCGAAATTGTAAGAGAATTTTTTGGGACCAAAAATGTTACGAGAATATCAATTAAGGACCAAAAATGAAAGAGGATCTTTTGGGACCAAATTTGAGAAACAGCTATATCCAGTGACTAAAAATAGTAATTTTACTTGGAAAAAGGGCCAAAAGCCTTGCAAAAATCTCTTTACCAAAATTGAAAGAGAATCTTTTGGTACCAAATTTGAAAAAATCAGCTATATCCGGTGACTAAAAATAGTAATTTTACTTGGAAAAGGGGCCAAAAGCATTACAAAAATCTTAAATAAGGAACAAAATTGCAAGAGAAAAGCTTTGGAGACTAAATTTGCAAAAACCAGCTATTAGGGACCAAACATAGTCATTTTAAAAAAGTTACAATAATCTCAATTAGTGACCAAAATTGCAAGATGGGACCAACATTGAAAAAATCAACTTTACTCAATAGACCAAAAATGTAATTTACTCAATTATAAATCGAGTCAATGATAATTTGAGGGAAAATTTCTTACTCTTAAAATCCGGTCTTTCTCCATATTTAACATCAGTAGACCCCACAAAAGATTCATAAGGAAGACTTCTCATCTCTCTATCCGCATTATAATACCAAGAACTCAACCCGGGAGACGCCAAAGGCGTGGGCAAATCCGTCATTTGCACCTGCCCCATTTCTTTCAAATTCCTTTTCTTGTTCCACAAGAAAGCTATAGATACAGTCACACCTATAGCCGTACATACAAACACCATACTAAAAACCGACCTCAAAGAATACGAATATATCATATTCGTACCCCGATCAATCGGGTATATATAAAACCTTGTAAAAACAGCAATAAACACAAGTGAAATGACAAAAGAGAAAACAATTATTATCCCCAAAAAAATCCAGTTATTTCTGCCTAAAATTGGAGAAATTGGTGCATCAAGGGAATTGGGTTTGAACCATATTGTTTTGTAAAGGTGTTGTTCTTCTGTTGTGTGGCCTATTTCTTGTGTTATGTAAGGGCGGATTTGTAATTTTAAGCGGGATATGTCGAGGGTAGTACCGGAAATAGGGAGGATAAGGTCTAGCATGGCAAGATGTGATGATTTTTTGAAAGATGGAATAAGGAGAATTTCTGGTGTGTTGTTGTTGTTGTTGGGGTTGTTTGCCATGTGAAGAAGCTCACGAATTATGGAGATAAATGGTGTAATTCCGCTTCCGCCACTGAACATTACGAGCTTGTCGTACCTGTATTTTACATTTACAGGGTTAAATGTGAAAAATAGCAACGTACTTTTGTTTCTTTGTTTATAATACAATACTATTTTCATTTTTGACATGTTACGAAATTGTACTTTAAAATTTTGGTAAATTACAAGAAACCCACTATTGTGGGCAGTTTCGCGATTTAACTACTGATATTGTATTTTATCTGACTAAACCACACGGTTTAACTATTGATATTGTATTTTATTTGATTAACCCATTAAAGTTTTAGACGTTTTTTTTCCAAATTAACCATTTTGATCTATAATATTAGGTTTCACCGGTTATTTTGCTTATGTGCCATTTTAAAAAGACATGTCAATTATGATTAGCGAAAATTACAAAAAAAATGTATTGTATGTTGGACAGTTTTACGGTTTAACCACTAATACAATATTGTGCAAAAAAATGCACTATAAGCAAAATGAAAGCATAATATGATATAACAAGTCAAAATTGTTAATTTGAAATTTCTATGGTTTGTTCAAAAAAATTAACAAAATTGTCTAATACATAACGTTTTTCTTGTACAAAAAGCAATCTCGACTAACGATTGGGTAGATTATAAATACATGTTGTATTTGGTTAGATGTATCAAAGTACAAGGTCCTAATGAGAAGAAAAATTGTAAGAAAAATGTTTGTATTAGAAAGAAGTGAAAGTAAGATGCTATAATAAACAAGGCTTACTGATGAAAATTGATTGATGAAGGTCCATACGGTCCTTCCACCGAGACTTGAAGATGGTCAACCGGTGAAGGAAGTGAGAGCTCTTCGTACAATTTTCGTGACCAACTTCCTTCACTTTTTATAACAACACTTATCTTCTCATCATCCAAATTACTACTCGAAGTTACACTAAATGGATGCCATTGATGTTTTGATATACTAGGTACATTTACAAAAATCAAACTCGTCGGATTATATTCAAGCCCTACAAACAAAAAACCCGATGACATCAACCCATATATTAAAAACCCCATAAATTTTCACAAATTACCTCGGGTTTTCGAGAAATTTAACTCAACAACTTGGCACGGTAAAACTCGAGCCGAAACCAAACGAACTTTTTGTTGCGATTGCAAGAACCGTACGACCCGATCTATCAGAAAAAGGTAAAAACCCGGGAGAGTGATCCAAATATAAGAAAATCCAACATGTAGTATAAAAAACACCACAAAAAGAATATATAAATGATGGGTGTAAAAAAAGAGTTCAAATATATTTCTCCTTATACGTGAAATACTCGTTAACCAAATGGCAATTCCCGTAATTAAACCCACTTCTCCCGCCACATTCGAGATTCCAATTTTCTCCCATTTCATCATCTGCATTAACACATCGATTTTTAATTATTTATTAATTAATCTTAGGTTTTATAATTATGATGGTTTCGGTTAGGGTAATATTTTCATACTTGTGTAATTTGGCGTGTTTTACCCCAAAAAATGGTGTAACATAAACCATGAGCAGTGAAGAACACCATCGTAAGATTTCCAATCCATATATGATACTTTATGGTGGATTCTGACGTGAGACCAAGTAGCCGGAGCACCGGCGACCCTCTGGTCACCGGGAAAAACAAGAGAGATAAACATATGTTTCCGATAAGCCCCAGCATTAACGCGATGCTGTCTAATTTCACTTCCCACCTGTTAATTTTTACAAATTATCACACAATAAAGATAAAGATCCAACTATAGACGTATAAGTTAATTTGGGAAAAGTTGCTTACAGTTTTTCGCGCATTCTTGATGCTGATTGGGTAGTAATGGTGGCAAACATGGCGTGTATGTAAGCCGAAAAAGACCAAATTAAAAGTGTAACAAACATGCAGAGAAACATAAATTCCGTCCAATTAATGATCCCAAGAGGACCTCTTATAATTGCTGGTTGTTCTTGTACTTGTTCCCATGTGTTTTTGGGTTTATTTTGATGTTGGGGATGTTTGTTTTCTAGGTGAAGGTATATACATGACATGATTGCGATCAAGAGGATTGGGGATGTGTAAATTAGAATATTTCCTCCTGAAAATATGAGATATATTAGCAGCATATTAGATAACTATAATGGTAAATTTTTTAAAGCTTTTACATTTTCAGTTATTTATCTAAAAAGTCATTACAATTTTTTTAATTAGAAATTGTTAATTACGAAAAAAAACACTATATTTTGTCAAAAATTCGGTTTAACCACCAATTTTTAAAAGATTTGGAAAAAACCACCAATTTTTGGTAAAAAGTTTCATTATTATTACCGGTTCTTCCGGTCATAATGGTTAAGCTAAATTTTTTTCTAAAAATTAGTGGTTTATTAGAACAAATAAAAAATTGATGGTTTAAGCAGAAAAATTAATGAAATATAGTGTTTTTTCCGTAATTATATAAATTAAAGTGTAAACATTATCTATGTCTAATTACGAAAAAACACTATATTTTGCAAAAAAATTCGTTTTAACCACTAATTTTTAAGATTTGGAAAAACCACAATTTTTGGTAAAAAGTTTAATCGAAGTCACTATTACCGGTTTCTCCAGGTCTTAGTGGTCAGGTTGAAATTTTTTCCAAAAATTGGTGGTTTTATTAGAACAAATGAAAAATTGATGGTTAAACCAGAAAAAAATACAAAAATATAGTATTTTTTTTCGTAATTTGCCCAAATTAGAAAAACCACTGATAATTTGGATTTTTTTTATTTACGCATCATTTTTCTACTAAAATCTATTAGCATGTTACACATACAGAAATACTTACAATGTCATGGTCCAATCCTATAGAAAAGAATCCAAGTCCAAATGTACTCTAATGTAATATATCTTATGTTGGTCGAAATTTATTGTAATCATTTGTAACATGTTAACTAGTTTTAGTAGGTAATTAATAGCTTAAATGAAAAAAAAAATTAATTACCAGTGGTTTTTCTGAGAAAAAAAATCCATAGTGACTTTTTAGATAATAACCGAAAAATGTGAATTTTTCGGAAATTAATGGTACAAACTAGGAAACGAACCTTGTTGTGGGCCGAAATAGGATGAATCGGTAGCGGAATGGATACGGGGTAACCAGTGTAGCCAAAATGTGTTTGTAGGCATCATCACCCATATCATTATGTACCCAAAGAAAATGGTGACCACCATTACCTTTATTGTTAGTTGAATCACCTTGTTTGCATGTGCATAATTTGAAGATTGAATATTTGTTTCCATTTGTTTGTTGAAAATGTGTGTGTGTGTGTGTGTATTTGAGCTTGTTGAATGTAAGAAGTGAAATGAAAGAGATCATGCACGCTTGTTATATAGGAGTGGTGTAACCGTGTAAGCTTTTGATAAAGAAATATTTAGGTTCAAGGGGGCTTTGTAGTACAAATTAAGAGCTTGCTTTCACTTTGTGAGCAAAAATGACAATTCACATATGGTTAAAAGAGTATGAGCTTTTTTTTTTCGGTGTATATTTGACTACTCTATGGTATTTTAAGGATTCCCTTATTTTGTTGTTATTCGAAATTAGTTTAACATAAGTTAAGCATCTAGTCAAACGTGGTAGATTTTCATAGGCCGATAGAGGGGACACTTTACTAGATGTCTTTTATATTGACAAAATTACAGTTTTGGTCCCTGAAGTTTTCCAAATATTTCACTTTAAGACTAACTATAAAAAAATCACGGTTTTGGTCACTAAGGTTTGTGAAATACTACAAATCGGTCTCTGGGTCAGGTAAAAAGACTAAGTTGCCCTTTTAAATTTATTTTTTCTTTTTCTTTGAATTAATTAATTAGTCTATTAATAAAAAAAGAAAATACCCCTACCCCCCACCTCACCCCACCCCACCCTCGTACCTCTCTCTCTCTCTCTCTCTCTCTCTCTCTCTCTCTCTCTCTCTCTCTCTCTTTGATGCAGATGCATTTTTCTTAACAGCTAAAATTTTATTACAGGAGCTAGCACCAAAGAGAAAGAAAAATAACAGCAACAGTTTGATATCAGCCAGCAAACAAACAGAAACACTAACATAAATTTAGGTGGCCACAGATAAGAACTAAAACTATATCAAAACTAAACAGGCTTGAAATCACAACCTTTCAACCATACCATTATAAAAAAACAACAAACTCTTGAAACAACACGGAACTTCTTGATAATATGCTAGTCAAGCAATAAACTTTTAACCTCCAGCACCTCATAAAACACCAGCTAAGTTGTGCATCCAGCCGGAAAAAGCCTCCATTTGTGGTACTGAATATAACAGAGTATCCTCCCAAAGTTGAGCAAATCGATGACCATGTAAATATCGGGTATAGAAGAATAAAAAACAGATCCAAAGACAACCGACATAGCCAAATACAGGAAAAAGCAGATTCAACCATTAAAACTAATGTGAAGCTTTCGCACAGGAATATCGTTAATACAGATGGAGAAGAAGATGATGATGGGTGAAACGTCGTTGTTGCCGGAGTCCGTGATGACGTATCAGCAGCGGCCAGTCGATTGTTGTTATTGTTGATACCACCACTGATATGAAGCTAATTTCTGTGTCTTCTCTTGATTCTTGTTAGCATTTATTTCTTTGTTCAGGTTCCCTCACGTACCCGGAATATTTAATAAAGAACAAGTTGACGGTTGGAAGAAAGTCGTAGATGCAGTTCACGAACAAGGCGCTGTGATCTTTTGTCAATTATGGCATGTCGGTCGAGCATCCCACCAAGGTACTGTAAACTTCTCATATTATGAATAATTTGGGCATAAAAAAATCAAGAATTAGAATCCAAACTGATTATTATGATGAACAAACAGCATATCAACCAGGTGGAGCTGCACCAATTTCATCGACAAACAAGCCTATTCCAAAAAAAATGGAGAATATTAATGCCAGATGGAACACACAGTAGGTACCCTGATCCCCGACCGCTAGCCACCCATGAAATACCGGAGGTGGTGGAAGACTACCGTCTAGGTTTCCCTTACATGGTGACGTCAGCCACTAGAAGGTTTTGTGGGTTTCCTCAATACGAATTAATGGACCTACGTACTGCAACTTTCTTTGTATTTGGGAAGACGATGGTGAGGCGAGGAAGACATGGTACGAGAGAGAGAGAGAGAGAGAGAGAGAGAGAGAGAGAGAGAGAGAGAGAGAGAGAGAGAGAGATGTAAGAGGTGGGGTGGGCGTATTATTTTTTTAATAAAGTAATTAATTAATTTAAAGAAAAAGAAAAAATAAATTTAAAATGACAATTTAGTCTTTTTACCTGACCCAGTGACCGATTTGTAGTATTTCACAAACTTTAGTGACCAAAACCGTGATTTTTTGATAGTTAGTCCTAATGTGAAATATTTGGCAACTTCAAGGACCAAAAGTATAATTTTGTCCTTTTATATTTAAAGGCGTTACTATTTAACTTTTAGAGGGGAATTCCTTGGAATAAAATTGAAAATTTATTCTCGTATATCGCTTTTGATGTCTGTGTGAGATGTGATTGCAAACAGAAGTTTGTTGTTGATGGATATAATCTACCTATTGAGTTATATTTTGGGAAAATTACTTATTAGGGTATTTATTGTATTGTGTTTATTGACATTTGAGTAACTTTTATTACATATATGACTAATGAACTTGTTTGAAATATTCACATATTATCATTATTACATGGTTGTTATAAGTTCCTGATGTAACGAACACATGACATTATGTAATGACTTAGAAATATAATGAACTGTTGTTTTGTTGACGTTTAGATAATTTCTATTTTTATGCAACGTTTTTTTATACAACGTTGATCATCCAACTTGTTCAACCCGTCCAAATGCTACAATTATTATATTTTTTAAAAACGTATATATACTTCTAAAAAATATATAAATATGCGTATGTACTTCTGAAAATATATTTTATACTTCTAAAAACATAAAAATAAGTATTTATATTTTTAAAAACATATTTATACTTATAAAATGTATATATACTTCTAAAATGGTATAAATACACACACACACACACACACACACACACACACACACATATATATATATATATATATATATATATATATATATATATATATATATATATATATATATATATATATATATATATATATATACTTCTAAAATCATATAAATACCGTATTTTATATTTCTAAAAACATAAAAATATGTATTTATACTTCTAAAAAATACTCTAAAAGCATATTTTGGTTCCATTTTTTCTCGGTCCTACTATTTATACTTCTAAAACATATTTTTATATTTTAGAAGTATAAGTATGTTTCTAGAAGTATAAATACGTGTTTTATATATGTTTTGAAGTATAAATATGTATTTTTATGTTTTTAGAAGTATAAATACATTTTAAAGTACAAATACAATTTTTAGAAGTATAAATACATTTTTAGAAGTATAAACACATTTTTTAGAAGTATCAATACATATTTTTGTGTTTCTAAAACCATAAAATACGTTCTTAGAAATATATATGCGTATTATACATTTTTTTAAAGTACAAAAAGATAACATTTAATTAGTTTGAACAAGTTGGATGGTCAACGGTGTAAAAAAATTACCTAAATATGAACAAAACCAACAGTTCATTACCTTCCTAAGTCATTATATAATGTTATGTATACGCCACGTTAACTGTAATCTTCAAAACCGTTTAATTTAAATGCATAAGTCTTAGATATCAAAAGCTTTTAACAAGCAACCTAAGTTATTAAATATAAATACGATGGATATTACAATTCGTAAAAGAGATTACGAATTAGTTACATAGTCATGCCTTATTCATACAAAAGTCTTATTAATATACTTTCCATCTTCTAATTTTCAAGGTAAAATATCAAATCCTGCTGACCTAAGCACATACCACAATAGTGTATTATGCTTGGGAAGTCTTGTGAGTCATAATAGGGTTAAACATTATAAGAAAAGTATATTAATGAACACAAAATTTATATACACGATGTAACAACCCTATCCTTCACCAAGACTTCTTCAAAACTGACAAACTTCATATTCGAGAAAAAAGAACATTGCAAAAGTATTAGTATGACTTGGAACAAGTGTCCAAAACAATACAATGCCCCTTATCTCTTAATGGACTCCCAAGGTACACCCTGAAGGAATACCGGTTAAAGGAATAATACATATGAAATAGCACATATCACATTACACACAAAGAGGCCTCAACTTCTTTACTTCATAAACTAGGTTACATGTGAATCATCACATATGAACCATATGAAGGGTTTTTAAAGGCCAACATACATACCAAGGTGTTCTAGAATGTCATTCACAACTTCTTTACTTTTTACTTCATTGTTGGATATCCATGTCTTCTTTTAAGTGTCCATAACATCCTAGTCTCAAATCCCACCCAATATATGAATGCACATGATCATGATTTAAGAAAATATAAATTGTCTTAAGAACACATAAGAGCATTTAAAAAATTGTAAACTACACCATTTACACGACCTATGTCGAACCCACCTAAGGATAAATCACATTGGGGCAAATCGCAGAGCACTAGCAATATTTTGGGTGTGTCATGATTTGGACCTTGAACCTCTTTTATGGACTTTCGTACCTCAACTGCTAGGCTCCCATCACGAAGTCAAAGAATATTTAAAAGCGTTCGTATTTTAAATTCTTCATAAATAACTTGAAATGATTGCACAAATAAACAAATAGTAATTAGTGTTACTTAAACTTAATTGACTTTTCTATATCTCTTGGACTCTCTTATCTTGTTCATATAAAATCATTAGAAGCATCCAAATGATCACCAAACTCAAGATTGCCAAAATATCAGTTTTGTGTGAAAGATGACAATCGAATACCAATTTTGTGTGAAAGATGACAAATGTATACCAATTTTGTGTGAAATATAACAAACGTATAACATTGTCCATGTAAAAAAAAAAAAAAAAAAAAAAAAATAGGCATGCCCATTACGTGCCCGTGTAAATGGATGTGCACATAATGACCGAGCAAAAAGTGCCAATTCTCATCCCTAAGCCACATTATCTTAAATGACCTAGAATGCATCCATTGAATTTTAAAACTTTGTTTAAACATAGAAATTCACTTCTGTTAATAATTGCGAGATTAACCTATGGATTGGATGAATTGTCACCTATCTTCACCAAAACAAAGCCATAAAACCCCTTAAACTTAATTAACTTCATTTATCGCTTAGACACTCTTTTCATGAATTCACACCCAAACATCATTGAGAAATGGGGGTATCTTAAGTTAAAACTTTTAGCCCCAAATATTACATTTTTGTTGTGATTTAACTCATAGAAAACTTAAAGAAAAGTTTGTGAATTACTTCATGCTTTTTTTTTTCTTTTTTTGAAATTAACATCATTTCTGTGAAAAATTATATCAATTCTGCAAAAAGAAAAAAAAAAGTAATTCGCAAGGTATATGTGATATGTAGTGGTAAGAAAAAACAGCCAAGGACCAAAAAAATAGTCTATTACTAATTCAGTTGTCATATCTTCCCTAACACCATCAAAACAAGTCTCATTATATCCTTTTACTAACACACAGTCAATACTTTGACTGCACAACAACTACCAAATGAAAAACTATTAACATACAGAACCCAATTACTTTGACCGTCTAGGTGTCTCGGTCAAAATGAAGCTAGGAAACTCATCATAATCCTTCATGTATGACACCCTTTCAGGAGAATTAGGGCTTCCACAAATTGGGGATTTTCCAACTTCATCTTCTATTATCGGCTCAAGTATATCATCCATCTCAACAAACATGCTCACATTTTCATCTCTTGATGTTCTTGTCACCGATTCACAACAAACATCTATGATTGATAGAAACAGGTTAAATAAAGTCAAAATACATGAAGAGAACGGAAAATGTATAATAATACCTTCGTGTAGTCCAATTGTCTTCAAGAACTGATCCAAATCTAGATCCAATGATTTCTTCTGTGATTTGATACATTCATCGTGATTATGAAGGAAGCATTCTTCTGCGATAGCAATTGGTTTCTTTCCCTGATTCTTTTTCTTTAAACTCTGTTGCTGGGTAAATGGTTTGACCGAATTTGTAAGGTCAACGAGCGCTTTCCTGCCGCTAACGTGCGCCTTCTTGGGGACACCAAGATCTTCGCCGATTGGAATTACATTTTTGGGATTTTGTTTTCTTGATGTGTTGAGTGCAGGTGGCTTCCCGGAGTTTGATATGTCGTTGAGTGCTTTCCTTCCTCCAAGACCGCCTCTGTTCTTTTGAACAGTAGAACCGTTGGTCTTAACACCTGAAAGAACAGTAGAACCATTGTAGATCGTTCTATCGGAAAAATAAAAGTAAAAAGAGGCAACAAACCATCAAAGTGGACACTGAAATTCTGATCTTGAATAACATTCATTGCCATCTTTTGCAATCGGTTTGATTTCCTGCAGTCGGCAAAAACAGATTTAGGCGTTGATGGAGAAAACACGGCTTGAAACCCAAGGGTTTTCAGAATATCAACTAAAACGAAGGAAATTCGTAACAAAACAAAATAGTGAAACGAACTGTAGGATGTAAAAACACACAGAATAAATCCGATTTCAAATGATTTGAAAACCTAACGACGAAGACGTTTAAAAACTAGAAACTAAACACGAAAAATTGGCATAACCGGGATTTAGACGAACAAATCGATTTCTGTAATTCAAACACTAACATACAGACAGAGTAAATTGGGGTTTCATAGGAGAAGAATACTCACAAGCAAGTATAGCGATCGAGCGAAATAGAAGGATGATTCTGTGGTTTGAACTGCAAATTTTCTTTGATTAAAAGCAATTTTCTGTAAAATATTTTAACAAAACCCCCGCTATTTAACGGGCTGGAGAACTCCCCCACAACGGTCATATTATTAATTGATGTTTACTGTTTTGCCCCTACAGTGGCGATTATTTACATCAATTAGCATTAAAATCGTTCCCAAATATAAAGAACGTTATAAAATTGAAAAGTATATAATTTTATTTTCTAATTACAATTTTTTTTAAATATCAATATTATTCTCATAAGTTGCGAAACTATTCTTAAAGTTTTAAAATAAGGGTTTTTTAACTTGAAGGTTATTTTTGTTGTTAGAGCATTTTTTAACACAAACATAGTTCGCAAGTGCACGTTTTGTGCAGGGGTTTTGTTTTGTTCTTCATGAAAAGTAATATGGAGTATGAAAAGAAAGTGAACATGATGTAGTAGATGAATTAGGAGGGAAAAGGATAGAGGATGAGAATGAAAACGAGAGAGCCCATGATGTGGATTTGAGTTGGTTATAACTTGTTGCAACACCATTCGAATGAGTTATTTTAAATTAAACTTTTAAACATATTTTCATAATAAAAACATCTTTTATGAAATCAATTTGCGGAAAATGGACCTAAAACGGTCTAAGTCCTTAACAATTGAAAATGTTTAAGTTGTTAAGGCATATGAGGTGTAGCAAAACAATCAAATACAAATCTAAAGTAAAGAACCTTGCATATATTTTAAATCTTAATTACAACACCTACTAAATATCTAAATTTAAAATCCATTTTCAGTCTTCAACTAAGCGACCTATACACATGTCAAAAAATTATGTTAGGCTCGGGGAGCCTAGTTAGTATTACCAAGGTTCATCATTGGTTAAATACAAAGAATTGGCGCATTCCTTGTGCAATATAAACCCGAAACCATTTTCAAAGTCATCAAAAGAATTTGCTATGAACAACTTCACAAAGATTGTTCAAAAGCATGTATGTCTATCACTGGTCTACCAACAATATCCATAATGGATATAAATTTTTCATATCTTATAAGTAGTGAGAAACTAATTAAAAAAAGCTAGACTTGTCAGTGTAACAAATTACCTCTCCTAGTGAGCACCTTGTCTCCTTCCCTAACTGTTTCAATAAACTTTTCCTTTTCTTGTCCAGATCAGAATCCTCATCGAAAGACTCCCATTGATCATTGTCAATTACATCCAATTCTTCAGGTCCTTATCAATCTCCTTGACGCTGCCAACCGTTACTCTTTTTTACTACAAACTCTACTTTAGTATCAACACTCATGTAAAAATCCCTCATATTTACTTTTATAGCAGGGATTAGATTCTCTCCATCCACCAGAAGTCGTTGTCCTGACTATCATCATCCATATCAGTTTCATTTTCCTTTGCCTTCTCAGCCTCACTTCCATCTTCCATATACTTTTCAGTTTGAAAGTTCACGTCATCAAGTTCAAAATCCATCCTATCATGAACTTCATTGGATTCATTAACTTCATTTACCTCATTCAATTCATTTACTTCATGACATTGATTGAATTCATTCGCCTTAGTTAATCCATTCAATTCATTCACTTCATGAACTTGATTGACTTCATTCACCTCATTTAATTCATTGGATTCGTTGACTTCATGACCTTGATTGACTTCATTCATCTCATTTACTTCTGTTGCATCTTCATGGCCTTGATTGACTTTATTATTCACTTCTTTAATTGAATGGATTCATTCACTTCATTGACCAAATGACCTTGGTTGCCTTCATTGACAAAATTGGACTCCAAAATATGTTGGTAGAACTCAATATCAAACTCGTTAGTTGTATGATCAAAGTCAATATGTATATGCCTTTTATCCCCATCTTTTTCCAAAAATAATTTCTTACTACAAGATGACCAAGCTTTTCCTTTATCCAGCCCTTTTTTTTCTATTATACTGTAACACCCGGTTTCTCATACAAAATACACCCAAATTTTTTTCCACAATTATACATCAAAATGGGTATATTTGTACTCAAACCAAGGATCAAGATGTTATCAACATGAATATTTACACAAAAAGGTTCTTACAAATTTTAACCAGGCATTACAATTTAAATCTAATTCAACTAAAGGACAGGCTCTAAGTTATCCATCTATCTCTATCATCTCTATCGCATGCCTTCCCCTATCACTACTATAGATACCTGCAAAACAACATACGACTCAAGTGTAAGCTTATAAAAAGCTTAGTGAGTAATCCCCCTGCTCAACATCAATACAAGATGTGTTAATATATATATATATATATATATATATATATATATATATATATATATATATATATATATATATATATATATATATATATATATAAGATATGGTATCAACAAAATCTTACAACACATTTCACTAATCTTTTTCATTACATAATCTCTTTATTAACCGCTCTTGCTAATCTCAATAACAGGTATATATATATATATATATATATATATATATATATATATATATATATATATATATATATATATATATATATATATATATATATATATATATATATATATATATATATATATATATATATATATATATATATATATATATCCTCTTTATCTCAAAAACCTGCAACTACATTATATTTACAAACACCAGCTAATTATTAGCAAACATCAACTCAAGAATAAGTACCACAACCGACACTGCTTATAACTCTCTCCTAAACATTCGCTTGAACTCATTATACATTCAACCATGGTCCGTCTCAACAACCCTCATGATTTTATAATTTGACTCAAATCTCTGTAACACAACCACTCAAAAGTCTATAACACAACCCTCATGGTTGTATAATCAACATGCATATCTAACTCAATTATCATTACTCATAGATAACAATTTACTCCACCAGTTACAATCATAACAACAACATAACACAAGCACACATATATATATATACTACATGTATCTCAATATATATCAGATATAACTCTACTCAAGTATTAGAGAATACTCACCTGTTATCGGCGTAATACGTGGAACTCCCAAACCACGCGTACCGGACTCCTGTTCACTAGACTTGGTCGTATCAATACAGTATAAATCAATTCTCCAACATCTACAATTATCTCAACAACATCTAACTCAAAAGATGTAGTAATTGAAAGAGGAAAAAGG
The DNA here is from genome assembly GCA_023525715.1 of Cichorium intybus. Taxonomy (NCBI): domain Eukaryota; kingdom Viridiplantae; phylum Streptophyta; class Magnoliopsida; order Asterales; family Asteraceae; genus Cichorium; species Cichorium intybus. The sequence continues at coordinate 42,912,670 of CM042012.1, read as the reverse complement.
AGTATAAACGGTAAATATCAACTCTATATTTAACGAAACCCCCAAATACGCGGTTCTACTCATTCAACCGTAGGAACTCGACAATAATCACACCAATAGCTCAAACGACATCAACTAATAATCTACTAACAACATATTTAACAAATTATAGCTAAATCACAAAAATTGAAGTTAGGGTTTCAAAACCCCCAAAACGAAGAAATCACTCACCTCGACAAATTCGAAAGCAAGACCACGTTTACGGGGTTAGATCCGCATCAATTTACGCTTTCCTACGAATCTTCGGCTTTAATTTGACCCAAAATCGCCTCCCTAAGCTCTGAAAATCGATTTTGGGGTTTTCTTGTTCGAAATGAAGTTTTTTTCACTTAAATGAGTTTGCTGCGTATTTAAATGATCTGCAGCCGAAACTCGACCCGGGTTACAGAACCCGACCCAGGTTGCTTTTACGACTTTTATTCCGTTTGTTCAATAGACACAACACGACCCGGGTTTCAGAACACGATCCAGGTTGGTTCTTTTTGGCATTTTTCAAACTCAAACTTCTCCCAAAATGTCCTCTAACCACACTAACACATATAACAACTTAACTAATCTTAATTATACCAAGATTAGTACATAAGAGGGATTCCAACCCCTTCTCGCTCATCAACAACTCAAAACTCGAAATAAATCACAAGAATCGCCACACCTTTACGCTAGCAAACTTATAGCTAGAATCACACCGACTATAAGGTAATAACTTTACTTACCTTATAAAGCATCTCAATTTAAAAATGGGTCTAACATATACTCAGGGGATAATGACAAAGGTAAACCTCTGACATTGCCTACAATACCATATTGGCTTGGTGGAGTGGGAATGAAATCATGTAAAATAGGGGATATGTGTCTAGATGGGCTACCAATAACTTGTGTATCTACTTTGCGGTTTTCATGTTCATCAATTTCATCTAATTGTTTAATAGTAACCTACCTCAAAGATTTAGGATCCATAAAGTAGGTACCTAAGTTTTTAATACCATGTTTTGTGTATACCCTTATGAGTTTATGATCCTTCACATATTAGGCAAGACTAAGAAGATCATAATCGTTACCTAAGGGGCGTAGACCAAAGTAGAAGTCTCCATTTGGCACACAAATATGATAGTAGACAACTGACGGAATAGATGTGATAACCAAAAATTTATTTACGCGTATAAGATACAATTTGACGCTTAAATTAGGGGTGAGCATAGGCAGGTACCCGTTTAATTTGGCTGGAACCGGTACCAGCGGCTCCTGAAAAGTTGGAACCGGAACTGGTCTAAGCGATTCTTAAATTTTAGGAACCATCGGTTCCGGTTCCGAAACAGGGTTCCCTGTTACGTCAACTTTTTTTAATTTCGTCGTTACAAAAAGAAATACTATCTATAGAAACAAAAACTAACTAATAGGATTAGTTCATTACAATACAGGTTATAAACGGCAAATGGTAGATTGATTTTGATTTGTAAATATAAGAATGATTAAGATCCTATAATAAATAGTATATTATGCTCACCTAATCTAATTTTTAATATATATATTGATAGTGTATCATACGGATACACACAGCCTCTCACCAGCATACCGCCAGCACGACTCGCCAGCATTCAGATGGACAGCCAGCCGCCAGAGGCCTGGCTGGACCTCACCCGACTCGACAGTCGCTAAATGGCTAATTGCCACATGTACCAATGCTAGAACAGCACGTCATCCTGTAACAGTCATCGTGCGAACCATTTAGACACGAACGAACTAGGTGGTCCCCGAGCTACCACCTGGCCAGATGAATGAACCAATCACAGTCAGTGCCAGACGATCGGCCAATAAGAAAAAGATCCGCTACCAACTGATAGGTGGTCCCCTCGCAGGTATAACGGTATATGGTGATCACGCCCTTGGTGAGATCATCATCGCATTACCACTTTATCTGATCTTTTCCTGTATTCTCTCCATACTTTCCGATCACCATACTAACTTAATCATCGGAGCGCCCTCCCGATATCGCCTCCCGGAGTGCGCCTGACCCAATTTCTCTATTGTTGTGAGCTCAGGTCGAAGATTCCAGCGTTCAGAGGATCAGTCCAAGCCAAGAGTTCACATCATTGGCGCCATCCGCTTGTGTGACGAAGCAAAGAACTACAATCTCCCATTCCTGAATGGCGACTTCATCTGGAAGTCAACAGGACGACGCCCAGCGAAGTCCAATACGACCCATGCCGTCCCTAGGAGCCGTGACACCTCCCACTCCGGCGACCGCACCAACCATCACAACCGCCTCACCATGGCAGACCCCGATGCCAACCCTGATGCCACCGTCATTACCTTATGTTAACCCTTTCCTCCACACAAGGCCAACAGCAACACAATCGTTATTCCCACCTCCATTAGTCACTCTAACAACTGCGGAAACACCCACATCAACCCCAATCTCGGCAAGTTTTTTACCGCCTTTTCCACCACTGTTTGCCTCAGGAACACCGTCAACCCCAACCCCGACACCCACTGTACCACAAAATTTCTTCGTAAGCACCTCCACTCCTCCAGTACAGTTCACCCCACCACCATTTTACGTCAACAGTTTCCCTACTGCCCCAATAATAAACACACCATACATGACGCCACAATATCCGTTCGTGCCATTTTACAAGTCGTTTCAACCCCAAACATTGAACCCAATTCCGACAATCACCACACCACGCTCTCCTTTTGTCAAAGAGCTCCTGGATTACGAGATCCCAAGTACCGCCAAACTCCCAACGTTGAAGGTATACAATGGAACCACATTCCCGGACAGTCATATTGATACTTATGAATGGCTCATGACCTTGCTGAAGTTAGATCAATGCTTTTGGTGCACGTATTTCCCGACAACGCTGGACGGCAATGCGGGCGCATGGTTCAAGAGCTTAGCACCAAACAGCATATACAACTTCGAGCAATTAAAACAACTATTTCTCACAAATTTCATGCAACTACACAAATATAGGGGCGATAACCACGCTATAATGGGCTGTAAACAGCGAGAGGGCGAGTCTGTGAAAGATTATTTCAGGCGATTCAACAAAGCTACCCTAGACGTCCCAGGGCAGGATGACCGCATGGTGACGGGAGCATTCACTTGGGGATTGTTACCAGGACCGTTATCCCGAAAGTTCCTAGGCCGACCACCGCAAACCCGGCACGAACTAAAGGAGCGAGTCGAAAGGTTCCTTAGACAGGAAGAAGGCACAACGGAGAAACAACAGTACCTCAAAGCAACAACTGATGGCCAGCACAAGCGACACGACCGCTACTCTTACAGTCGTCGCCAGGACCATCTCAACCTCCCTCCAAGGGGAGGACGACCTCCACGACGATTTAACCCACTCTACCGGGAAGAACCTCGGAATAGGCAGGCAGACATCTACGCGGTTAAAGAACCCACTGCGGGTAAACTGCTAGACAGTTGACAAAAATACTGCGAGTACTATAAGAGCCGGGCTCATGACACCAACGATTGTGCCATGCTGAAGAAAGAAATGGAAGAGAAAATTTTGAAAGGTAACCTGGTGGAAACAGCAAAAAGATTACGAGAACAATTTGAAGCAGAAAGAAAAGCTGAAAGAGGAAGAAAGGATAATACGGCCGGAGGAAAGGCCCTCGAGATTCTAGCTATTCGGACCAATCAGAAGCGATATGACCGCTCCAATGGGGAACACACACATCGTGACGACGGCCCCCTAAACTTAAGTTTTTCAGTTAATGACCCAAGACCTGAAAGCTGGCAGGGAGATAATCCTCTAATACTGACCGGATATGTTTAAAACATCAAGATCCACAGAGTATACGTAGATGGCGGAAGTGCTGCCGACATCATACATGAACACTGTTTTAATTTATTACCACAAGTCATTAAAGAAGAACTAAAACCTGCTAGAGGACGACTCGTAGGGTTCACGGGTCACAGCATATGGCCAATTGGAACCATCTCTCAGCCATTTACGTTGAAGAGTTTCGACGGAAAACTCCATAAAACATCACTCATTGATTTTGTGGTCGTGAGAGCACCATCAGAACATAATATGATTCTAGGAAGGCCATGGTTACTAAAATTTGGGGCGGTACCATCCACAGTACATGGCCTCTTGAAATTCAGAACACCAAATGGAGTAGCCTGCGTTCTAGCTACAAGCCCCCAGACTCTGAGCTGCTGTCAAGTGATGCAACCAAAAGACATCATCAGACCCGTCAAGAAAGCCAGGACAGAAGGATCAAATGACCAAGAGATTATTAATCAAGATTACCCCGAGCAACTGATCCGTATCGGCACCAGTCTGTCCACAATTACGAGAAAGAAGGTGATTTTTCATCTTAAGCAATATAAACATGTGTTTGCATGGGAGCCCGCAGATATGATGGGAATGGACAGAGAAGTAATAGAGCACATCTTAAACGTTAAACCCGGAAGTAAGGCAATCAAGCAGAAAAAGAGGGGCCAGGCAGGTGAGCGAAACATGGCAATTAATACAGAGGTGACCAAATTAGTTGCGGCAGGAATACTGAGAGAAGCCATTTTCCCTGACTGGATTGCTAACCCGGTAATGGTCAAGAAGAGTGACGGAAGCTGGAGGATGTGTATAGACTACACAGACTTAAACAAAGCTTGTCCCAAGGATTGCTATCCCCTTCCAGAAATAGATCAAAAAGTTGAATCACTTCAAGGCTTTCGGTGGAAATGCTTCCTAGATGCGTATAAGGGTTATCACCAGATACAAATGAAAAAAGAGGACGAAGAGAAAACAGCATTCTATACTGACCGAGGAACTTTCTGCTACCGGAAAATGCCTTTTGGACTAAAGAATGCAGGCGCAACGTACCAGCGGTTGGTGGACCATTTATTCCGCAATCAAATTGGGCGAAACATCGAAGTCTATGTCGATGATATGGTAATCAAAAGTTTGGAAGAAACTACATTGATAACGGACATAGAAGAGACATTAAAAACATTAGAGCAGGCCAAGATGAAGCTGAACCCCGCGAAATGCGCATTCGGGGTAGAGGAGGGTCATTTCTTGGGATATTACGTGACAAATCAAGGTATACTCCCTAATCCATCTAAAGTACAAGACGCCCTCGAAACCAAACCACCAGCCACACTGAAAGACATGCAGACGTTGAACGGAAAGTTAACAGCATTAGGGCGATTCATTGCAAAATCAGCAGAGAAGGCTCTACCACTCTTCAACACGCTAAAAGGAGAAGTCAGCAAGGAAGGATTCAGATGGACAGTGGCAGCTGACGAAGCTTGGCAAAATCTTAAGCAAGCACTAAGCAACTTACCCACGTTGGCCAGCCCCATCCCAGGAGAAACATTATCCATATATCTGTCAGCATCGCATGAAGCCATCTCAGCGGTATTAATAGTGGAAAGAAATAATATACAACTCCCAGTATATTTCATTAGCCGAGCACTCCAAAGCCCTGAAATCAATTACCCAATGCTTGAAAAATTGGTTTTAGCACTCGTACATGCTGCCAGACGTCTCCGCCGATATTTCCAGGCGCACCACATCGAAGTACTTACCAGCCAGCCACTTAAGCAGATTCTCCTGAAACCAGAAAATTCCGGAAGACTAGCCAAATGGGCCATAGAGCTGGGAGAACACGCCCTCACTTACAGGCCTCGCATAGGCATCAAGGCACAGGCGCTGGCAGATTTCTTAATTGAAGTCCCTGACTAACCAGCCACAGAAACACCGACTGCCCCTCATTCTCCAACCAAGGAACAGTTATGCGAATGGACTCTGTTCACCGATGGAGCGGCTGGAAAAGAAGGGTCAGGGGCTGGTTTGATTTTGAAAAGTCCTCAGGGTGAAGAGATTACGTACGCATTGCGCTTTGACTTCCGAACATCAAATAATGAAGCAGAATACGAAGCCTTGCTAGCAGGACTTCGGCTAGCGATTGAAAACGGGGCGACACGAGTGACAGCCTTGAGTGATTCTTTACTGGTAACGAATCAGATAAATGGTCAATATGAAGCCAGAGACAAACGCATGCAAAAATACACAGAAGTAGTGAAAAAGCTAATAAAATCTTTTGATAATTTCTCAATCAAACAAATCCCCCGGTCAGAAAACAGACGGGCTGATGCCCTGAGTAAACTAGCCTCAACATCATTCGATCATCTGACTAAAAAGGTGTTGGTCGAGGTACTACACGAGAGTAGCATCAAGGAAAAACAGGTCAATGTGACATCAGAAGAATCGCCAACTTGGAGTACTCCATTCATGGAATACCTCCAGCATGGGACTCTGCCAAAAGATGACACAGAAGCTCGTAAGATCCGAGTCAAAGCTCCCAACTTTGCAATAATTGAAGGGAATCTTTACAAAAAAGGATACCTAGCCCCCTGGCTAAAATGTATAACAAAGAAAGAAGGATGTCAGGCACTAAACGAAATACATTCGGGGTTAGCGGGGGCCCACGAGGGAGCAAGGGCGTTAACGGGCAAAATCCTGCGAATGGGATTTTACTGGCCCGACATTCATACCGATGCAATGGAGATAACACGCAAATGTGTAGAATGCCAGACTTTTTCTCCAACACAGAATCTACCCGCAGCCACCCTGACAAGCATAACAAGCCCATGGCCATTCTTCCAATGGGGCATCGATATTGTCGGGCCTTTTCCAGAAGCTCCAGGAAGAGTGAAATTCCTAATCGTGGCAGTTGATTACTTCACCAAATGGGTAGAAGCAGAGCCTGTAGCCTCCATAACTGGACGGAGCATCATCAAATTCATGTGGAAACACATACTCACCAGGTTTGGCACCCCACGAGTATTAATCAGTGACAACGGACTGCAGTTTGCTGAAAATCCCTTTCGAGGATGGCGCGAGGAAAGACGAATCCGACAGCAGTTCACGTCGGTTGCTCATCCACAAGCCAATGGCCAGACAGAAGTTACTAACCGCACCATGGTGAATGGAATCAAGAAAAGACTGGGAAAGGCCAAAGGCAATTGGGTGGAGGAGCTACCAATCGTTCTTTGGTCCTACCGAGTAACACCAAGAACCAGCACACAAGAAACACCATTCAGCTTGGTGTACGGATCAGAAGCAATGCTTCCGCCAGAACTTTCCATAACCTCTCTACGGGTCTCTGCCTTCAGCACTGAAAAGACAAAGGAGGACCTAAGACACAATTTGGATTTACTGGAAGAAAGACGTGAACTTGCCAGCGTTAGACAGGCAAGGTATAAATCTAACACAGAAAGGTACTATAACAGACGGGTGAAAGGAAGGCCATTCAAAGTATGTGATTTGGTATTACGAAAAAACGAAGTTAGCCATGCCCAGCCGAGGGGGAAGTTAGGCCCAACTTGGGAGGGTCCAAATAAGGTGGTAGAGGCACACCAGAACGGGGCATATGTGCTGGAAACCATGGAGGGCAACCCGATACCGAGGACATGGAATATCCAGCATCTGAAGAAGTTTCATTTCTAAAGATTAATACAAGGAGGCCCAAATACCAATTGCGACATCCCCTTTTTTTCTCTTTTTCTTTCTTTGCTATCTTCGAACACATGTAATGGATTTGATGTCGCAAAAAATCGGATTTTGATGATTATATAGCATGACGTTTATGTTTAAGGCGTATTAATAATTGATTGGCCTGATCACCCAACCAACTTAACACAATTGGCTGAGCACCACTCGTATTAAGTCACAACTTAATACTATTGGCCGAGCACCATCTATGTTAAGTCACAACTTAACACAATTGGCCGAGCACCACTCGTATTAAGTCACAACTTAATACTATTGGCCGAGCACCATCTATGTTAAGTCACAACTTAACACAATTGGCCGAGCACCACTCGTATTAAGTCACAACTTAATACTATTGGCCGAGCACCATCTATGTTAAGTCACAACTTAACACAATTGGCCGAGCACCACTCGTATTAAGTCACAACTTAATACTATTGGCCGAGCACCATCTATGTTAAGTCACAACTTAACACAATTGGCCGAGCACCACTCGTATTAAGTCACAACTTAATACTATTGGCCGAGCACCATCTATGTTAAGTCACAACTTAACACAATTGGCCGAGCACCACTCGTATTAAGTCACAACTTAATACTATTGGCCGAGCACCATCTATATTAAGTCACAACTTAACACAATTGGCCGAGCACCACTCGTATTAAGTCACAACTTAATACTATTGGCCGAGCACCATCTATGTTAAGTCACAACTTAACACAATTGGCCGAGCACCACTCGTATTAAGTCACAACTTAATACTATTGGCCGAGCACCATCTATGTTAAGTCACAACTTAACACAATTGGCCGAGCACCACTCGTATTAAGTCACAACTTAATACTATTGGCCGAGCACCATCTATGTTAAGTCACAACTTAACACAATTGGCCGAGCACCACTCGTATTAAGTCACAACTTAATACTATTGGCCGAGCACCATCTATATTAAGTCACAACTTAACACAATTGGCCGAGCACCACTCGTATTAAGTCACAACTTAATACTATTGGCCGAGCACCATCTATGTTAAGTCACAACTTAACACAATTGGCCGAGCACCACTCGTATTAAGTCACAACTTAATACTATTGGCCGAGCACCATCTATGTTAAGTCACAACTTAACACAATTGGCCGAGCACCACTCGTATTAAGTCACAACTTAATACTATTGGCCGAGCACCATCTATGTTAAGTCACAACTTAACACAATTGGCCGAGCACCACTCGTATTAAGTCACAACTTAATACTATTGGCCGAGCACCATCTATGTTAAGTCATAACTTAACACAATTGGCCGAGCACCACTCGTATTAAGTCACAACTTAATACTATTGGCCGAGCACCATCTATGTTAAGTCACAACTTAACACAATTGGCCGAGCACCACTCGTATTAAGTCACAACTTAATACTATTGGCCGAGCACCATCTATGTTAAGTCACAACTTAACACAATTGGCCGAGCACCACTCGTATTAAGTCACAACTTAATACTATTGGCCGAGCACCATCTATGTTAAGTCACAACTTAACACAATTGGCCGAGCACCACTCGTATTAAGTCACAACTTAATACTATTGGCCGAGCACCACCCGTATTAAGTCGCAACTTAATACTATTGGCCGAGCACCACTCGTATTAAGACACAACTTAACACAATTGGCCGAGTACCACCCACATTAAGTCGCAACTTATGGGCAAGCACCATTTACATCAAAAATCTAAACTCTAAGAATAACTGGACACCAGTTGAATTAAGCTCCGACTTGACAATAATGACACCCACATCGACAGTACATATAACCAAGCATCGTTCCAACCAAAAACAAAATTACAAATTCAGGTGACCAAAGACCTGTCCGTCAATTACATAAACAAAACATTTGTCCACAACCATCCTAAATCAACCAAACACAAAAAGAAGTTATCCAAAACATTAAACTGATTACAACCATATCGAAAAATAAATTCAACAACCTACCCATCGGCTTCCACTTTTAGCAACTCCTTCAAGCCGTCCACCCCGAGCTGCCCCAGATTCGGTAACCCTGCATAGTCAAGGGATGCAAATTCTTCCATAGCATCGTCAACTTCCCTGGCACAGTCAAAAACCGAACTTCCTTCTCCAGCACTCGGGCCACCAATCTTCAATTCTTGACGAAGACCACGCCTGCCCGCCTCCTCACCAGCTACATAACTTACCCTGTGAATACGGTTAATCCCATGCACAAACTCGGGAACCAGGAATACCTTCTCCACAATTCTGACAGCACCCTCTTCCACCATCCACTTCAAGTCACCTCCTACCTTCTCCAAGGCAATACTCTTCTCTTCTAACAGGCGATCTTTCTCGCACAGTTCAGCTTCAAAATTCTCCGAACGAATCATTAGAGCCTCGTTATCCCGGTCAAGCTTCTCCAATCGCTCCTCTACCGACATTTTTTCCGCAACCAACAACTCACATTTATGATCAAACTGACAAGCTGCAGCCTCCAAACGAGCAACGTGAGCCTCTAGCTCAACATTTAGTGCACGTAAACGAGCACTCTCGGCCAGTGCATCACGAGCTTCAAGCTTCAAAGACTCTTGGAGAGAAGAAGAAGCTGATAAACGCTCTATCCTCTTCGCTGCAGCTGCCAGGTAATATGCAGACTGAGCAGAAGCAAACCTCAAAGTGTTAACCAAATTGTCATGAGAAAAATTCTCCATCTCCGCCTCAGCGGCCGGAGGAAATGCGTGAAGAGCAAAGTCAACGGCATTCTCCTGAGGAAACAAACGAGAACCATTAACGAGTTTCCATTCAGGGACGAAGGGCAGCGATGAAAAGTCAGACCAAACATGGGTATCCAAAGTTGCCCCCATGCTACCACCAACCCCAGACCCACTTCCCCCGCCCATCTCAAATCTACCCCCTCCACCAATATCAAAGTCATTACCCCCAGCACCTCCTAAATTTTCCATTCCACCAAAACTAGACAAAACTTTTGGGTCGAATGACAACTCCTCATCATGATCCCCAGCGCACTCAGACCCTGTCGAAGCCTTTTTCTCACCAGCATCCACCTCCTCATCATCAGAAATGGAAATTATACCCAAATCATCCTGCTTTAAGTTGCTTAACAGCTGACGTCGACTTACTCTCCTAATCAGCCTTGTATCAGGAGGATTTTCTGAACCCTCCAACAACCCCCATGCCAATTTTCTCTTGTTTGCCAGCCTGGCCGACCCCCTCAAAATGCCCTCCTTGCTATCTCGCACCGATTCAGAAGATTATTCGCGATCGCTCTTCGACAACCCTCCCACTTTCGCGTCTATCAACGGAACACTTCCAGATCCCTCTCCTTTGGCCTTCTCGCCCTCCGAGCCCTGTATCCCTGTACCTTGGGCAGTTACATCTGGGTTTCGAAAAGTAAAAGGCGCAGCTACCTTGTCAACCAAATCGACCTCGCGATACTTCAGCTCTCCTTTCCCCCATTCTTTGGCAAGAACATCTTCAAAACACACTTTGCATGGACTACCTGCAAGTAAACGAAAACAAGAAAGAAGAAACATCAGGGATGGATCAACAAAAGAGGGAAAAAGGGAAAGAAGGATCAACGCATACCCTTTCGTAGCACATAAAACTCTGGCATTTTTTCCCTCATGCGCCATGATGTACTCAAACCCCCACCAGCCAAGATGTACTCGGGAAATTCTTCCGGAACGACACGATAACCGTTTAAAGTTTTCATTATCTGCTCTTGATGGGGGAACAATTTAGGAATTTGGTCAGAAATCGCACCAGTGCGATGACGCATATACCCAACGCGAGAAGAGTTCACCCATAACCACTTATCTTGCCAGTGCTTAGGCGAGTACTTGGGTTCCGGAATCAATGTATGGACGGAGGTCCTTCTGTAAAAGGCATAATTTTCACCGGAAGCAGCAACACGAAAGTAATGCTTGAAAACATAAAAATCGGGAACGATACCCAAACTACGACACAAGAGCTCGAAAGCCACTATCTTGTTCACCGAATTCGGCGTTAGTTGGTGTAAACCAACGCTGTTGCGACGCATAACTTCCTCCATGAAATCCGACGTAGGAAGGCGATATCCAGCATCGAAAGTCTTCAAATAAATACCAGTTTTTCCTTCGGGAGGCAAAGAAAACCCTACGTCGGCGTCGGGAACAAGGACCCCATCCTCAGGCTGGAAACCGTACTTCTCAACTAGAGGACCGTAAACATCATCAGGGATTTCTTGTCGATCGTTGCTTGCCATTTTTGAAAGGGAGGGAAAAGAGAGAAGGAAGACGACAATGGGAAGACAGGAATAAACAAGTGAATAAAAGGTAAGAAAAAGGAGAAGCCAGAAAAAACCCTAAAAAGCATTAAAGATGAAACGAAAAGCGGGAAATCGAAAAACGCTCCCAATGATGGAAACGGATAAGCCACATCACTCACGTCAACCATCATGACGCCGATTTTCTCGGAAAACGAACCGCTACTTCTCCAATCTTGCTAGTCAAAGCTAGGCCACGTCATCGCCTTGACTACCAAGACTGGGGGGACTTGATAGTGTATCATACGGATACACACAGCCTCTCACCAGCATGCCGCCAGCACGACTCGCCAGCATTCAGATGGACAGCCAGCCGCCAGAGGGCTGGCTGGACCTCACCCGACTCGACAGTCGCTAAATGGCTAATTGCCACATGTACCAATGCTAGAACAGCACGTCATCCTGTAACAGTCATCGTGCGAACCATTTAGACACGAACGAACTAGGTGGTCCCCGAGCTACCACCTGGCCAGATGAATGAACCAATCACAGTCAGCGCCAGACGATCGGCCAATAAGAAAAAGATCCGCTACCAACTGATAGGTGGTCCCCTCGCAGGTATAATGGTATATGGTGATCACGCCCTTGGTGAGATCATCATCGCATTACCACTTTATCCGATCTTTTCTTGTATTCTCTCCATACTTTCCGATCACCATACTAACTTAATCATCGGAGCGCCCTCCCGGGATCGCCTCCCGGAGTGCGCCTGACCTAATTTCTCTATTGTTGTGAGCTCAGGTCGAAGATTCCAGCGTTCAGAGGATCAGTCCAAGCCAAGAGTTCACATCATATATATATATATATATATATATATATATATATATATATATATATATATATATATATATATATATATATATATATATATATATATATAATTTTTTAAAAATATAGGATACCCGGCGGGTACCCGTTCCAAAAAAATGAGAATCGGAATCGGAACCGCTTAGAGCGGTTCCATCATTTTAGGAACCGGAACTAGAACCGCTTAAGGCGGTTCCGGTTCCGGAACCGACGGTTTCGAAGCGGTTCCGGTTCCAAAAACGGGTACCCTGTTCCGCTGCTCACCCCTAGCTTAAATGCTTTATGGATGGGCAGAATGGTCAAATCATATGAAAAGATGGAGAAGTATGGGTTAAAACCTTTTATTAAGCTATGATGAGATATTACCTCAATTAGAGTTTGGTTTTAACGGCCCAAGGGCAAAAAGGGAATAAATGACTAAAAGTGCAATGTTTATTGTCAAATCTTTAAAAATTAATATCTCAAAATCTATAAAGGACTAAAAGTCCAATTGAAATACACAAATCTAGTTCAATTGGACAGCTTTGACTTTTCTGTCAAAGTCAAACCACGAGTCTAGAAATCAAATTAGTTAGGTTAGGTGTGGTTTATGTTAAAATTGGACTTGTATTCATGATATGCTATTAGTATAGAACTAGAAACACCACGGAATCAAGAAAATGAAGCTAGTTAGCTTGGTAATAATCAAATGACAAAAAGATGAGCAGATTTAACTTTTATAAAGTCTAAATGGGACAATGATGAAAATTGATGCTTGTGATCAAGAAACTAGTTAAAATATGATTTATGAGACATGCTTACACTTGAAGATGGTAACATTGAATTGGGGATACAAGTATTTGGTTAAACATCATATAAAGTATCATTTAGTCATAAAAGACTATAATTGGACTATTTTTTTTAGTTAAATTGATGTTTTAAGCCTAAGAACCAAAAGTTTGAGAAATAACCTCAAGACTTGAATACTATGATTCATTGTCATGTTATTATACTAGATTAGAAGAAAGTTGAAAGTTTGGGTCAATAAAAGTTGAGTTTTAGTTAAGCCTAAAAATGACATAATCAGAAATGGTTGAACTAAAAAGTCACCGTTTTAGCAAATACGAGCCTGTATGGGTATGGAATGAATTTATATCAACAATTATGTGTTGTTGGGTGGTTATGACAACAACATATGTAAAAATTGTGATGTTTAAAAATAATTTTTATTTTTATAATCTTTAGCGGCAAAATTATAAAAAATAGAATAAAATAGTGAAAGGATAGATGTTTTGACATCTAAGCATTGATATTGATTTATAAATATGTTGAGATCAGAAAGTTACTAAAATTTCATGCTAAAACCCGCGAAAACACAATTAGGCAAAGTAGGATGCCTAAATAGGGAAACAGTCAAAAGGTGTCGAAATGAAAAGTGGCTTAAAAGGTCCCACAAAGATTTACCAATGTTTTAAACACTATTATTGCATTGTTGGGTTATATAACAATGAGTTAAACACAAGTTTACATGAATTTTGGACTAAGTTGTCAAAATGGGACAAAAAGGGTAAAAATGTCCAAAATGACTATTATGCTTTAAGAATCACACTTAACCCTTGGAATGGAATTAGATGTTGTTTAGACAGAGTTCTTGTATTATTTGATAAAGATTATGTGTTTAGTTGAGTAGTATGTACTAACCTCTTATTAAATCAATTGAGGTTGAAGGATGTTTTAGAAGCAGTTAAAGTTTAGAGCTAGTGGATTAGTGTAGCTAGACATACCTAGCTACCGACGTGAGTACATGAGGATTTTTACTGGGTACATAGCTCATAGCAACAAGTTTTAAATATTGAATTATTTATGTTAAACGTTATGCTAAATATTTTGTGAGTAATGGTTTTTCAAATGGTTTTTAAAGCTTGAATTAGCAAGCAATTATAAAGTTTTATGTGGCTTTCAAATACGGATCTATATGCAAGTTTATTATCTACTGCATGCTTATGAAAACTTCTCTACTATGTTTTGAAAGTAAAGATTTGCATTAAGCCAAATATGTTTTGAAAGTATGATATAAAAGAATGTTTTGATGCCAATAGCCTTAATATGTTATAGATGAATGTTACTTAATTGTATAACAATATGAACAGGGAACATGGTTCCTTGTGTCGAGCGATGATTCATGTAAGGGAAGTTAGAGGAATCTACTCGGGTGGTATTGACCCCTTCGCGAAGTAGATGTCCTAAAAGCAAAGGGTGCTAGGGTGGACTGATTTTGTTCTTTCTACCCTAGTGCAAACTTGGGGTATCACTTAAGGTGATCAAGGCCCTAAGTATAAAAATCTAGATGTGAATGAATATAAATCAAGTAAAGTAATAACCTTTTTGTTGACAACGTTTTCATGTAAAGTTTGTTATGAAAAGGCTTTTCAAGCAAAAATGATGATATGGTTCAATGGTAAAGATTTTTACAACAAGTACTATAACATGATTTTTTTATGAACTACGTGACAGTAAGTGTCAACACGTGATTTGTTTACAAAGGTTTTGAAAATGATATATGTTATGTTTTCAAATACTTGAGTCTAAAACACATGTATCTCACGAGACATATTTGTCTTACATATATTTGTTTTAAATGTTATGTACTCAGGAACAAGAAGATTGGCATATGATGATAGAAAGAAACGTCTTAGAAGCTCTCATGTGGACATAGATAGAAAAGAGGATCAGAAGATAGAGTTACTTTTAATACGGCATCGTTATGATATGTAATCGAGAGATGTTATGATTACGATTTAGAATTCTCTTGTAGATGTATTGTGATGTTTTGGCTATGTCCCAAGTTTTATGGGCTATTTGTGATTGAGTCAAGTCAGTATGGTTTTTACTCGGTTAGCCCAGAGGTCATGCCGAAATTTCGGTAGATATGTTGTGGGACATAGCTATGAGATGTTTCATTACTTTACTATAGTTGTTATGATCTGAATTGGTAACCCCCAAAGTTGTTTAAATACTTTTAAACTTATTTTTTTTGTTGGGACCAAAGTTTTAAAAGTCATGAGAAATTTTTTTTTTTAGTGCGAAAATTTACATACAATGTTTTTTTTCTAAACGATAACACCATTTAAGGTGTGAGAAAGATGGGGTGTTCCAATAGATAACCCTTTCATGATTTTATCCATTTCATGAACTGAAAACTCATATTTATCCACCTTGTCGACATACGAGACCGTCCCACCAATGTAGCTAATTTCTGTAAACTTGGTGAACTCACCTCCATTATATAAAAAACATGTACCATAAGCCACCTTTTCGTTGAATCGTATGTTTGGCAACCTTAGGTTCCACATTGGTATGTTCATACACCAAAAAACTTGCCAAATCGAAGCACAGATACTACAATTTCATATTAGGGTTTTTAATCTCACTCGATGATGACGTATGTGAAAAGCCAACTGCTAATTAGGGACTATTATTGCGAATCATACTTGATTTCTATTTGGTGGTAAGGTTTAAGTCGTGGGATGTTAGCTTAATTAAATAATATGGAAGCATGTAACAAATGGCATAAATATCCTCACCTGGGCAGCACATGCTGAAGTTAATGAGGGTTCATAAATGGATGTTAAGTCATTGGTCCAAATGCGCAACAAAATAAACCTTTTGGACCACTACTGCTAGTCCAAAACTTTTTGGACTAAAGTGTCGCACATAGACAATTTTTGCAATTTTTCTTTTAAGATAAACTCATATCGGTAGCTATAATAATTAACAAATGTACAGGGTGTGTGGGAGGCATGATATGTGGGACCACTCTCTAAACATCGCATCTTCAAATTGTGCTTTATAAGACAAACTGGAGCGAAGATGTCGATAAATTTTATTACTTTCATGGTTGAATATTTCATGTTTCAATCACCCAATTATAGTATTAAACTGTGGCACGCTTTGTATTTTCAGCATGGACTTCTAAATTGAATTTGCAGTATTGACATACTTAGAAAATGCTGGTGGAGCAGTCAAGTGAGCCGATAGAGAGGTGGGAGGACAAATGATCGATAAAAAGATCTTAATAAATTATATATAAATCACAGTTGTTAAGAACGAGATCGTACGTAGGATCGTTTTCGGCTTTCCAAGATCGGTTTGGGATTATAAGATCCTAGCAAAAATGACATAGTTATACGTTTAAAACATGAAAAATAGATAAAGGAATAACAACTCAATATGACAAAAATACCATCTAATCTACTTTAATATAGCAAACGGTTCGTTCATGTCGGTGTTCTCTTCTTAATACAAAATATAGATCTTCTTCTCCCAAATCTCTTCCACCGTCTGCACCTGTAGTGAAAGGAAAACGTGGCATATATAACTAAAAACTATCATTGTCAAATTAAATTAAAATCATGTAATAAAGGAATAACAACTCACATAATTGATCTCTTATAGATCTTTCAATAAAGTCATCATCTCCACCACCATCATGGGCTTGCAAACGACTTCAATTTGAACCATCAACTTGGTTAATTCGCACTTCTTTCGTATGATACTATGATGATTAGAAGACTATTCTTTTGTAATCCGCTCACTATGGGAACTAACATTATCAACATTCCATGTTTAAGCCCCATTACACAAAAAAATCATTCATTGTTTCTTAATATACTTGATTTCTCTTCTTAGAATGTATCTAACAACAAAATAAAATGATTGAAATTTTAGATACAATATAAGAAAGAAAACATTGACACAGTAATGTTGTTAATTGTAAGTTGCCATTTCAAAAGCACACCAATTCCTCTTAGATGAAAAACAAGTCAAGATAAGAATTCTCATGGCAAAAAAATTTCAACTCGGGTGTGATATCAAAAAGCACTTTTTGATAGAAGTATTTATTAGTTTATGTGATGGTAGAAATGAGTTTTTAAAAAAAAAAAATGTTTGTATCAGCTTATGTAATCATAAAAATGAGTTTTTTCGTAAAATGACCAAGCAGGAGAAAAAGAGTGGATGGATGGAAAAAAGAGTGGGAGTTCATTAATGGGTATTATAGTTATTTCTTTCAAAAAGTCATAAGCTCTTCAAAAAGTCATAAACTTGTGACTTTTAAAAAACTTCTTTTTGAGGCTTATAAAAAACATTTTTCATATACACTTATCTACTAGTCAAACACTTTTTTTATTTATTGGCTTCTTGAAAAATCAATAAGTTATTTTATAACCCACTCTCAAACACCCCCTAAGACTAAAAGGTCCTCTTGCACTAGGGTGGGTGTCTTTATTAGTATAATTAGAGAGAAGAGTGAGTAGATAATATAGTGTAAGTGTGGTTATTAGTACCAAATCACCAACAAAACAAGAACAAAAAAAAAAATGGTCTCATATCTGTTTTTGCTTATTTTGTGTTTGAATTCTGAAGTGTGTTCAAACAAGAAAAAACGGGGTAGGAATTAGGAACAAACATTATAACATTTTTACTTCATGTAATATCAAAACATAGAGCATATACATTTTTGTGTTATTGTGAACTCGATGGTGATACACTGTGTAATGGATATGATTCTTGAGTTGCAGTCCGATACAATATCTCGAAGGTAAACTGTAAAAGAAAACAAAATGACTAACAGCTAACATATTTCTTGTTCGATTTTTGACTTGAGTCATGTTGAAGGCTTGAGTTGCATGCTGATTATTATTCGATTTTTAAGGGTGTTACATTGTATTGCACCTCAAGCATATCAAAATTATGACAATATTGATCACAAAAAATTAGCTAGAGCACACTTCTTAGAACCGTGTTAATATAATAAACTCCAATATCTCGAGTTTATAACGATGTTAACAAAACATGCACAATACACGACCCAACTAAAATGTTTGATTTTTTCCAAAGCACATAGCAAAAGTGATCTTAAAAATGTCGGCAAACAAAGAATGATTTAAATACAAATATGAATATTTGTTCTTTTAGTGACATTCTTTTCCGACATATACTACAAGACTTATAGCGCATATAGTAAACTCCATATCATTCAAAAACATACTAAAACACATTAGAATTCCACATCTCTAGCACAAAACAAAACAAACTCGGATCAAAATTAAACTTCTAGTATTCTTTTACACCAACAAACAGGATAATCAAATCCTACATCACAAAGCCAGAATCAAACAAAACCATCATCTATGCTGCAGGCTTTTGTTTCTTTGGTACACGATATGCTCCAACAACACATGCATGATCTCTCTCAAATGGCTCAAGAGTCACCTGCTCCATCGGCTTAAACTGTTCAGCCTGTAGCTTTTTCACTTCAGACGCAAATACAGCTTCAGCAGGTACAGTTGAGTCTATACAGTTTGCCTAACAGTGTTTCAAAACAACCCAATTTAAAACACATACAAATTAATAGAAAACATTGGTACAACAAACAAACATAAAATATGATCGAAAACAAACCTTGATAGATATGACAAAATAGCCTCCAGATTTCAAGAAATAAGATGCATTCAGTGCTAGAATTCTTGCCTGTAATTTGAAATGAAAGAAGGGAGTAGGATTAAGTATTGATGATAATATGGAGATTAATTTTAAAAGTAAAATAGTTGCTACCGTCATATTTTATTTACTCAAAGAAGCATCAGAAACTCGATTTTTGCATCACTCATGACGTCTTGAAGGGGAATCCGAGTTAATTCATCATGTACTTTTAAGTACTTTTTTGGAATATAAGAATATGATACACAACTAAAAATATAAAAGATTTTTCAAATGTACAACAAAAAAAGAAAGTGAAAAAAAATCAAAAATAGAAGGATGCATCAGAAACTCGGTTTTGCATCATCCAAGATGTCCTGAAGGGGAATCCGAGTAAGTTCATCATATGCTACATTGTATCTCAATGTAAATGAAAGAAAAACAATAGATGTTATGTGAAAAAGTAAGCTTTGTACTGATTAAAACTGAAAATTGTTGTCATGAAAACGATTGTAAACTGGAAAAAAAGCTTTAAGAAATGAAGAAAGTAAGATGATTTATAGATTGTTAAAACAACTGGAATGAAATTAGCATGAAGTGGTTAAGAAGTGAAAAGCAAACCTGATCAGGTTGGGCAACGTCGGAAAATATGACGTCAACCATGCCGACAAGCATCCTGTACTTGGCTGGATGTCTAGCATCTTCGATAATAGGGATGATATTTGTACGCTTTTTAGCCATGTTAACCAAATCTCTACCACTTCTGTGAGAAAATTCAACAGCATAGACAACTCCGGCCTGTTGTAAGAAGATGAACAGGTGAGTAAGACATTACCGGTGGTTGTGTTTGAAGAAAAACACTCAGAGTTAATAGAAAGTGACTTACAGGGCCAACAAGATCGGAAACATGAGATACGGTTGTGCCTGAAGCAGCTCCTAAGTAAAGGACCTTAGATCCAGGTTTCTGAAATAGATGAGAGAATACGAATATTAATATCAAAAACTCAAAATAGCATGATAGACTGATACTTCTGTTGTGATGTAATGTAAACTCACCATCCAAATATTGTCAACTCCACCAAGAACAGCGGCGGCTAACTTTGATCTAAAGGGGTTCCATACTCTGTATTCAACCTTTGTTCCATCTTCATTCTGATGAAGAGAAATTAACATGAATCAAATTGAGAACAAATGCATGTATCGAATGCGGTATAATTTAATCTTCAGTGGTGGTTTATTATACTACCTGAACGGAGATCCTCTTCTCGTTGTACACGGCTTCTCCGGGGACCATGTTTTTGGTGCAGAGAGCGTCTTCCTTACCCTTCGCGATAAACACACCTTCATGTCTATGTGGCTCAACTACAACCTTGTTTCCTCCCTTCATTCCTCCACCTCTACCACCACGACCACCACCACGTCCTCTGCCGCCACCTCTTCCTCCTCCGCGAGCCATGTCACCACCTCTTCCGCCGAATCCTCCTCTTCCCCTTCCTCCTCTACCGCTTCCATCTCCACGGCCGCCACTACGGCCGCCACTGAAACCTCCACCGCCACGTCCACCACTGAAACCTCCACCACCACGTCCTGTAAATCAAACAACAACAAGTTCGTTTATTGCAAAACGATGATAGATAACTGAATTGGAAATAACCAATTGGTTGTACAAGAACACACCTCCTCTCATTGGAGCCCTCATACTTCCGTCTGAAGGAGATTTTTGGGTCAGCTAAAGATTTTTAGGGTTTATGGGGTGGATGGGAAGGCAGAGCGGCGAATTGCGTATTTTATAAGGCCAGGGTTTAGGGTTTTTGTTTATTAAAGAATTCAGAATTTTTGTTTGTTTTGTTGGCTTGCTAATTGGGCTGAGCCCAAACGCAAACGCATGTGGACCAATTATGTTGGGTTAAACCCAACTCCTTCTAAATACGTCAAAGTGAGCACAAAATCTGATCTTTAACAATTTATAAAAGAACTCAAGCCACGGCTTGAGGTACAATAATCTGGGATAGTAATAATTCTCGATACGATACGATACGAATCCGATGTATAAATAAATAATTTTGGATTGAGTCATTCTGACTTGTCAACTCGTAACCCGCATAACCTATTATTATTACACAGGTCGTGTTCGGGTTAGTACTTAGGTTCACGGGTCAACCCACCAACTTGTATTAGATTAGATTTAAATAATCAATTTTTAATATTTCTGATTTTTATACTTCTATTATTGATAATGACGATTATCTAATTTACCCTTATACCGTAAATCTTGAACGAGACTTGGCCTTCATCGAATACGCAGCAACATCACACTTTCCTATTTAAACATGCATGACCCACGAACCCAAATCTGACTCACAAACCCAAATCTGACACCACAAACCCGTGTAATAAAAAGGGTTAGGTTGGTCGTGTCCGGGTTAGGGTTGAAGAAGATGACATGATTATTTATACGGGTCATGTCCGGGTTAAAGTTTCTTATATGTCAACCCGAACATGACCTGATTGTCACACCTACAATAACTGATACAAGCAAAATCGGCCCTAGGTGGCTAGGCATGGTCCCAAAGTTTCGTAACCAGACTAAGCAAACCATAATTGAGCATGTACCGGTCTGGACACCATATATATTCATGGAGCAAAATTATTGAACACTCGCCATTTTCCTTTGGTTTGATTGTGGATATCATCTCGTTGGATTTGGTCTTACTATTTTTTGTTGACATTGACTTCTAGGAAACGTTTATCACATGGCATCATTTCGTCTAAGATAATAGCCATCATATTTTAGTCTTGGCGACGATAAGCCTCGTATTTTTTATGCTTTTAGCATGGCATCTTCAATATCCTCTAAACTTGATCTTCAAGTTATATTATGTGTTGTAGGTATTTCGTTCGATCCAAGTAATATTGTAAACAAATACACACATTCATCAATAGATGCTCTTTGTTGCACTACTATACTGTCATTAGTAGGAAATATGTAACATATCGTGTTTACGCTCGATTTGAAAATAACATTATATTTTATAAAAATGGTTGATGTCTTTAAATCTATAGCGGAAAATACAAAAGATAAAACATTTTAAAAGTTAAAAAATATTTAATAACGATAAGAGCTGTAGTCACATATCAAATCATAAGTGAGATATAAATGTGTCAAAACCAAGTTCAAATATCATAATCATCCAAAACTACAAATATGGTCTCTCCGTCATATCTTATTTGTTTATACATGTTAAGTGAGACCATGCGCTTCTCACACGAGGGCATAATGGTATGTTCCTTCTCACTCACTCCATTGTTGCCACCATAAAACATCAAGTAACAATTTAAACAACTAAGCTAACGTCAAATTTACCCTCCCCCCCCCCCCCCCCCCGGCCTCAGGGAAGCTTCTTCAAATATTCATCTTCATCTTTTTGGACAACCATTTATAATAGCTACTTTCAATTATCATTTGTTTGTGCCCAAAAGTGTAGTTGTTAATATAATTTAACAATTGTGGTAACAATCTGGAAAATTATAGGTGATTGGACATGAGAGGAAGTTAATGATATATATGGTATGTGAAATATATTTTATAATGTTAGTCGCTTTGTGGTTTATGTTGATCAATTTTATTTTATAAAAAATCGTATTTTGAAACTATCATCTTAGCAATTTATTTGCTTGACTGTAGTATGTTTTTTTTAGTTGCAAATGACAACCTTTTTGGAGTTAAGCTATATCATGATGGGTATTTCAGCAAGTCGCTAGAAGGAAGTACTTGAATGGTAAATTCATTGTGGCAGATTCAGTCAACACAACAGTATGTTTAATCAATAAAGGACCCTCAACCCCATATGGTTCATAATTCTATAAGAAGAAAGACAAGGTCGTGAGATTACGCTTAAGCACTTGAAGGTTTTCGGTTATGTCTCGTATGTCAAAGTTATAGTTTTAGAAAGATACAACTTAGAGGTTAAGGCAAGAAAATGCACCTTTGTAGGCTATGGGTTCGGTGACATTGGGTACCTCTTTTGGGATAAAGAAAATAAAATGGTTATTAAAAGTCGTGATGCAGTGTTCAACGAAAATATCATATATAAGGATGAACTTGTAGAGTGCTCAGACAGAAAGAAGCTGCCAGAGAAAGCAGAAAGTCAAGTTGAGTTCGAACTTCGAAGAGATCTTTGAAGATGACGTTGTGAAACCTGTCAGTACTCCAGTGATAGGTAAAAGTTCGGGAATTAATGGGAGCTCTGATGTATCTAGAGGTAGTGAGGGTATAGACAGAGGATAATAGTTTTGAGCATGAGGTTGTAAATGATCCAGAGACCGTAAGTCCTATTGTTCGTAGGTCCACTAGAGTATGAAGACCTACAGCCAGGTATTCTCTATTAGCTAATTACTTGCTGTTGACTGAAAATGGTCAACCCGAGTCTTATACAGATGCCTTAAGGATGATAAATTCCATACAATGGAAGAATACTATGGAAGACGAGTTAACTTGACAATAACCAAACTTGGTCATATGTCAAGCTCCCAGCATAGAAGAAAGCACTACAAAACACGTGGGTGTTTCAGGTTATTGCTGATATTGATGGCAATAAGAGATACAATGCTAGATTGGTGGTCAAGGGTTCCAACACGAAAGATGGGTTAATTACAACGAGATTTTATCCCCAGTTGTGAATATGACTACAATCAAAATAGTCTTGGATATTATAGCCTCTGAAGATTTCCATATAGAGCAATTAGATGTGAAAACTGCTTTTCTCCATGTCAACCTGAAAGAAGACATCTACATAGTACAACTAGAAGGTTTTCCCATAGTTAGTAAGGAAAATATTAGGTGCAAATCGAAGAAAAGTCTATATGGATTGAAGGAATCTCCAAGGCGGTGATACATGAAGTTTGAGAACTTCATGCAAAGGAGTGGGTATGACAAATGTTAGATGGATCATTGTTGTTATTTAAAGAAATCCAGTTGCTCCTATATGATCGTGTTATTATATGCTAATGACATGTTGATCGTTGGATCCAACATGCAAGAGTTCAAAAAGCTTAAGAAGTAGTCGTCTAATGAGTTCGAGATTAATGACCTAGAGGCTGTTAAGTAGATATTGGGCATGAGCATGTCAGAAACAGAGTTACAGATACACTAAAACGTTCACAATTTAAATACATAAAGAAAGTTTTAGAAAAGTTCGGCATGACAGATGCCAATACCAGAAGTACACATTTAGGTGTCAGTTGAAACTCTCAAAGAAGCAATCCCCAAAGACGGAAGAAGAAAAAGAAAAGATGTCTAAAGTCCCTACACATATGCAGTTGGTAGCTTGATGTATGCAATGGTATAAATCAAACCAATTATGGCTCATGCAGTGGGAGTTGTGAGTAGGTTCATGTCAAATCTAATAAGAAAGCATTGAGAGGGAGTAAAGTGGTTGCTACACTACTTGAAAGGAACAATTGAGGTTACCCTATGTTTCAAAAGAAAGGGATGATCTTAGAAAGATTCACCGCAGATTTGGGTGGATGTGCAGATTTGGGTAAGGGCATGACAGGTTATTTGTTCACGATCGGATGTACGCCAATCAATTGGATGTCCAGGTTACAGAAGAGTGTTGCTCTTTCAACTACAAAAGTAGAGTATATGGCTATTGTAGAAGCAAACAAAGAACTTATATGGTTGAAGACCTTCCTATCAAAACTTGGAATGCAACAAGAGGATTGTGTACTGCATTATGACAACCAGATTGCAGTTCACCTGGAAAATAATCTAGTGTTTCACATTGGAATGAAACATATTTAGATGAGGTACCATTTCATTTGAGAGTTAATCAATGAGAGACTCTGAATCTGAAGAAAATCCTTGGAATGAAGAATCCAGCAGATATGTTCACCAAGGTGGTTACCACCAAGAAGTTGAAGCTTTTTATGACTTCCAGAAGCCTTTCAAAAGTTTGAGGAAAGAGGCATGACAAAGACATATAGATAGAGTGTAGGTGTTTAAAGACTGTTGCAAAAGTTGGATAGCAAAGTTTTTAAGCCTCCAAGTGGGAGATTGTTAGGTGAATGCTAGGTGTAAAGTGCAAGTGAGTGCTAGTAAGGGCTCTAGTGGCCACATCCTTTTCGGAAACATCATTAAAGAATATTGGTGAAGAAGATTCGATGGTTTTTTCAGGCAATATCCACCAAAGATTTATTCTCTTCATTGATTTAATGGAAGAGTTAATATGAATAGAGATGTATGGTACATCAATCATATACACATATCATAAACACAACAACATCAAACACAACTGTAGAGCATGATTCTTGTAATATAAATTTTAAGAACATTTGTTGTGAGGTTAAGATCACAGTTAGCTTTGAAGCAGAACCTACAGAGAAAGATCATTTTCTACTAGTAGCTCAAGTTAGTGTAACATTGGTGCAAGTGAATCAAATTGCAAGTGTAGTTTGAGCCTTGTATGATTTTGTACGTTATTTGTGATAATAAAATCCTTTGTTTCTCGTTTGCTCCTAGATTAGCCAATTAGATTGATCGCGTGAATCACGTCAAAATTTTGTGTTCCAAATTTTATAATTCTTCATTTTTGCAGAATTCTCCGTTTATTTTCACTTGTTAGAGTTTGTCTAAAGTGCTTAACTTGTTTTGTTGCTTTATCCCAACAGAAATGCCTTTGTTCAAGAAAGTTTGGCCTTGACGAACATGGTGCAACCAAGTAACACTTTTTTGGCTTTGACTTTAGTCATTTTCTAAAAAGAGGGACTAGCGAGGATGAAAACCAACTTCCTAGTGATGAATGTGATAATCAAGATAGTGATCTCATATTTGATATTGACAACTTAGTTGAAGAACCACATCTTGATATGAGGGATTTATTGGGACTTACATTAAGAATCAGCTAAATGTACAACATAATACAAAATCTTACACTTGTTTAAACCTACCAAGTTCCTACCCTTTTTTTTTCTTTCCGAAACATATAAACTCACACAACAACATTTCAAAAACACTTGAACTCACAACCTAAATCGTACAATAAAATCTCTCCACGTGTCTTTTGATCAAAAACAGTATTTCCTTTAAATTTCACATCTCACTTTCAGGCTTCTCAGAGGGCGTAGGAGACGGTGACTGCTCTTTCATAGCAGCTGCTTTCAGCTGTTCTTCAGTGATCTTCAACAGCTCTTCACTCGTATACGCTTTGTTTGAAGGAGACCCATTTGCTGAATCAAAAAAACATAATTATACCAAAATGAAGAAACATAGTTATAACAAACTGCATCATTTTCTAGATAACAACGGTTGCTAGAAAAAGAAACAGGGTCTTACTAGTGTCGACGTTAGGCTGAGAATCATCCATGGAAATGGTAGGAGCTGATGTTGTTTCCCCGGAATCTTCCGGGCTGACAGCAGTGGTTGTATCATCTGTGCCGCCAGCAGAAGTGGTTGTGGTCGCCGGAGATTCCTCAGTGGTGGTGGCAGGCGGTGTTTCAATTAACTGAGAATTCTGAAGGGTATCGGGAGGAATTTGGGTTGACAATGGTCTCGGTGTGTTGGTAGTGTAATTTCCTGGCGCCGGATTCTTAAGCTCATCAAGACCAATTTCCTTTTCAAGCGTGGTTTTGAATTCCCGTGAAACTTCCTATTTTGACGTAAATTGCCACCGTCAATTTAATAATTGATGATCATTAAGATAAAATACAAGTTACGTAACCATCGTTAGCTTTAATCGACTCAAAATCTGATTCTATTTACGTTACCTGAAGTTCCCTGATTGTTGGTTGAAACGCTCGGAGAGTTTTCCCCAAATTTTTTGCAACCTGCAGTTCATATGAGTTATACAACCACTTACAAAACAGATAACAAAGTGAAGTTTTTGGGCTATGAACACTACTCACATCAGCAAGACCTTTAGGGCCAAAAACCAACAAAGCCACCACTCCAATCACTAAAGCTTCAGGAGCTCCAACTCCAAATAAAGATGCGAAAATACCCTTCCCTTTACATTTCTTTCTTCTTTCTACAACCACCAAAATCAACCCAATTTCAGAATCGATGTGAAAACTTTCTAATACTAGATATTGTCATAATGTAACAACGACTGCATATAGTAAGATGTAGATATTAAACTGGCAAAGAAATCTACAACAAATCTGCTTGAAGTCTAAACGATATACCTAATTTCGAAGATTGAAGTGAGATTGATAACCCGTTTTTCCTGAGGCCATTCCAAGAAGTTAAACCGATATGAGGAGCCCGTGTTAGAGAACGAATGGTTGGGGTTTTAGAGCATGAAAGTTGAGAGGTGGAGAGGGAAGCATAAATGGGGGGTTTTCTAACGAGTTTTGGTGATATTGATGATGAAGATGAAGGGTGGGATATATACAGAGGGTTGAAGATGGCGGAAGCCATGGTGATTGGTGGTGGTGGTAGATTAAAGGTGAATCGATCCGGGGTTGAATTTAGGGGAAATCACGGAAATCTTTGAAGGAAGGAAGGGCGATTGGAATTGGTTCGGATGTTGGGCCCAACATGATCCTATTTTCATGAGATTGTGGACTTGTGGTAGGTGTCTAACAAGCAAATTTAGAAATCATTCCCCTTTCCCAAAAAGATTGGGTCTTTTCTATCTCAACAAAGGCAGCGGAATGGAACGCCAAAATGGTGTTATACATGTGTTTTACAATACCTTCTATATTAGGGTTCGTTAAATTCTAAAGTTATGTTGAGGCTGGTGGGAGTATCTATCACATTGCCCAAATGTGATGGGCGCCACATCAGTGCCACCTCACCATCACATTCTCATCACACCACCTAAAAATACCCATCACACCACATCATCTTTTCCCAATAAAAAATAATTCAATAATAATAAAAATGGTTGGGTGTGATTGGCTAGTTATATATATAAAAGTAATTTAAAAAAAGAAAAAAAAATTGATTGGTCGTGGTCTCCCGTGAACCCCATCACCTTCCATCACGGTAACCCCCATCACGGAGCACCCGGGGCGGTGTGCACGCCGTGATGGGATGCCACCGTGTCCATCACGGTCACTCGGTGATACCCACTCCCAATGGTTTGAATTATATTTTTAGTATTTTAGTTTAGTTATTATTATTAAATCTTGTTTTTTCCAAGATTTTTATTTTACCAAAAGAAAAAAATTCTAGTCCCAAAAGACGAATGTTACATTTTGCTAATTCGATGACCCACTTACCAGCTTCCCTTTAATGAATTAGCCTTCCTGAGGTACTCTTTCTATCGAGTTTGCATTCAAAATGATCCACGTCTATAAGGGCTTATAATAGGTGATGTGAGTTCAGACTCAGATTGGTTGGAGTGGTAATACACTGGAAGTTCTAAGGGTCTGAGATCACAAAAGAGGGACAATGATCGTTAGTCGCGCTCCGGGAGGAGGTCCCAGGAGGACGCTCCGACGATCAAGTTAGTAGGGTATCGGGATGTTCTTGTGAATAATAATAGGCAAAGAGTCGTAAAACAGTGTTTTGGGACTTGGTCTTACTTGAATGCTCGATAGCCTTTTATACCTGAGGATGAACCCGTTTTCGGGGACAGACGTGTCAGCCCGGCAGCGTGTCCGGATGATCATTGGGTGATCTTCTGGCACACGATCCGGATGCAGAGGGCGCACAGGTAGTGGGTCGTGCACACCTTTTGTTGCCTGCATGTGTCAGGACGATCGCATGTTGTCGCGTACAAGGTATTGCAAAGTGTCGTCCTTGCTGCAGGTGTCTTGCAGCGGGCCAGCGCCGCGGGGCAGCTCGCAGTCACGGGGAGCGTGCTGGCTCGACCATTGCCTTTGTGGGTGCTTTGGGCCGTTGTGGCTTTATCGGGCTATATCGTTAGGATATGTTATCAAGTCTCCCCAGTCTGGTAGTTGCAGCGTTGGCCCAGTCATGCTGCGACGCTCTAGACTTATAGGAGGGACACATGTCGGAGTGGGGCGTTTTGCGCACTTAATGTTGCAGTTGACGTGATCGATACGACCCGCGTCAGTTTCACCATCATGGTAATTTCGATTTTCCTGCCTATCATTTCGCTATCTTTAAAAAACCCTTTCGAGTTCTCATTTTGAACTTCTTCCTTTCCGTCTGCCGTTATTTTGCTCTCTGTATCCTCTTTCTTCTTCTTCCTTCTTTTAACTCGTCTCTGATGGCTTTGAATGTCGGAACCGTTCCTTCCGACGAACAGTGGAAACACTTATCGGAAAGGTATGGCTTCCGTGAAGAAGATAAGGTGATGATTACGGCCGATGGGGCAAGCTTTTATCTTTCTCCGGAAGGGAAGGTGGGGATCTTTGTGAAGAAATTAGACGCTGGCTATCGCTTGCCGACGAGTAACTCATGGATGAGATACTCCGCCGAAACAAGTGTAGGATTTCCAACTTACTCCTGATGTTGTGAACAAGGTCGTGGCATTTGAACTGCTTTGCCAATCATTAGGAATATTGCCCGATTTCTTTGTGTTCAGACATTATTTCCATTTTGTGGCTGCTAATGCCAGTTACACCTTCTATTCCCGAGGTCGATCTACCCATCTTTTGGTTCCTGAGGCGGAATCTCCTAAAAATTGGTAGGATAAGTGGCTATGGGTGAATGATAACCGCGTGGGTAAAATGCTTGTTCGTCGTGGTCATGTATCTGATCCGGCTCCCGCTTTGTTCCCTCATAACTCAGCGGTTGTGGCTACTTTGAACGTGTTTCAAGTGATGTCGGACGGGTTTCTCGAGTATGTTTTGGTTGGAAGTGGGCTCAGTCCTTCTTGGCGGGCTCGTAACAAGATGCCTAAGTTTTATGTCTTGGTTAAAGGTATGCCTTGATCCTCCCTTATCTTGTTATTCATTTATTTTTTGTTGTCCCTGGGATTTCTTTAGTCATGTTGTGTGTTTAGGTGTTCCACAAGGTGTTCGTTTCCAGGATGTTCTCACAAAAAACTGGTAGATTATTTGGAGTATCGGGAGGTCGAGTTGGTTGATAGGGTCCCTGATCAGTTTTCTTTTCATAGTTCTATGGATACACTGACTGTTGATGAGGTTGGAAGTGTTGGGGTAGGAACTGAGGGGGTGAGAAGGTTGAAGAGTCCCCTCTTGTGGGTGCTAGCGTGGGTGGCTCACTGTGTGGGGGCCCCACCATATCTGTGGAGTCTGTAAGGGATAACAGAGAAGGGGTTATCGAAGGTGTTGTTAAGCTGCAAGGGAAAAGACACGACATTCTAGTTTAAATAAATAGATGTCGGCCGTAAAAACCAGAAAGAGAAAGATATTGGTCACAAGTGCCTTAGAGTCACATTAAACCTGAGTAGAAAGCTTGGTTCCCTTGATTCGAAATTGGCTAACCTAATAGCAGATTTGAAAGCTGCCACCGTTGGAACCAATGAAGCAAATGATTGACCCATCATATCATCCGAAGAAACGAAAAATACCAAAAAGTTCGAATTCGCCTCCAGGTAACTAACCTAGTGTGACTTTGTATCCCCTAACCGGAAGAGATTCATAATACTTGTAGTCAGTACCGACTGTTGCCCGGACACTAACTAGGCTCCCCTTCCTTCCAAGATTGTTTGGGTTCTATGGACCAGGTTGATCCTTCTGTTGATTTAGTTCCAGTCTGACATGTGAGCCGACGTCGTTTGCTGAGTGGTCTGAGGGATGCCAGAGTAGTTGCGGAAAAGGAGACGTATGTGATTCCTAAATCCAAGAGGTATGTGATTTTGTGTGAGTTTGGGGGTTTTGAAACCCCAGATGTCCAATTTCGTGAAATTGAGTAATTATTGTAGTATATGATGTTAGTAGGTTGTTATTACACATTTTCCTTAGCTCTTGGTGTGATAATTGCTGAGTTTTGTGTTTGAATGAGTTAAAGTCGCAAGGTTGGGCTGAACTGCAAGGATAGCAATGTTATCCTTAAATATAACGTTGATATCTGCTGTTTACAGCCCCTTCACACCTCTCAAATGGCTTGATCATTTTAGCCATACTTTTTGGAATGTTTGAGTATGTTTGAGACTTGATATGTGTTGTTGTTTCACAACTGACACTTACAGAAGGGAGGCCGATACTACTATGGGTGTGGCACGAGCTGATCCGACATCAAGTGAGTAACTCTATTTCATTACTAATTATATGAATTGTGATGTACATTAGTTGTAAGGTGTTACAATTAGATGAGGTAGCCAATGAGCATGAGATAAAGAGATTGAGAACTATTGTTGGTAATTGAGTTGTGAGTGTGATTGAGAGCGCTAATTGACTGAGATAGTTAAAGAGTACGAGCTGAGAGATAATGTATATTTGTAGTTGTTGAATACTATACTTATCCTTGATGAGTTATTATATAACCACCAAACTAGATAGTTTACTTACTAAGCTTTTTAAGCTCACAGATATTGATTTGTGTTGCAGGTACGAGTGGTAGCGACCGAGGAAAGAAAGTTGCAGGGGGATAGGAGACCATGGACTATTATGGACTTTGGATGTTTAGACTTTGTTTGTTTTTGTAACCCGGTTTCGGGAATGACATGTATATGTATACTTATGCTTGGTAACTAGTTGTATGACGTGTTACTCATCTTTTGATTACACCTTTGAGCAATGTGGTTGTGTTTTGGATCATAATAAGTTTTGGATATTAAAAGTTTCTTATATAATATCCTGATTTATAATATTTTTGGATTATAGATCATAATAAGTTTGGATCATGGATCATAATAAATTTGGAAGTTTGGATCATGTATCATAATAAGTATGGAATTTGGATCATGTATCATAATAAATTTGGATCATTGATCATTATAAGTTTAGATCATTGATCATAATAAGTTTGGATCATATTAATTTTTGAATCATAATAAGTTTGATTCATAATGGTTATGAGTTATAATAAGTTTTGATTCATGAAAAATTTGATTCATAGTATTCAAAATCATAAAACATTTTTTTATTCATAACATTTTTGGATCATAAACATTTTTTTATTTAATTTGATGGGGTTTTACTTAAAATTAAAAGACGAACACTTAAAAACTAATTTTGAAAAAATATTTTTATAAACTTACTAATATATTGTGTGGAATGATTTGTGACATTTTCATAAGTTTTGGATATTTATTTTATTATTAAAAAACATAAATATATTTTTTCAAATTTTCATGATGATACTTATTTAGTAAAGATTTAAATTCTAATAACTTTGGTTTTTCAGATTTTTTACAAAGAAAAATAAATTATGACCTAAAAACAAAGTGGGAAAAGAAAACTCACCAAACCAGAAGAAGAAAAGTGTCGTAACAAGGGATGGGGGTCTGGTTTAAATTATTATATTACTTGTATTATTTTTTCTTATCCACCCATTAGTTCTAACTTTTATACAAATAACCCCCAAACTTTTAAGATGTATCAATTTTTTCACATTAAATCTCAAGCACTCATTTTTCAATATTAGTGGTCTAGATTTGTCTAGACAGTCCTCAATATTTTTGAGTCCTCATTCAATTCTACTTATATATATATATATATATATATATATATATATATATATATATATATATATATATATATATATATATATATATATATATATATATATATATATATATATATATATATATATATATATATATATATAAGTTGAAACGAGAACCTAAAAAAGAGAGAGAACATAAGAACCATTTTTATGAACAAAAATTACATAACATTTTTAAAAAGCATATATACCAATTATTATTATTTTTGCGATTAAGAGTTTAAAAAAATAAAAAAAAATCATTTTGCATTTTGATACACATATGCATGCGTATGAAAAAAAAATTACTTTTTGGGGTTTTTTTTCATAAAATCTACAAAACACAGTCTTTATTATGTTTAAAAATGTTTTGTTTTGAAAAGAAAAAAGCTATATTCATATGCATATGCATATAAATAAATAAAAAGATTGATTATTTTTCAATTATTTTAGAACTCTTAGTTGCACAAAATAAAAAATATTAGGTATGTTTTTTTGGAAAATATTGTGTAAAAAAAAGTTTCAAAGTAGTCTTAGGTTTTCTCTTGATTTTGACACACACACACACACACTCTCTCTCTCTCTTTCTCTATATATATATATATATATATATATATATATATATATATATATATATATATATATATATATATATATATATATATATATATATATATATATATATATATATATATATACATATATATATATACATATATATATATACATATATATATATACATATATATATATATATATACATATATATATATATATATACATATATATATATATATATATATATATATATATATATATATATATATATATATATATATATATATATATATATATATATATATATATATATATATATATATATATATATATATATAGGGTCCGGATCCGGTAAGGACTTCAATTTGGGTGAGGACTGCGAGGACAATTCTCGTCCACTCATTTTCTTAAGGGCAATAACGTCAAATGTAATTATTAGATTTGACGTAATCTCATGCGGCGCTCATCCATGGAACGTAATACGGACTCGAGGATATAATCACATGTTACTCACGTCCGTACAACATAATTTAGCCGGGTTTTTGGTTTAATTTTATTTCGTTTTTTATTGTTTTAAATATTATTTTTCGCTTTTTTTCCAGTTTTTTTTACTTTTTTACTTCTTTTTTTTACGTTTGTCGTTAAAAATCGTTTTGCATCATATCTCGTTTTGAATCTTGGATCATAACTAATTTTGAATCTTGGATCATAACTAATTTTGAATCTTGGATCATAAGTTTTGGATCATAAAACATATTTTGGTTTTAATATTTTTGGATCATATATTTTTTTTGCTATTTTGATAAGTTTTGATTCATAAAATAATTAGTTTATAACAGTTTGAATCATTAAACATATTTTGGTTCTTAATATTTTTGGATCATGTATGTTTTTTTTACTATTTTGATGAGTTTTTTACTTACAAATATAAAAACAAACACTTAAAAACATTTTTTTTCAAAATCTTTTTTTTTGCAAACTTACTAATATAATGTCTACAATGTCCCCTTAAATTTTCATAATTTTTGGAGAATTTTTTTATTTTTTTGATTTTTTATAAAAATAAAAAATAAAAAATATTTTTTTTCAAATTTTCATGATGGTGGTTGTTTTGTAGAGAATTAAATTTTAAAAACTTTGGTTTTTTCAGAATTTTTTTTACAAAGAAAAAAAAAGTTATGACCTAAAAACTAAGTTGGTGAAATAAAAAAAACCTAGCAAACGAGATTGTGACAAGTGTCACAATTGGGGGTGGGGAACTCGATCAGATTACTATATTACCCTTCTTAATTTGTATTATCCACCAACTAGTTTTAATTTTTAGACAACTAGCCCCCAAACTTTTAACATGTGTCAATTTTTTCACAATAAATCTTAGCCATCCATTTTTCAAGATTAGAGGTCCAGATTGTACTCACAGTCCTCACCGAAATTGGAGTCCTCACCCGATCCTGATTATATATATATATATATATATATATATATATATATATATATATATATATATATATATATATATATATATATATATATATATATATATATATATATATATATATATATATATATATATATATATAAACACATAATAGGTGTATACTGGCGCAATGAATCGACGACAAATAATTCGTTTTGGTGGATAGTTTACGGGTGGTGACATACATTCTATTTACACAAAAAAATATCTAATAGCAATGTATGACTAATAAATGATTTCTTGCAAAAACTGAAATATACATTGCAAGAAATAGCAATGTAATTTCTGTTTTTGCAAAAAAAAAAAAAGCTTTAATAGAGAAATAACAAAATCAGGATTGTAGAATTCACACAAATACGAAAGTATGTT
Organism: Cichorium intybus; assembly: GCA_023525715.1. Taxonomy (NCBI): domain Eukaryota; kingdom Viridiplantae; phylum Streptophyta; class Magnoliopsida; order Asterales; family Asteraceae; genus Cichorium; species Cichorium intybus. The sequence continues at coordinate 42,877,586 of CM042012.1, read as the reverse complement.
GCTATATCTTGCGTCTAGCCTAAAAAATATTTTGTTCCTGGGCTTTTCTGACCGGGCCAGCTTGGATCAGGTTATTCATATACATAGATATACACAAACATGCACAATCAATGATAACTAAAATTGTATGTTGTTATATCTTTCATTATATTAACATCATGTTATAAATTAACAAATATCAATGTTATATGTCATAAGAGGCATGACACAGGCGACAATTTAATTACGACAAATGAATTCCACGATTTTAAACCAGCTCTTGTAATTTGTTTTCATATTTCTTGCAGCACAAATAATTGTCAGTTTTACATAGAAAAAACACAACATCAAGGTGGCGACTTTCAGCCAAAAAGAAAATTGTAATCAAATTGTAAGTTTCACTTTCTTGTAAATTCTTTGCCTCCTTTAATGCATATATGTAAATATGTAACTTATATGATTCTTGTTTCTAAAGAATTATTTGCTTCAAATTGCAATTTTAAGCATTTTCAAAACCCGAATCCTCTCATGGGTTCTCAGCTGTAATTTATAAAATACTCACCGAAAGCTCAGCCTACTCATTTGTTAGCATTGTTAGTAAGCTCTAGTTTTACCACCTAATCAAAATTCATAAGTTCTTGTGACATCTAGTGCTGCTTTTTTAAAATCTTTGGTTTGATAATATATATAATAGACTAAACATATAAATTATTCCAAATATTTTGATCGAAATAATTCAAGAATAATAATCAAATTCATAACTTATTCCAAACAATAATAATCATTCAAGACTAAATTCATATAAATTATTCCAAACAATATTAATCAAATTCATAACTTATTTATACTTATCTATGCAAGAACAAAATTATTTTTGTTACAAATAATATTCCAAGCAACAACACAAAATATATAAACTTTTATTAATTTATTAAATAAATTTATAAATGATACATAAAATGATAAAAAAAAAACTAGCAAAACTATAGATTAATATGTATTAATGAAAGATAATATAAACCTAATATATATTAAAATGTAACCTAACCCTAAATTCATTTCAGCACCACACACATCATTCCCCTACATCCCTGCCAACCGGTTACCACTTCATCCCTTCTTCGGCCTCCAAATCCGACCTACGCATCTTGTTTCAAATCTGACACCAAATCAGACACCACACTTCCGACAACACCTTGAAATTATCAGAAGTTTACATGAGTGCAAAGCAATAGAGCTCCATTTCTTACCACAGTAGCTTCCATAGCCATGAAAAACTACACCGACATATTCTTAGATCGAGACAACACATGCTTCCATGATTATCTACAAAATGTGAGCGTTGGCGATGCAAAGATCGTCACCGGAGCTTTGCTCTGAAATCACAACAAGCTAATCTGCCACCTTCAACACCACCGTGAAAAGAATATAAAGTACCGTATGTGGTAATTAGATAAAGCTAGTCTGAATAATTTTTTAAAAATGTTAGCTTATCAACTACTTTATGGCATGTCACATATGACAAACTAATGAAACTCGAAAAATAAACTAACTATAGCATCTCAAATATAATAATACTCATTAGGGTAGGTCCGTTGATTTTGAATGTCCTGTGCGAAAAGTAAAAAATGGACCCCTAAATATAGTGTTTATATATAAATATATAAACAAAATTCATTAACACTATCATAATATTCGACACTTAAAAAACAATTACAACTTATAAATGATGAATTAAAAACAGAAAAATTGGGCTAATTAGCGACGGAATAAAGACGGATAGTGACCGATTAATGATGATATTAGCGACAGAACCGCAACAAAATGGAATTTCGGGTCCCTTCACGACGCGGGCCCTGTACGACTGTACCTCCCGCATCCCTCTCAGGGCCGGCCCTAAATTACTTATTATCAATTAGTCAACATTTATAAGATATTTTTTTACCAAAATACATAAAACAAGTAACCAATTCAAGTTCCCAAGTTAAATAAGATTTATGATTTACCCATATATGTTATACGAACGTATGCATCCAATCTCATCAGTTTCCAAGTCTAATATAGTTTTAAAACGTAAACATCTATGATAATTAAATTTATCTTACTTCTTCAAAAATAAAATTTATATAAAATTTATAGGTAAATCAAACTGTAATATTTATTTCGATGCAAAATAACGATCATAATAAACTAATTAAATAATTAAATTAAAAAATAAATATGTTGGATGCAATTGAAGGGCCAACTGTGGATATTTCACAAACTGACCATCGAGTGATTGGATTATAGGTAATGGTGGCGTGGGCCTACACCGGCATACCACATGTAGAAAGTTGTTGCTGTTATTAATTTTTATTTTGCAATTATAATAATGTAATTTTTATTAGTATACGTTCAAACTTCGAACCACTTTTGTATATATATATATATATATATTATATATATATACTAGGCAGTTTTAAGGGCCGTGCTAAGCACGGCCCACTAGTAAGTTAAATTGAAAGTACGATGTTATAAGTCAACAAGTTTTTCAAAGTAGAATGCGTTAATAAGAAAGGAATTGGAAGAATAGGGCTATAATAGATGTCACTTAAACACATGCTTCCATTACAATTGATATGTTCTTAAAATTATATTATCTTGCTAAAATCATTTAAAGAATGAACAAGAGAACCCAGTGGGTCTGGCTGCCTACAGATCTTATACTTGTATAAACTCCACCTTTAATGTCATAAGAGAATGAGTATTCCCAATAAGCAAATATACTCTAAATGCAAAAGGTGGCATCATTGTTTCAAATATTTCTATTACAACACTTACCTTTACATGTTTTCCTTATTAAGCTACTCCACTTTGAAAATTCAGTGCATTTTAAGTGGGTAAACATGAAAAGCCAAATGATTGGTAAAATTACAATACCGACCCTTAATCGATGCTTGTATATAAATTTTGCTGAATAGAAATCTTATCTTAACATATCGTCATGCTCCAAAATACGTATCTCAAAAGACCCAACACAAAAGCAAATATAAAACATAATCAACACATCTAATATCCAAAATTAAAAAAGAATCTTGATAACGAAGAATAATCCTGAAGGTTTAATTCAATTTATTATATGTTTAAAATATAAATTTGTATTCATATGACACAAATTCACATAATGTCTCACCAGAATCTGAAACAGGGTCTGAAGGGCAGATTTGATAATATGGGGTTCATATTCACGGTCTGCATTGCCTCTGTACAATTGAAAACAAGGTCAATACTCATGGATATATAAGTGCTGAAGCTAATTATAACACATAAAGATTACATGTTTTACTTTGCCGGTTAACAGAAAAAGACTATTAAAGTAATCTAACACTTCTGGTATTGATGGGAATTAATAGAAAATCCATTTAATTATTACTTATGCTATCAATTTATTGGAATCTCAAGAACATACGCAAAATAGTCAAGCATCCATTCCACAGAAGCATTGCGTCCATCTTCGTGAGCACCTGCAATATAAAGAAACGTGATACATATAAAATGACAATTGATCTCCTTAAATATTAAAGGAGGACTACAATATAAAAGTTTCTATGTTTTTAAAGCTTTTTGTTTCCCATCATAAAACCCTATTCCGTATTGAGGCATTTAATAGAACAAGTTAAATGCAAGTTTGAACAACTTTAAAACTAAAAATAGAAATAGACGCATTTTGAACCAAACTTTATTGAGTAAATGATGAATTGTGTTTTCAACAAATACGAGAAATAGAAAAACCCATAAGGTTGAACATATATACTTGCCCTAAAACATTGTGAAATATCGAATCAAACCCGTGAGTTTTGCAAATCGTAATGCCATAGAGATCAAACTTAAAACCCTAATTAAAGAAAATAAATTAAAATGCTTAATTGTTGTTGGAGACCGAATATAATTACCTGGTTGCAAATTCAGATAAGAGAATTAGATTATTAGCTTTAAGAAGAAGATATCAAATATCCTATGTTTCCATGTCGTTTGAACTTCGTAGAAACATCTCAAAAGGTGGTATGGATAGTGCAAAACAGAAAAAAAAAAGAGAAAGAAAAATAAATTCAGAGAAAAGAAAATTGACCTATATTGAAGTTTGCAGATACGATTAAGTATTGAAGATTGCAGTAGTACAATCGGAATCGGGAGTTGTGTGATTCGGGATTTGTCTGAGTGGTACTATTATATTTCTGTCGTTCTATGCTCCTCATCGGCGCTAGGTTTTGGAGAAACTTCTCATTACAACCGTTCACGCCTCTTTATCATAGTGTTGATACCGGTATCAGGAGACGTTTTGGGGAAAATGGCAGAAACTATAAAAGGTGTTCATCTTTAGGATACGATGAAGCAGACAAGATGGTCTAGCAGACAGCATATAAAAAAACGGAAGTTACTCCTATCGGAGGAGAGGGAGGCAAATTAAACTCGCAATAGTCATTAAACTCGCTTTGTTTGTTGTATTAGGTTTTGTAATGAGGAAGAGGAAGAAATGAGATACTGACTTATCTATCATGTTTCTTGAAATCGATATAAAAAGCCTTGAAAATGGAGGTGGCGAGAAGAGAGGATAAGAAAGCGGTGACTCAGCAAAAGAAAGCAGGCAAGCAAGATGATGAACAAGCAGCAAACAACAGGAAAATAAAAGACAACTCCTATTGGAGGAGCCTGCGGCAATACCTAGTGCAAATTGCTGGGTTTTTAACCCTCTTCATTTTCGTATAGGTAAATGATATATATATATATATATATATATATATATATATATATATATATATATATATATATATATATATATATATATATATATATATATATATATATATATATATATATATATATATATAATTACAATTGTTTGCATTGATACAAAAGGACTGAAAACGAGTGGTTCTAACGATAGCTGTGTAACGAACTTGCTCCTTCTCATAAATGTAAAACTAAAGGTGGCAGTCCATTTATAGTTAATCAAAACAATAATCCTACAAATTTATAGTGAGTGTCTCATACTCTCATGTGTTTTTTGTTACGAATTTTCCTCTATAACACCCGTATTTTGAGAATAAACTTTTTTCATTTAATTAATAATTAATAACTTTTATTAAATTAAAGCTTTACTTGGAAGACCGGTGTTTTAACCGTGAGAGTTGAAAGTTAGAAGTTAATCTTTTAAATTTTGGAGATGGGGCATGGGACATTGACTTAAGCTTATTAACTTATATGGGACCTTGAATGTAAGAATATTTATTGTTTGGGGTCAAATTAGAAGTGAGAAAACTTGAATTGTCAAAAGATCTTAGCTTGGGTACAACTTTTAAAAAGGTGGTTTGAGCGACAAGTTTTGACACTGTGAAAGTTTTAGAGCTTAAACCCTAAATTAGACTCTTCTATTTCATTTGGAGGGTTTTGAGAGGGAAGAGTTTCATTATTTTTGGAGGAACCATTTTGGAGGACAAAATTATGGTCCGTATCAAGTTTAATCATCAACTTTTAGTAGTGAAACAATTGTGGTATCTATATTCTCCATGTAATGCTTTGTTTAGAGATTTGAGTCCCCAACAATAACAGATCATCCTCTATAATCCCATATCTCGAATATGTTGGATTAATTAAATTTGATATACACGAATTAGTATTTATCTTCTTATATTTAATTAATAGTTTATTAGTTTGAATTTGTTAGGTAGAAATCTTCCGGTTATTTAGGTAGCGTAGGTGTTTTATCTTTTATGTTTTCATAGGCTATAAATATAGCCGGGTATTGATATATGAAAAAGAGTTTTCCTTTTCTGCAACAGTACGTTCACCTCCTTGCTTCATATTACAAAATTCTTTTTCTTCTCCTCTTATGCAAGTTTACTTTAATTGTATACGTGAGCTTTGGTTTGGGGTGAGGTTTGAAGCTTTGCATTCTACACTTGGTATCAGAGCACCCGGGTTCCGTTAAAGGGGGTGTGAATCATTTTTGTTAGCAGGCGAAAAAAACAGCTTCTACTCTTGATCATCTGTTCGTGTTGAAAAGAACTAACCGGCAAAAGAACGAACAGAAAGAATTCATCAAAGCAAGTGACTTTTGGATTTGGTTTGTTTTTTGCAGGTGCAAGAAGTCGGTAAAGCTTGGAGCTTGTTTTCTTGGTCGGTGGAAAAGTTCTCTTGGAACGGGTTTGATCGGAAAAGGGTTGAAGCTGTCAAAAGGAAGAACAAAATGGCGATGGTACCGCTAGAGAAGGTTCGATGTCGTATCAGGTTCTGGTTTTTGTCCTCCAACAAATTATCCGTGTGGTCGGTCAAAACCAAGTCGATTATGGATGCACACGGGGATATGGGAGACGGTCGGAACCGAGAACATTAGGTGAAGAAGCGGATCCAAGGAAGTCGAAACAAGCTCTTGCCTTTTTTGTTTCAAGCAATACCGGGAAGACATGGTATATGCAAATGGCGAGCTATACTGATCCAAAACAAGTATGGGATGGGCTGAAGATTTGATATTTAGGAGTGGATCGGGTGAGAACGGCTCGACTAGAAACCTTAAAAAGGGAGCTTGAAGCGTTGCGCATGAATGAGGGTGAAACGGTTGATGATTTTGCAACCAAATTGACCGGTTTAGCCTCTAAAGCAAGGAGTCTTGGTTACGAGTTTGAAGAAGTGGACTTGGTGAAAAGGTTGCTTGATTCGATGCCTAAGTCCTTTCTCCAAATCGTTAGCTTCAATAAAACAATGATTCGAATTGGATTCGATGTTATTTAACGAGGCCGTTGGTAGATTGAAGGCATACGAGGAGCGTATAAAAGGAACCGAGCCAACGGAGGACACTCAAGGTGGGTTGTTGCTGGTTAGTCAAGACAAAATGCAGCGTTGTAAACATTGTGGCTGTGGAGGCTCGAATCGGGATGACTTTGGACATGGCCGGGGAAGAGGTCGGGATCCGGGGAAGAAAGTCGAGATGGTAATGAGCGTTTCCAACGGGATAAGAGTCATGTTAAATGTTACAAAGTGGTGAGTTTGGTCACTATATCAACGAGTGTCCTAAGTGGGAGAGCAAGAAGGAAATCTGATCGAAGAAGACGAGCCAACATTGCTGTAAGCAAGTGGTATGATCAAATCAATTAAGGGGGTGATTGTTGGATTAATTGATTTTGAAATACACGAATTAGTATTTATCTTTTTTATATTTTATTAATAGTTTATTAGTTTGAATTTGTTAGGTAGAAATCTTCGGTTATTTAGGTAGCGTAGGTGTTTTATCTTTTATGTTTTCATAGCTATAAATATAGCCGGGGTATTAATATATGAAACAGAGTTTTTCCCTTTTCTGCAACAGTATGTTCACCTCCTTGCTTCATATTACAAAATTCTTTTTCTTTCCTTCCTGTGCAAGTTTACTTTAATTGTATACGTTTTTTTTAGAACGGCAAATCTAACATATCCTACTCCTAATCTACACCTAAAATCCACATATGCCTCAGACGAGGCTTGAACCCTCAACCTAAGGAGGGATGATAACACCTGGTACCGCTGGGCTACAAGCCCTTTGGTACTTTAATTGTATACGTGAGCTTTGGTTTGGGGTGAGGTTTGAAGCTTTACGTTCTACAGAATCGTTGCCGAATTTTTGTGATTCGGTGTCCTTTGGAGATGGTTATAGCGTTTTATAACCAATATATTAAAGTAAGTCTGTATATTTAATCAAATTTAACGTTATTATGCTTAAATGGATGTTTTGAACACTGGAATTGGTGGATCACCCTTTAATCCTTCTAAACTCGATTTTTGATAATGTATTAACGATATATATATATATATATATATATATATATATATATATATATATATATATATATATATATATATTATATATATATATATATATATATATAATATATATATATATATATATATATATATATATATATATATATATATATATATATATATATATATATATATATATATATATATATATATATATATATATATGGAATGATTCAAATGAGAACCACTATAAGATTGAGAACCGTGAGAACCACTAATTCACAGTTTAATAATGTTGTATTTTTTATTTTTAACACTTGTTTTGTATCAAAATAAAATTACCAAAGACATAAAAAATATATAATTATACTTCATTTGCTATTAGATATAAATATTGATGTGTTTTAAATAATTTTTTTTACCTTATAGCATTCACAGTTTAATAACTAAAAACTTTATTATATTATGAATATTGTAAAACGTATTAAAAAATAAGAAAATTTATTAATTTTGATGTATTTTCACATAATAAATAAATGTGAAAAAAACAAAAAAATGAAAAAAAAACATGATTCTTAATGTGTGAATATCGGTTCTCACGGTTCTTAACATTTTAGTGGTTCTCATTTAAACTCATTCATATATATATATATATATATATATATATATATATATATATATATATATATATATATATATATATATATAATATATATATATATATATATATATATATATATATATATATACATATATATATATATATATATATATATATATATATATATATATATATATATAGTATATATATATATATATATATATATATATGTATATATATATATATATATATATATATATATATATATATATATATATATATATATATATATATATATATATATATATATATATATATATATATATATATATATATGAATAGGTTCAAATGAGAACCACCAAAAGGTTAAGAACCGTGAGAACCAATATTCACACATTAAGAATTATGTTTTTTTTTTTCTTTTTTTTTCACACTTGTTTATTATGTGAAAATACATAAAACTTAATAAATTTCCTTATTTTTTAATACGTTTTACAATATTAACAATATAATAAAATTTCTAGTTATCAAACTGTGAATACTATAACGTAAACTTTTTATTAAACTGTAAGCTAGTGGTTCTCATGGTTCTCAATCTTTTAGTGATTCTCATTTGAACCCTTCCCTATATATATATATATATATATATATATATATATATATATATATATATATATATATATATATATATATATATATATATATATATATATATATTATGTTAAAATCGATTAGCGAATCCAATCTAATGGTAACTTTTTGTGTTTTGAAGATTTGGTTGATGAATATGATGATTATCCTTGTAATCAAATGGATTATTTGTGTTAATTATTTAATTAGGATGTTAAGATACATTTATAAAAAGTTATAGGTCATTTATAATCATCCTAAGTCATTGAAAATCAAGTTGAAGTGTTGGATTAGAATAAGCATAACTTTAGGGCGACTTGGGGTCATTTTTTCCTGTTTTTGGTTTTGTTGGACATTACATGGTCTGTAGTATTCACACGGGTCCTCCATAAAGCTTCCTAGTTTCGTAAAAAAATCCATATTTGGATAGTGATATGGGTTTTTTTTATTCCTTCCATCGATTCCCTATGAACATATGTCGAGTATTTAGGGATTAAAAGAAGTTAATTAAGATTAGAAAATCCAATTAACAAGTTTGGTTAATTTGCAACACTTTCCTTTTACTAATAATGGGAACTTTATGGAATTTGTGCTTAGGTGTATAAATGATGCCTAGCAAAACTTAAAATTCCAAATAGGGCCAGAAGAGATAATAATTTGAATAAAATACGATGTTAAAGTCAAAACTCAAAGTATGATGCCTAAATGGGAATACTGTACAAATAGTGACATGTTTTTTGGGAGAGGGGTTTAAAGTGGGACATAATGCTGGTAACAATGTGATATCTTTATAAATCATAAATATTGAGTAACTTTTGTGAAAGCGGTCAAATAAATCAAAAGAAGAAAGAAATACAAAGTATGTTGCTAGTATCAAAAATATGAGACAAAAAGGGATAAACATGTGTGGGTAAATAGATGGCGATACCAAGGGATTGTATGTCAAATGCACCATATGTATGTAATGAAATAATGAAAACTTACTGTACTCTTATGAGTACACTTCTTTATCTGCTTAGGTACCCCATGTACCATTCTCATCTTATTACTTATGTTTTAATATTTTCTTGTAGTTCTTATTTCTCACACTAATGCTTAATTTAGCATCCTATCTCTTGCTTACTCTTTACTTATTATGGCTAACACCAAAGATAACTTTTACTTCTCTTTTTATCCTGACTGCATTTTAATCATATTTCATAAACATTTAGTCTCTTTATCTCACATATTTTACTTATAAACTTTCTAGGTTTGATACCCAAAATTTCTTGTATTATTCTTTTTACCATTTCTCTCTATGTGTCATGAGGCTATATGCCCAACACATTACATTGTTCTTTCCTTTAAGCTTCTTTCCTTTACTTTCTTTATTTATATATATTTTAAAAGCGATATACGATATACTCTTCCGATGTTCCATAACTACTAGTCATGTATCGAACATTTCTCTAATCTTTGGCTATTTTTACCCGTTACTTCCGCTTAGAGATAGTCACTGCCTTTCTCTTTATTTTAATTCTTATTTCATATTTGACTCTTTGTCTAACACTTATCTGGATATTCACTTTTACTCTTTATCTTGTGTTATTTATGACTCTCAGTCATTTTCTCTCATTCTTTCGGTTATCCTTTTATCATTCTCAGTTCTTCTTATTTATACTTTATATAGGTACTAAATCTGATTTCAAATGACCATTTCTTTGATAACTGTCTTTATATTCTTCTTATTATCTTCATTGTCTGTCTTATCTTTAACTTTTCGCCCAACACCTGATTAGGCATTTAATCTCTATTTCTCAACTCATTCTTTTTCATTATAACAATGCAACTTGCTCATAATCTTTAACGATTTTTTTTAGGTAATTTACTTTGTTATATTACTCATTATAGCACTATACTTACGACTTATTTATTTATTCCAATTATTGGATATCTTTCCTTGTCATACTTCTTCCAAGTTCGGAAGTCACGACTTCCCATTTCTTACGCTTTCTTTTCTGTCCTTGATTCCTTATTTAATACTTGGTTACGTATTTTTCTTTCATTTTTTTTACTATCTTATTTGCAACTTTTATATCCATACTTTAATCTCTTGGTTGTCCATAAACAACACATCTTATTACTTCTCAATATTTATTTTATACTCTTTTATACATCTTTTGGGTTTGTCTACAATTGCAAACCCAGCTTATTTCCTTTTTTACTCTTTCTACTTAAATGTTTTTCATTCTTCTTTCTTATATGAATTTCATTCATATATCTGTATTTACTTTCTTTTCCAGTATTTCTTTCTTTAGTCATTGTAGTGACATTACTCTTATTTTTAGTTATACTATTTCTTTTATAATTATACTATATACTCCATGACTTCTATTAAAGTTTTCAATACATTTATACTTTCTGGCCATGTGTCTTTTACTAATTCCTTTCATACTTTACGTTATTTCTCATATTATTCAGTGGTTATCACAACCACAAATTTGAGCTTTCCTTCGTCATTACCTTTTTATTCTTGTCATCTTATTTTCAGTGTTCTTTACTCATACTTTCTTATGTTTTATTACATATACTTTACATTGATTCATACAAGGTATGGGGTTTTCCCCACTACATACTTCGTATTTGTTACTTCATCTTTAACAATTTTTTCTTTTATACTTTAGTATTTCCAGTCATACTGAATTTTCTTCCATAGGTATACTAAATTTATACCCCTCAAACCTCTTACACTTATCTCTTACAGCTTCACATAATTCCTGTGTGGTTCCACCAGACTCAAACGTATATCCTGTGATTAGAATAGTACGGGCCCATATTATTATAACCACCTATACACATTTGTTTCCCGTTTTACCACCAGGGCTCATGTTCCGCTGTTGTAGATTTACTCCCAATTACTCTCATCATCATATTTTAGTATATACTCTACTTAACTCCTACATAGTTTAAGTCTAGGTTCAAGTACTGACACCTAGTTCGCTTAAACTATGGCTCTGATACCAAAACTGTAACACCCCTTTTCTCAAACCATATTTAAAGTACAAATACAGTTTTCAAACATAATTTTACAACTCGTGACTATAAAATAGCCACTTAAAATTTTTATTTATTTTACAAACTTAACTCGAGGGGGTATTACAGACTCAATACAGATACCATAATTTAAACTTACAGTATTTAAACCGGTCCCAACTGCAGTCTTTGCTCCTTTCACCTAAGTACATAGCATTTTAAAAATAATATACGTGAGACATAAAGCTTGTGAGTAATATGGGTTTAGACCCAAAAGCTTTTCTGTTCAAAACTTGATATATTAAAAGTACACTGCTCAAAACTGATTTATTTCATAATTCTCAAAATATCTTTTCTTCTTTACTTTCAAACTTTAAAAAGACTTTCTTTCATAAAACTACTTTCTTTCTCATTTTCTCGTGACCAACTGAAACTTATGAATTAAGTTAATTAATTCATTCAACTAGCTCCCCTCGTGGGACAGAACAGATCTGCCCACTCGGTTATGCTCATTCTGTCTCCCCTTTGTGACTTGGAACGAATTCAAGCACAAGGGTATACTTAAGCTAGACAACTACTTCGCGACGGGAGGTACCATCCCAGTAGTGTCTTCTGATCCCCCGATTATGTGGGTGATCCTAGTCCGGACAACTGGCTCATACTTCTTTCTTTCTTTAATTCTTACTTCATTTCATCTCAAATTGGTCAAAATGGGACACAATTTGTAAACAACTCTTACTCAAACATTTTTATAACTCTTTGCTAAAAATACTTTCAAAACTGCTTTTGACATCTTAGTTCCTATAAGGAACTTCTTTCAAAATACTTTGCAAACAATACTTTAAAAATCTGCTTTTAACACTAAGCCCTCGTATAGAGCTTCATTATAAACTATTTTCCAAACTTTAGTATTTATAAACATTTGGAAATCGTACCTTTCTGAAAATAATATTTTGCTATGTACTATAAAAATCCTCATAAAACTCACCTTGACGTTGTTACAAGTCTCTAAGCTTCTCGTATTCCTTTTCCTTTTCCGTGCTCCACAACGTTTGAAGCACCACCTATACATGTATTATATATATAAATACATAATATAATTAACTTTATAGTTCTAAAGTCTCATATGACATAACTCCAGGTTATAATAAATATATAACCATTTATAAACTCGTTTTATGGTTTTTCTCCGAAATACGCGTATATTGCTACAGTATCCCCGAGGGGTCGTATTTCAGTTCCGACTCTTTTCCATGAAATCTTATCCCATATTAGACTTGTGTTTCAAATTTGAAGTCCATTGGACAAGTCTAGCTCAAATTCCAAAATTAAGTTTTAACATGAATAGTGATTTTAGCCACTGCCGCTACAGTGACTTTTCCGCAAGGTCGGATTACGGATTTGACCATTCCCGACATGTTCTTATACCATTTTAGGGTTATGGCTAAAATTTCAGGTCAATCGGACATGTCTAGCTATAGTTTCTAGCGTTTGAAATATTTGAAATTTCTAACATTTTTGGTCCCTGCCTGGCCCCCTGACTGAAGGCGCACTGCGCCTGGCTAGGGGCGCACCCCGCCCTGGTCCTGGGCGCACTGCGCCTGGCGCCTGGGCAGGCTCCTGATCAGTCGCGATTTGGCACTGTAGCATGCAGTTTTGGGACTTTAAGCTCTTATTCCAGGTCTTAATCACCTGGGGTTTGTTCTAAGACTAAAACCCTTGACTAATAACACATTTTAAGCCATTAAAAACACTTCAATAACTCAATTGCAGAAATTAAAGTTCTTGGCTAAACTTGAAAATTCTCAAGAATAGCATTCTACTTTCATGTTTTTAGGTTAAGTTCTTAACTAATGGCTTATTGGAAGCATTAGCTACTTAACCCACATGATTTATAACTGCAATTTCAGTTTCTACTCAACCCAAGGAACCAAATCAAGAACACACCCAAGAACTAGGTTAAAGAGGATGAAATCTTACCTCTTTCAACTATGGAATCACTAATTCCAAAGTTAGTTCTTGATTCCTTGGAAATTCCTTTGATCTCTTCTTCCTCTCTAGCTCTTTCTTGCTGTCTCTCGTGCTCTCTGGAATCCTCTGGAGAATTTCTATTGTGAAGGAAATAACTCTATTTTAGAGTTATATAATTAACATAAAAAGCATTTACATTTTTGGTCCTTTGGTTTCTAACTTTTCTACAAAGATGGTCCTAAGACCATAACTTGCAACCAAAGTTCCATTAACTTCTAACTTGACATTTTCTTGACATTTTTGGTCATTTTCATGTCAAATGACCAATTTGCCCTTTTTGGCCATTTTTACTATTCACACGTCAAAACTCCAAATTTCACATAAACTTTTATTTCTTATTATATTATTGTACAAATACATATTATTACACATAATAGTCGTACAATACGACAAAAGACGGTTTTACCCTTTTTGACTTTTTTGCGGGTTCTTACAGTCACCCCTCCTTAAGCGGATTCCGTCCTCGGAATCTTTTCGTAATCCGTGAAATTCGGATATCTTCGCTTCATTTCTTCTAACGTTTCCCAAGTCAAGTTTGATCCTAAGGGATGTTTCCACTTGACTAGTACAAGGTCAATCTCCTTATTCCTTAGCTTTTTAGTCTGCATTTCCAGGATGGCTTCGGGTTCTTCAATCAGTTTGCTAGGAGTCTCCACCCTCAGGTCAGTATACGGTATTACTAATTCTTCTTTACCAAAATACTTTTTCAAGTAGCATACATGAAAGGTATCATGTATTCCACTGAGTTCGGGTGGTAACTCTAGTTTAAATGCTTGTAATCCCACTGTTTTCAGAATTCTAAATGGTTCAATGTACCTTGGACTCAGCTTTCTTCTCTTACCAAATCTGACTACACCCTTCCACGGTGACACTTTTATCATCACTAAATTACTTTCTTGTTACTCATACAGTCTTTTCTTTAGATCTAAGTAACTCTTCTGTCGGTCTTGTGCTGCTTTCATGTTAGTCTGAATCACTCCAATCTTCTTATTGGTCATTCTAACAATTTCTGGTCTTGTCAACTTAGTCTCACTCGTCTCCAATCAGCATAAAGGAGTTCTACACTTTCTACCACACAATGCCTCAAAGGGTGGCATTTTAATGCTATAATGGTAGCTATTGTTATATGCAAACTCCACTAAGGGCAGGTGTTCATCCCAACTGCCTCCAAAATCCATCATGCATGATCGTAGCATGTATTCTACTATCTGTATTCGTTCGTTCACTCTGACCATCCGTTTGTGGATGATACGCTGTACTTAACTGAATTCTCGTCCCCAATTCCACTTGTAAAGCTCTCCAAAAGTTAGAGGTAAATCTGGGGTCTCTATCTGACACGATGGACAACGGTGCACCATATCTCCTTAACACTTCGTCTATATACAACTGGTCTAACTGCTCTAATGGAGTAGTTTCTTTTATAGCTAGAAATAGTGCACTCTTGGTCAACCGGTCCACTATGACCCATATACTAATATTATCATAACCTCTTCTCGTTCTCGGTAACCCGACAATAAAGTCCATGGTTACGTCTTCCCACTTTCTGGCTGGAATGTGCAATGACTGAGCATCTCCATGCGGGACCTGATGTTCCGCCTTGACTTGTGCACAAATGACACACTTGTAGATGTACTTAGCTATCCTCTTCTTCATTCCAGGCCACCAGTACTGTCTTTTAAGATCTTGATAAGTCTTGGTACTCCCTGGATGTATGGAATACTCTGACTTATGCGACTCACCTAGAATCAGCTTCCTCAAACCTCCTACTTCTGGTACCCAATTGCGGTTTTAGAAGTCTTTAGCTCTTGTCTACTTATCTCAAACTACATGTCTTCCTCATTTCTCATCTCTCAAGTCTATGCTTTTTCCAACTTTTTGTTGGACTGTTTTAATCTGTTCTATAATACTGGACACTAGTTATATGCGTATCAATCTTGCATTGATTCTTTTCTCTGAAACTTTTCTACTCAATGCATCTGCTGCTACACTTGCTTGCCTGAATGGTATACAATCTCGCAAACATAATCACTAATCACTCTAACTATCTTTTCTGTCTTATGTTCAGCTCTATTTGAGTGAACACATACTGCAAACTCTTGTGATCAGTGAATAGCTTGCACTTTGTTCCATACAGGTAATGCCTCCAAATTTGTTTTTAAGGCAAATACAATCACTACTAGCTCTATATCATAGTTAATATACTTTGTTTCTAGAGCTTTCAACTATCTGGAACATACGCTATACTCTTACTCCCCTGTACCTACATACAGTTAAGCCTTCTATGTGAGGCATTGCTGTATACTTTAAAATCTTTTGTTCCATCTGTAATATAAGGAAAAACGCATTACTCGACTTCTCTTTTGACGTAATAAAAGCTTTTACTTATTCTTCTTACTTGAGTAAATTTCATATTTTAAATTTACTTTCTCTTTCTTATTTTAGAAGTTCTATTACTTCATACTTTATTATAGAAAATTGACTTTCCAACAGTCAATCTACATTTCTAATTACTTCTTTCTTGTCATTAGACTTAAATCTCATATTATCTTTATATAATTCCTTTAGAAGTTTTTATAACTTCTTATATCTATATATATACTAAAAGAATTGACTCTTCAAA